>JAANYP010005943.1:387708-608107 GCA_020465985.1 Centrapalus pauciflorus
GATTTACCACCTCCCCGGGTTTGGGATTTACCACACCCCCCCCCCCCCCCCCCCAAAATCCCCTCACGGCCTCACCCCAGCAGCCACACCCAAATTGCCCCGAACGACCCTCCTTCCTCTCAACGACTTTGTTCCTTTTTTTGTTTTTAATGAAATGGACATATTGACCGTTTAAAAATTAAATTATATACCTTTTTACTTTTTCCCTCTATAAATACATTATCTATATATATTTTCAGTTCACACCAAACCAGTGTCTCAACACATCAAAATCAAACTCATCTTTTAATCTCTAAAATTTTAATCTTTTTTCCACTTTAATATTTGTACGTACATCCATATTTTACAAAATGGATCCATACACGTCTTCGTCTTCGTCATCATCATCATTATCATAGGATTCTGATGATTCGTCTGAATGTGAATTTGTGCATACTCAACAAGTTGTTGCAGCGTTTCTGAATGTGTGACATAATCAACCTACACAAAAAATAGTAATCTAGAGAGATCGTGAATCTGCAAATCAACGTCTTCTGCACGATTATTTTTCTCTATACTGATATTTTCAGAATGAGGTTCCAAATGCGGGAAGAACTATCTTTACGAATATGTAACGATATGGAACAAAAGTATGAACTTTTTACCTTGCGATTGAATGCTAGAGGTAGAAGAGGATTTATAGCATTACAAAAATGTTCATCTGCTATTCGGAAACTAGCATATGACATGGTTCCAGATGCGTACGATAATTATCTATATATGTAGGCAAGAACTTTGCGTGAAAGTTTGTAGAAAGTTTGTCTATGGACTATTTAGTTGTACGATCGTGAATATTTACGTAGACCGACTGCAAGCTATGTTCTTCTGTTACACACACATCATGATTCAAAAGATGGATTTCATGGAATGTTCGATAATGTTGACTGTACACATTGGACATGGAGAAATTGTCTAACGGTATGACGAGACCAATACATGCGAGGCGATCATGATCATCCAACGCTTATCTTAGAAGCATTGCATCCCAATATTAATGGTTTTGGCACACATTCTTTGGTGTCTCCGGCTCTCACAACGATATTAACGTGCTTCATCAATCAATATTATTCACGACGTTTGTAATGGGGATCGCACCGGATGTTCCATTTATAATTAAAGTAACAGAACACAAATATGGTATTATCTCGATGAAAAATGATTAGTATTCAAGGGAGCACAAGGGTCTGCATGAAAAGACATTGAACGAGCTTTTGGTGTCTTCAAAGCTCGTTTCACTATAATAAACAATCCCACACGACCATGGAGTCCACGAAAACTTTGATGCGTAATGTATGTTTGTGTCATATTACATAATATGATCTTACAAGACGGATGACATGCGATATGTACATTTCTAGAAGATGAACTTTCATCTCAACAACTTGCTTCCAATGAATTATATTTGCAGACATTATGGGAGATTGTAATCGGGAATCACACAATAACCTTCGGCCGGATCTCGTGAAACATATTGCAATTGCACATATACTCAATTTAAACGGTTAGTTTGTAAATTTTTATTTCTAGTATTGTAACTTTTATTTTTAATTTCTTGTCATTTTTAATTTTTAAATTTCTAGTTTCGTAATTTTAATTTTATTTATGTAATAGTTTAAGTTAATTTTTATAAAATTGAAAAACTTTAGTTATAATTATTAATTATAAATGAATCTCAATTTTTAATAAAAAATTAAGAATGATAAAACCTTGAGGATGATGGGTATTTCCCATTAATAAAAATAGATGGAAGAGAAGTTCCAAGAGATGGAAAACTATTTGACGTATTTATCCATCATATTTTATTCATCAATATAAATCATAAATTAAATTTAAAGTTAACTCTTATATTATATATATATATATATAGAGAATCAGGTTCATCAGCGTACCTATGAGATTCCAGGCGTACCCTAATGTGAATGATCATTCACACATATTTTTTTTGAATAGACATGTAAAAGACAACATTATAAGACTTTTTTTCAAAAAGGGTAACATCATAAATCATGTGAATGGTAAAAAAAAGATCATGTGAATGGTCATTCACACCATTCACATGGTATGAAATGACCATTCACATGGATGACCATTCACATAAACATGCATTGAGCATTCACATAATTTTTAAGGACACAGAATGTGTGAATCTATGTGAAATTCATATATCATGTGTATAACATTAAATTAAACATGGTTGTGTGAAAAAAAAATTTTAAAAATTTTTTTAAGGTCGGTACCTTCGAAAACACTTGATTTCGAGAGGTACTTATTTGAACCTGAATCTCTATATATATATATATATATATATATATATATATATATATATATATATATATATATATATATATATATATATATATATATATATTGATTTTATTTGTTTATAGATTTATTAAAATACATAAAAAGTAAATACATATGTATAAAAAAATATTAGATATTTGAATGTAAAAGTTAATTAGTAAAAAAAGTATTTGATAACATTTAGAGCAAAAAAATATTTTATTTGTTTATCAAGTTAACAAAAAATTAAATCGGAATCAAAATCATTATATGTGTGTTTGCACGCATGTTTGTGCTTAGGGATGGCAATGGGGCGGGGCGGGGCGGGGATCTCAGTTCTCGTCCCCATCCCCGCTTCATAATCCTCTCCCCCATCCCCGGCCCCATCCCCGTCGGGGAATGAGTTCCTATTCCCATCTCCGTCCCAATCGGGGATCGGGGATCCCCGTCGGGGAATCGGGTTTTTCAAGCTCTTAAAGATTATTTAAATTTAAACTATAAATAGTAATTTAGTATAAAAATATATGTAAATAAACATTAAAAAAATTAATTCAAACATATTTGAGGTATCTACATATATAACCTATAATTTGTAATAAAACTAAAACAAAGAAATGGATGCAAAATATTTATAAAACCAATGAAATGAAAAATAACAATAGTATTTTAAACTATAGAAAAGTCATATACAATGATATTTAATGTATTATATAAAATGTAATGAATAATTTACATTGTAAAGTTAAATATATATAATAATTTATATTAAAACATAATTTATAACCGGGGTCGGGTTCGGGGTCGGGGATTAAAGTGTCTCTCATCCCCGCCCCATCCCCATTATTTTAAATCGAGGATTCCCCGTCCCCATCCCCATCCCCATCCCCGGTCAACTCGGGGATTCCCCGGTCAAATCGGGGTCGAGTTACGGGTTCCCCGTCGGGGTTGAGTTTTTTTGCCATGCCTATTTGTGCTCAAATAAGAACCTAACATTTGTGAAAACTAGAAAACCAATTTAAATTTTATTTTTTCATCAAACTTTTTTAATTTTTGATCAATTTACATGTTTATTATCGATTAAAAAAACATTTATTTGTTGTTATATAAAACGCGACATTTTAATTTATATATCTATATATTATAATAAACGAGAACATCTCATTGACACGTGTTATCCTATCAACGAATTACTTTTTCATTTTCCCGCTTTTTTTCCTAATTAAGAACCATTCAATAATAAATTTAATTAATTAAAATAATGTATATAAATAACATTTTATCTTTCTTTCCTAATTTATTTTATTAAAGTAATCACTTCAATTCATTATGTTAATTGCAATTAAACCAATAGATTACTAATAACTAAAACACATATATTGTCTTTCAATTTGAAACATGTATATTGTAGTTGTATTTATTTTCAATTCTTTTTTTATCAATTCTAAATATATGAATAAAAATATTAATTGATATAAATAGTACACTTAATAACCTAATATTTAAATAAAAATATAATAATAATGTTTTAAGTCTAACATCACATTTATTATAAATTGTTTTATTAAGTTTTTATTGCATGATTAAAGTTTCAAACCTTTTTTATTTTAAATATTTATTTATTTTAATTATAATGTTATGAACATATATATTATTTAATAAAATTTATGTTTTATTAAATTTACTTTAAGTTACATAATATTAGGTTTCAAATAAATATGTATTAAAAAGTGAATATGAACCACTTTATGATCATTTAAGAAATTTATTTAAATTATGTAATCGTTAATGAATTGTTACCAAATTTATTTTTTAATAACAAATAATTTATTTGAAAAACCTGTTTTTTTTAGTTCGAATGAGATGATAATAATATAACAATAAGAAAAAAGTTATGAAAGGACATATGAATATACTTATCATCTTCTAAAGATTAATTTTGTTTGTCTTTACATTATAACTTTTAGTTTTATAATTTATATCATTTTTATACACCAAATTAATGTTAATTCATTATTAGTATCAAATATATCACCTCATTTAAATTATATATTTAAAAGAATAATTGTTAGTAAAGCAAATCCATGTAATATATGGGTCAATAGATTAGTTTTATATAAACTCAATGAGATTGTGTATTATTATTATTATTATTATTATTATTATTATTAACCAAAAATATATAGTTTTAAACAAAAGAATCAATTAACTTAAATAGATGGAAAAAAAACCCAAAAGTAAAAAATTTGGACATATTAAAAAAAAAACTAACACCAAGATGGACTATTTATGTAAACAAATAATGGTTTGAGAAACTCTTAATACATATTTGAAAGTTAAAAGATCGTTTCTATAGTTTTAGACAAATCACTGGGATTATTTTTGTAATGTTTACTCTAAAGTTTGATCATCAAATTGAAGAAAAAAAGAGTATAATTATAAAAACAAATCAAACATGCATGAACGTATAATAATATGTTGAGACAATTTCTTTATTTTTTTTTTTTAAATCATAATATTGAAACAAAACTGAAACTTGAATTGTCAAGTCCCTAAAGAAAGGTTTGAGCGACATTTGCCCTTTAATATAACTAGTTATTAATTTTATTATTTTAATTAATTTACTTAATTTAACAGGAAACTAAATTACGTAAGTAACAATTAAAAGAAGTCAAGAGAAATGTAACTTCACACATATATTTCGTATAAGTGTACTAAATTAATCAAGATCACTTTACTTTCACATTTTATTAGTTGGTACCTTTTTTTTCCTTCAATTTAGTTTCTTTACTTTTTTTTTGTTATACATTGTTACAATTTGATCCTTTAATTATCTTTTTCTTTCAAAAGAATTATCATAATGAACATATAAATATACAGATTAAACTAAGAAAAAAATATACAAATGACAAAACAATAAAAATATAAATTTACCATTAATCAAATATATGATAAATAATAAAATTCTCATGATTTATTGGGCCATAATGAGACAGGAGGCAGTTAATGCATAAAACCCAGTTCATTTGTTCTAAGCCCAATTATTCATTTTTTGAGTCTGGTAAAACTTTTAAATTCTCGTAGAATGAAATTTGTGTGAATTAAAATTTAATTTGTAATAGATATTAGTTAAATGATTGAAGTATATATTGATTTTTTAAAGTATGAGTTGTATAAATATCAAAAATCTAAATTTATTTACAAATAGTTAAATAATTGTTTTCTTCAGTCATTTTGATGAAATGTAATCGTATTTTTGTTCATTATTATTGTAATTCAAATTTCAAAATATAAAATAAACAAATTTTAATTTTCTTCAAAATCTATTTCATGATCCAAAAGCCCACTAAGAAGATCACAAATCCATTTAGAGAACATTGTTGTTCATTAACTAAAATAAGGTTTTTTTTCCCTAGCATTACAACAGGTTCAAAAGAAATATATATTTTTGTAAAAAAATTTCTGAAATATAAAAGTAAAAGATAATATCATTAATAAATGGAAAACAATAAATAAAAGGGATAATTGCGTAAAAAACCCTAAAGTTGGACAATTTTTGTGATTAAAACCCCTAACCATTTTCTGTTGCACAAAAAACCTCTAACCGGTAAAATCTTTTGAAATTAGGACATTACCGGTTATAATAGGTTAATATGCTTACATGGCACACACGTGGCGTCCACATGGCAAACCCGACTTACGTGGCGCCTACGTGGCACTACATGTATAATTCTTAAACTCAATTTTTGCATAAAAAACCTCGAAGTTGGTGACTTTTTCGATTAAAACCCTTAACTGATTTTTTTCATCTCTAACCAACAATAATAATTACATTTTCTCTACCTCCGGCAACTCCGATTACTCCATCACATCTTTAGGTTCAGTGTTGTTTATTTTATGTATGTATGTTCGATTAACTATTGCCGTTTAATTTTGAATTTTAACTTCAATTGTGTCGATGGAATCAATTTCATTTTGTGTTCACGAGTTGCATTTTTAGCTTCAGCTTTATGTTCAATTTCGTTTATTTATGTTCCATTTTTAGCTTCTGAATTTAGTTTATTTATGTTCCATCAGTGAAGACTCAATTTTAATTATCTTTGTTGGTTGGAGGTTTTTTATCAAATGAAAAATGATTTGGGGTTTTAATTGAAAAAACTAAACAAGTTGGGGGTTTTTTACGCAAAAATCTATTTAAAAGTTGTACACGTCATCAAGTTGCAACTGGCTAAACCGGTTGCAAGTCAGATTTTTGAAAAAAAAAATCAAATTTACAAAGTTTTAACCGGTTGGAGGTTTATAAGTTAAAATAATAAATAACAACAAAATATCATTAATATTCAATAAAAAATTATATATAATAATATAGATTTCGCCATTTCGGTGAAAAATGTTTCAATCCACAAGTATCGAATTTAATATAGCAAAACGCATTGATTTAAAAAATATTTCAAATGTGATAACATTGATACTGAAATGTAGATAAAAATAAGAAATGATGTTGATTTAAAAAAATATTTCGAATGTGATACATTGATTTAAGAAATATATAAGTGATGCTGATTTGTCAATTTAGAATAGGTGTTCACGGTGTTTAATATATAAATGGTGCTTACTAGATCTTCAACACTTAACTGCAAATCACTAAATAAGTTTATCCGACTTTTGCTCAATGCTCATTCGAATTTCTATTCAATAGGGAGTCCAACATTCGACCTTGTTACGAATCCTACTTTCCCTTGCAATTCATAAATTTTCTAACATTTCATACGAACCCAATTTGTGATAATCTTGTGATTGAAATCTACTGGTATGCAAAGCTAACTATTATTGGCAATGTGTTTTAAACATCAATTCACGGTTATGCCATAAAATAAGGCCAAACTTGGCTTTATAAACTCTGTGTGAATGAACAATTCATGCGAGTCACTAAGAACCAAATTAACAAACCTCTAAGACAAATCTGGCCTTAATTCTTGTTGTAATAGCTTTTGTGAACACAATCACAATTCTAAATTGTCAATTACAACATGCATAAAGAATCAACAAATCTTACTTTGAATCGGTTCCCCAAGAACCATGACCAATATTTAGTGGCTGTTTGTTTGATTTTTATATTAAGTACTGTCTAGATTAAGTGACCGTCTGGATAAAAATAATAATGATTTGTTTTGTTTGTTGAATTAACGGTCTGAATGATATAAATATTATAATTTTAACATTCTACTAAAAAAAGACTACTTATTTTTATTGTTGAATAAAGTTTGAATAAAAATATTTATGTTACCCCGTATTTTTAAATTAACATAAATATAAAAATTTCAGTAATATTTAAACCACAAGTTCACAACAAAAATTATTTAGAGGTAATATAAACAAATAACTCATTTGCAATGTTTGTTGGTTAATAAGGAAAAAGAAAAAAGAAGGGAGACAATAAAT
Organism: Centrapalus pauciflorus; assembly: GCA_020465985.1. NCBI lineage: Eukaryota > Viridiplantae > Streptophyta > Magnoliopsida > Asterales > Asteraceae > Centrapalus > Centrapalus pauciflorus. The sequence continues at coordinate 395,470 of JAANYP010005943.1, forward strand.
GAAGGAAGGGTATTCTAGGAATTGAGTTTGGACTGAATGTGAAAGACATAGCTCTGCTGACTTAACAATATTGTTGTCCTTGTTTTTTTTATTAAGATTAAGTCTCAAACAAACATGTGAAAAAGACTGACCCAATTAAGTTATATTGCTAGCCCATTAAGTCATGTGAAAAAAACTGACCCAATTAAGTCATATTGCTATCTCAAAATAAGCTTACAAACCAAATTTTGCTTGCTCCGTGCCTAATGTGATATCTAGTGAGAAGGTGTTGAGAGCGGAGAGTTGCTTTAGAGAGAGCAAGTGTGTTGATAATGAACAGATCTTTTATTAGGGATGGCAACGAGACGGTTTCGAGTCGGGGAATGGAAATCATGTCCCCGTTTAAAAAAAACCACGGGTATTAAACGGGGATCCCCATTGGGTACGCGGGGAATCGGGGAAACCCATTTATAAATCAATAATATGAAATTTAATGACATGGTTCATAATTTAAGCTTCAAACGTCAATGTGTTTAAAATTACAATACTGATAGTAAATTAAATTTGTATCACTATCAAATGATAACGAAAAAACATTCATTTAATAAATTATATATAAATAAATAAGTTCTTTAAATTATACATAATCATTTTTATGCATAATATATAAATAGATAAAAAAATATCCATCTTTTATATATAAATATATATAAAATATAAATAGCATTTTGCTGGTAAAAAACTAATCGAAGTATTTGGGAATTTAAACGGGTTATGTAATCGGGTATACGGGGCGGGTATTATCAAACCATACCCGTCCCAACCCCCTTTTTAAGGTAATCGGGTTTGGAGAAACCCACCCCCATTAGATCGATTTTCGATTTTTCCCGTCGAGTTCCTTTTTTTTTTTTTTTTTTGTCATTCCTATCTTTGATCCATTCAGTGACAATAAAAATGTAACCCTTAAAGTGAACTTTGCTAAACTTGCTGAATTAAACTCTTACAACTTAAATTCCTTTTCTAGAGTGCTCTTCTAAGAATTCCATTTTATATTAAGCTTCGTTTATTTAAGGGTTTAATATGAAAAAAACCAACATGTTTTTTACGTTTTTACGATTTAGTCCCTCCGTATTATTTTTTACCAATAAAATCTATAAGTAATATGTATGTTAGTGATTTTTGGAATTTTTTATTTTTTTCAAAAAAGTATTCAAGTTTGTGGACTTTTCGGAGAAAAATAGTGAAAACATGTTAATTTTTGTGGAAAAAGTCAGGGTTGACAATGAAAAATAATAATAACTTTTCCGAAAACCGGATTGAAAACAATAACATGAGGACTTTCTTAGGAAAAAATAACACGGAGGGACTAAATCGTAAAAAACACATGAAAGCATATTAGTTTTTTTCATATTAAACCTTTTATTTTAATAAGCAAGTTCCATCATCATCATGTATGGTCTTAAATTCTCATGAATTGCATTCAACTTTCATAACTAAGTCTTAAAACAAATAATTTTTTTTATTTATAAAATAAACAGTTTCGTTTTTACACTTCACAAACCTTTGGATAATTTTTTCTTATACAAACATAAAATATAATTACATTACATATATCTAATATTGTAAAAGTATACAACAAATAAGTATGATAGTATCCATAAAATCAGGGCGACCCAGGGGGAGATACAGAAGCTATTATCACAAGAACATCAAAGCATCAAAGAACATTAGTTTTCAGTCTAATAAGTAACATACTAAGCTCTGTTTTGTTGTTTGATTTTCATATCTTTATTATCAATGAAAAAAATTAGAATCTAAAACAATAAGAACAATGAAATCAGATAATATAACAAGTGGCATAAGAATATTAGTGTCAAAATATTCAATGTGTGCTTGAATAAACAATGAGAAATTTGTTTTAGTTTCAATGAGATAATTATTGTCTAATTGTCAAATCAAAGAAAGTGGTCAAAATCCTTTAAAAAATAGAATGTTGTATTTTTAAATTTTTTTGAAAAAAACATTATTCTTCTATCTTGTCTCAGACATGAAAGTTGAAACTACTCCGAACCAGCTTCGCATAAAATTACAAGATTATTAAAGTACCGTTTACATATTACATGTTTGCATGGTATCGACATAAACATCAATTTTGATGTTAAATATAATAATTAATAAATACAAAAAGACAATCACACCTAGATCATCGCTAACACCCACAATTTAATTAAAGAAACACTATTTCTTGTGTTTTAAAAAACAATATTTTTTCTAATTAAATATTGATTTTAATCTCTAGTTATGCGTTTATGTCACTAATATCCTAATTAATTAATCTTGTATTTTAATCATGAAATTAATGAGATAACCAAATGGATAGGAATTAAAGTAACATGTTATTTTCCACGATGTTTCGTCACAAGATGCATCATGTTTTCTTATAAGCTTTTATTCATTAAATTAAGTAAACACTCGTGCATTAAATACTTGTACCTTGTATTAGAACGTACAAATCAAGATTAAGAAAATAAGTACCGGTTGGTACAAGTGACAAATGCATCCGTAAATCAAGATCTATGTGTGTTTTAAGCAATGCAAGACATTGTCAGCATTTGTCGTGTTGTAAGCTTTTGTCTAAACTGCCTCCTAATTACAAAGTGATATTTACAAATTAATTAATTAATAAATTTAAACAAAATGTTTTTGAACATTTTATGATATCTTTAACTTAATTTGTCCTCTTCTTAGTATTTCATAAGCATTTTCTAAATTTAAAAATCGATGAATCATCAACTATTATTATTAATAAAATATTTTTTGATTTATGATTAGGTTTAATTATGAAAAAAAATTAACATGTTTTACATTTTTTGCATTTTCGTCGTCTCATGTTCTTTTTTTCAGAAAAGCCATTAAGTTATTTTTTTTCTTGCTTTAGTGACAATTTAACTATTAGAACCTGATTTTTCAGTTTTTAAAAAAATTTAGTTTACCAATTATAATCGGTATCAAATAGCCAAATTTGATAAAACCGGGAAAAAAAATTAACTTGAAGACTTTTCTGGAATAAAATAGCATTAAGGGACGAAAAACGCAAAATAAAACATAAAAGCATATTGGTATTTTTCTTATTTTACCGTTATGATTACTATTAACGGTGGTTCTGATCATTTTATTTGGTGATTCTGATCTATTTTACTTTTACAATATCTTTTATGATGTTTTTATTATTATTATTAATGTCAAACAATTCAGAAAAAAAAACTTCATACATATAATGTATTGTATGTTAGATTCATTTCAAAACATGATTCATGTCGACTCCAATTCAATGAATCCATCATGACCGTTCATCATAAATGTTTCATTTATTTAGTGTGTTTGAATTAGTGCTATCAAAAATAGTTTTTCACTTTTCCATATTTTAGAAACCTAAAAAAATACTTTAAAATTGATTTTTGCAAGTTTTGTTGTTTTATGTCTAAAACATATTTTATTAGAGTTCGAATTTTATAATTATTTTGACATTAAATAGGTTATATAAGGTTTTTTTTATAGTATTCAACTAATTTTTAAATTGAAAAGTATGAATTAGAACAACAAAAAAAAAATAATTACAAAAATACCTAAAAAAAACAATCCATTTCTTATGTTTTAACCAAAAAAGTCATATTACCAAATACCCAACATTTTCGTTACTACATTTACGTGACGGCCAATATTTACGTTAAATGCACTTTTTATTATTTTTGTAATGTATTTTGTTATAAAATGTGAATTATCACGTAAAGTATCCTTACTTTACGTTACCAAATCTCATTGTGCTCCTTCCCAAGAATAGATTTGGTAACGTAAAGATAATGTACTTTACGTTATTTTTTAACTTTTGTAACGTAATGCATTAAAAAATTATTAAAAAGTACAAGTCATGTAAATGTGGTAACGTTAATGGTGTGTATTTTGGTGTGTGTTTTTTTTTTTTTTTGTTAAATTTGAGAAGTGGATTTATATTTTGGTTATTTTTGTAATCATCCAAAAAAAACTATGACATAAACAAGTCGAGCTCGAATCTGTAAAATCTTTCATGAGTTAAACTTAAACTTTAAACACAAAGTTTGAAACGAGCCAACCTCAAACTCAAACCTAATACTTGTAAACGAGCGAGCTTGAACCCAAATCTAATACTTTCTAAAACAAACTCAAACTCGACTCAACTCAACGCATTTACACCGGAACATAGCCTTACTTTATTTGACTCATTTCATCATATAAAATATCATGCGACTACCTTATCTATTTTCAATCTATTTTGTCACTTTCCATTATAAAATTTACATGCCACATGATCCATCTGAACCGTGTGCCGACCACCACCCTTCTTCCCATCAATTCTTTAAACTACACTCAAATTTCAAGAATCTTTCACTCCTCCACTTATATAAACCCCCACAGTTAACACTGACCTGTATGCACATCTTTCTGACTCAATTCTCATACCTTTTGACCTCATTTTCTTTTTCAAAAACAAACCCTTTTCAATTCATTAAAATCCCACTAAACCCTTTTAATTTTTATCTGTTTTCATCATCAATTTTACACCTTATATAAAACCTTCAAGAACACCAACTACAACCATATATTTCAGTGTCTTGCATAAACCCTCTAATCTCAATTTCCAAATTCTAATCACAACCCATTTCAAATCACGAAAATCCCAGAAAAACCCTCTAAAAATCTTTGAAAAATTCCATGAGCATGAAACAAATTCGAGGTTTCAGAATTCGACTGAAGCTCGTTAAAGCGATTAGATGGGCAATTCAAGATAAACAAACGCATTCCAGATACAGTAAGCTAAAACATACGAATTGTACGGAGAAAGCGCTGACGAGGCTATGCAAATTCGGCCGGAGTTTAAAGAGGAATCTGAAAGAACTTTGTTTTATGAAGTCCGGTTTGAGTTATTCTCGGATCGTGCATGAAAACTCCGACGAGAAAAAACCGGTGCCAAGAGGGCATTTGGCTGTGTACTTTGGTGAACATGTGGACAATGCACATAGAGTGTTGGTGCCAGTTATATATTTTAATCACCCATATTTTTGTGATCTGTTGAGAGAATCCGAGAAGGTTTACGGGTTTGATCACCATGGTGGCATCCATGTACCATGCCGGATATCGGAGTTTGAGAATGTACAAACCAGGATTAGTGCCGCTGGTGGGCGAAACGGGTATGGATGTTCATGGAGGAACTGGTTGTAATTCTCTACCGTCGTGTAGGGTTGTGACTCGCAATTCAAGTCGAATTTTATCATGATTGAGTACGTATACTCGATACGAATCGATCTTTTGGAGTCTGTTGCATATATTTTCCGGTCGAACTTGTTTTGTCGAATATAATTTTGACAAATACATTTGAGTTCTTGGACTTGTGATTGCATTTACTCTAATGGATAATTCTTTCAAACTATTTGAACTCTTAAATCAGACTCAGATCCTCTTGTGATTAAGCTTGATTCTACATTGAGAAGAGTAATCTAGCTATAAAATTGAATTCGAGCTTTCAAACTCAGCTTGACTCGTTATTAATGGCAGTTAATAATTCAGACTTGTTTCCTATATACTTAATCATCAAGTTTATGATAACATAATTAAAGTTACAAACGAGTTTAGTTTTATTTAGGAACTTAAGCTCGAGCTCGGCTCGATTTAATTAGTTGAGATTTTATCAAGATCTCGAAAGTCAAAGTTGATATTAAAACAAGTTGAATAATATAAAATGCTGAGTTTTATCTTTTTAGAGTTCAGTTGATCAAATTTTTATCGATCTTTTTAAGTCTTATATATGTGCATACATTTATGACTACAAATAAGTCGAGTTTTAATTAATTAACTTGAGCTAATTGACCAATTCAAGTTTTTATTAATCAACTTGAGCCTAATTCAATTCATTTTTAAGTCAAGCTTGAACATGTAGATTTCCGGGTCACCTTTTTCGGGCAGTCTTCTAAAATCTAATCTTGTGTGAGAGTTGTATCACAAAATTATATGTATATTTATATATATTATTAAAAGAGTGTGTTCCTTTAATTGGTTCGTTATCATTTTTCTAATTTCTCATGTAATTTACTACAATCTAATTTAAATTTAAATCAAATTAAATCCACTCTATTAGATTTTAACTTAACTAATTTACCAAGATTATATAAACTCTAATTTTTTATCATCATCATCCATATATAATATATATTTATTTTTAAATATTATTATTAAGTCAACCCATACAGTATATTGGTAACCTTGTATCTTTTGAAATTGATAAATATTTGCTAATTAAATAGAATAGTATATGCTTTTTATTTCAGAAAATAATTGGAAAGTTACACATTGATCTTCTATGATAATTCATTATCCTTTAGACAATTAGACCTAGGGGTGTTCAAAGTAAACCGGAAAACCGAAAAACCGAGCCAAACCGGGTGATCCGTAATCGAAAAAAACCAAAAAACCCGTAAAAAACCGAAACCGAAGAACCCACGGATACCCGAACCGATCCGAAATTTATATATACAGTTAACAATTAATAATATTTAATATAAATATTAATAATATATATGTAAGATAAATAATTAAATATATATAAAAAATCGAAAATATCAAGACACTTTTTGACTTTTCAACCCTCCCAAATACAAATCCAGTACACGATTTCATTTCAGTAGATGTAAGAAGTATCCATATAATGTCGATAAGAAACAAAAGCTATTAATTTTTCAAAATAAATCTTGTGGTGCTAGTGCTGGTTCTTTATATTGGTGGTTCTATATTTGTTCCTTGGAGTTTTGACCAAAGCAAATGTAGAATGTATTGTGCTAGAATGATCATTATCGATGAATTGTCTTTTAAAACTGTTGAGCATGAAGGGTTTTGTGACTTTGTGAATATGTTGCAACCACAATTTCAAATCCCATCTAGAACCACTATAACTAGAGATTGTTTGGACTTGTATATGGCTGAAAGAGAAAGTTTGAAGAAGTACTTTGAAAAATTGAAACGAAGAGTTTCTTTAACGACAAATTTGTGGTCTTCTAGGCAAAATTTGAGTTATATATGCTTGACAACCCACTTTATTGACCATGAGTGGAATATACATAAAAGAATACTCAATTTTTGTCCAATTTCTGGTCATTCTGGTGAAGTAATTGGAAAATATATTGAGAATTTGCTAAATTGGGGAATTGACAATGTTTTTACTTTGACTGTCGATAATGCTAGTTCTAATGATCTTTGTATTCGTTACTTGAAAAAAAAAAGCTTAATAATTGGAAGAAAAATATATTGGATAGTTAGTATTTGCATATGATATGTTGTGCCCATATATTAAGTCTTGTTGTGAAGGAAGGGTTGAAAGAGGTAGTGACTACATTGTTAGGATTCGGTCTGCAGTGAAGTATGTGAGGTCTTCCCCTGCTAGGCTTCAACGTTTTAAGGCATGTGTTGAGAAAACAAAGATCGAGAGTAAAAGCATTGTATGTCTTGATGTTGAAACAAGGTGGAATTCAACTTATTTGATATGTTAGAGGAGCAAGATATGTTAGAGGAGCAAGATAGCGAGTATAGATCTGAACTTTTATCATTTAGGGGTATACCTACAGACGAGGATTGGGATTATGCGAGGTGTTACTGCCTTTTTTAAAAGGTTTTTACAATTCTACTTTACGTATTTCGGGCTCCTTATATGTAACTAGTGATAGTTACTTTCATGAAGTTTTTGGGATTGGAACAATGATTTCTCAAAAGATGTTTGCTAGGGATGAAAATCTTCAAAAAATGGCAGCTAGAATGAAAGGGGAGTACGACAAATATTGGAGCAATTTGTCAAATATGAACATGTTTTTGTTTGTTGCACCAATTCTGGATCCAAGACACAAGTTAGGATATGTGACCTTCATTGTGAAACAAAGTTATGTTGAGGAAAAAGCAAAACATTTGTGTGATCAAATAGAGAAAGTACTGAGAGGTTTGTTTGATCATTATTCAAAGGAAGTCGGAGTGTCACATGAAGGTAGTGTTATCGGTTCTCAAGGTTCTATAGAAGAAGATGTTATGGATGTTGATGATGATCCAACGAATTATTTACAGAACCAATACAAAAAGGTTTTGGAAGAGGAATCGGGTGGTAAAGCGAGTGATAATGAGTTGGATAAGTATTTAGGTGAGAAATGTGAGACTAAAAGCAACAACTTTGATCTATTGTGTTGGTGGAAAAATAATGAATCAAGGCTTCTGGTCGTGGCAGCAATGGCTAAAGATGTTTTGGCAATTCCCACCTCAACTGTTGCCTCCGAATCTTCTTTAAGTACCGGTGGACGAGTTCTTGATGCCTTCCGTAGCTCACTAACCCCTACATTGGTTGAGGCATTGATATGTGCACAAAATTGGCTTAGGTTGAAAAAGGTTCCTTTTGATATTGAAGAAAACTTGAGGAGCTTGATAAAATCGAAGCCGGTATGAGTTTACTTTTATAATTTGAATGTTTTTATAACTATAAAATTATATATTTGTTCTATCTAATAAATTACTTTTGTCATCATAGATTTGAAAAACTTGCCAAGTGGTATCTCGACTATCACCGTGGATGATTAAATATTGGTTTATATGAAGTTATGAAGGGTTGAGGTAATCTTTTGTTTGTTGTCTCATCATATCTGATGAATTACTTTTGTCACTATAGTTTTATTGATTTTCATTTTTGCAGGTAGAATAAGTAAGAATGTAAGATTGTCCAAGAATGTAGGTGCCACGAATGACACTCGAATGGAACGATTTCTACGTTTAGTGGTGGTTGATGTTGTGTCGAAAGTTTTCGTTGTACTCCTATTCGGATATTTTAAGTTTTTAAGTGAGGTTTGTCAGTTTTGATGTTTTGTTTGTAATTTACATAAAATGTTGAATTGATCCTTTTAAATTTTAGTTAAACTTTTAGGTTCTTCCAATTGCATTTTATATTTTCCAACAAACAGGTGAAAAGGCGGGTATCCGGTGAACCGAACCATGGATAACCGGTTACTTTCAGTTTGGTTCGGTCCAGATACTTACCATTTTCTGTTCGGTTCGGTTCGGTTACCGTTGCTAGGTATCCGGTCCGAAAATTCGGTTTGCATTTCCTCCCTGGTTCGGTCCGATCCGGTTCGTGCACAGGCCTAATTAGACCCACATCATCACAACGGATTGCAATCATCACCCAATTTGATAATCGTTCATCCGATCTGGTTAATCATTAGTGGATATGAATGTTGTTTCATAAATGAATATCGAATAGATAATCGATTTGAATGAATATTTGGATAAGATATGGATAATGTTCTCAACCATGGAAAATATTCATTTAAACTTAATACTTTTTTACGTTTTATTATATATAATTATACATTTATTATAAGCCTGTATATAAGATTGAGTTCATGCAAGAATAAAATAAATCTATGAATGTGTGAACCTTGATCGTTATATTAGATTAAAAAGTTGATATGTAAGACAAAAAAAAATATTAAGAAATCTTTTTCAATAAATCATCATCTAATATCTTTTAGATTAACAAGAAAAAAAATCCAAATTTTAACAACATGCTTTATCAATTGTTGTTTAACCTTTAATATCAAGTTACTACTAACTTTGACAGAAATTCTTGATAAACTTAACATCTTACATTCACTTCTAAGATTTACTATTTTTGATTTTTACTTAAATATCAAGTTTGTCTTTTTTAATTTAATGGTTATTTAAAATTAAATTCAAAATGGTTAGTTTTTTAGAAGTATTATAGTCGTTGCATCTTTAATCAAGTTACATAGAGTGCAACATATTACAATCTCTAATAAAATTTTGGAGTGTATTATGAAAGAACACTCAATGAACTCTAAAGACATTTTATAAACGTTGATTCAATAAAATATTCATGAAAATAGAAATCGATTAAAAAACATTTATAAGAACATTGATTTTAATTGAAATCGATTAAAGAAAATGTTCATCAAAATCGATTAAAAGAAACATTTTGCTTTTGGAGATAGAAAACATTCTATTTGCTTCTTTACACTCAAAAGAGATAATCTTTCTAATTTACAGAACAATCAGTATTTTTATATATACCTTTAGTGGAGATGTGCAGTTTGGTCATCATCCTTACACTGTCTAACATAAAGGTGCTAACCACTAACCACTAACTTTAGCAATTCAAAAGAAAAAAAAAAAAAAAAGATCACAGATGCCTAGAACAACCAATCCGATCCAAACCCACGTGTGGAGTGTGGACGTCTAGCAGACTAGCTCACTTTTCGCTCGGATATGGTTATCCCATAACACCTAAGAATTGTTGAGCAAACCTCATTAGAGCTCCTGTGTAACACCTTGGCTATCACCATCAACCACTACCACCCAACCCACCCTGTGTTATTTGCTGAAAACCAACACCGCAAAACCAAAAAGTATCCATTTTAAAATGACAAAATCGTCATTTATAAAAAGTTGACCAAGTCAAATCAAGTTAAGGACTAAGAATGTGCAATAGTTTCAAGTTAGGGATTAAGTGTGTTATAAAATATTATTTTTCGAAACCATTTTAGTAATAATTAATCTACATAAAATATGTGCAACACAGTAAATAACCATTAATAAGAGTATATGACACCAAATTCGCCAGTGACCACTGACAATGTAGCTCACAAAACAATGAACTCTCCCTCCCTAACCGTTTTATCTGAAAAAACAACTTAAAATAATCCGAATTATGTGCTTAATGGTAGTTTGAATTTCTCACCAATTTATCATCATGGTAGCTATATGTATGGGTAATTAACTTAAAACATTCGACTTATTTTTCTAAATAAAATATGATGACAATACAATCAATGTATGTTTGGCTCGTAGAATGAAATTAATGTTTCAATGGATGTTGTAGATTATGACATTTAATGTTGGCTAGACGTTTGAGATTTTGAGTGGTGAAATGTTGCAAACTAAATTTCTCTACAAAATTTATTTAATTCATTGATTGCCTTTATTTGTAATCTAAATATTCAAACACACTAAAATGATTGAAATTAAATATCAAAATTTATATTCCAGTTCCTTCGAATTTTTATTTCACAAGCAAAATGAAGTCCAAGCTTTCAAAAGCTTCGACAAAGGAGATTGTCAGCCAAATGAAACTCCAATGCTAAATAATGAGAAAGTGAACGTGTCTTTCTTTGATAAGAGATTCTAGCTAGGAAAGATAGATACGCAAAACTAATTTTACACTACATAGGTTAAGAAGCTTGAATAGCATTCAGCAAGAATCGATCAACACTAACCTTGTAAAATTCAGGAAGATTGTGCAACTTATAAACCTCATTAACAGTTTGAATCTGTTTCGTTACCGAATACAACAGTCTAAATAATTGTCACAGATTCTTGTTACAGTTTCGAACTTTTAAGACATGGTTATCTACTTATCTTAAACCACCGACAAAGAAAGAAGAAAAGAAAGAATAGAAAAGGTATACCTCAGCTAGTCCTCCTATCGTATTTTCAACTGATAGAAATGTATGAGTCTGATCATCATTCACAAAATTGTCCCACTTATTGAAATCAATCAAATACCTGTTTTCAGCATCAAGAAAGACAAAAACTAATTTCAACTTATAGAAAGTTTGATATTGAAACAGATAAAGATTATTGTGTGATGAGATGTTCAGACCGTTTCTGAAACTGAAGCTTCTGGAAAAGCATTGCAAATTTGCAAGAACCGAGTCTATTTGGATGCACACGTATGGGAACAGTTGTTCCAAGAGTTATGTGAAATTCCCTGCCAAGAGCAGTTTGTACCAACTTCTCTTCATTTTATAGCAGCATAAGTAATGGAACATTAATATCTCCACAACATGAAGACCTGGTACAAGCAATGCGACTCTCTTCAAAAACCAGGCCAGCTCCTCTTCCTTTACGATGGTATAAAAACTATTGCATTCGTAAAATATGTCAGATAATGTCACACAATGTCATGAAAAGAGAAAAAAAAACGGTTGCATCATAATAACGTCTATGAAGATGCTAATGCTTTCAAGACTACAAGTTTAACATCAAAAGCATGCAAGACAACACCATCATTGTTGCTATCAACACTGTTGCCTAATTACATGTCTGGGAAGCAAGGGATGTAGGTATACATGTGCGTGTGCAAGTGCATCTATAAATGCCGACACTTCAAAGTTCAAACACCAAATTGTGAACCTTCTTGCCACAAATTGGTTAAACAAAATTAAACTTCATTAAGTTAAACATTCAAAGTAACACATCTAACAACAAAAAGTCAAATATGAACCTTATTGCCACAAATTGAGTATTAAACAACCACTCTCTCTGAAAATTTTGCACCATTACATTATACATGCCCATCTTATTTTACAGGAAAACCCTACCTCTTTTAGCATGTAGTCCTTAAAAATGGAAAAAAAAAAAATTCCATTTTAATGTCCCGTATTGATCACAGTTTCACAAGTTTCAAACAAACCATGTACGTACATGTTCCCATTGTTGCGAATAACTAATTTATTGATTTCGATCACAATATTACCATTGCTCTGTCAGTTTATTCTCTAGTTTTTAGTCAAAAGACATCCATCCATCAAAGATCCAAACTATCAAAAGTTACGGATTTGAAATGCAGAGTTAGTACCGATAAATGAGCACATTTATAATGTAAGAACAGTAAACCGTTGCAAACTGTAGATCGAACAGAAAAATACCTGGGATGTAACCATGCAAAGCGTAATTGCCTTCAATGTGAGAGAAGCCCCGAATTCTACTGGCCGTGTTTCGCTCTAGGTAATCAAATGTTACTGAAAATAACCAAAACTAATTCTAAAATTCATGAAACTTTGGGCCTTTGGGGTACATCCGCACGGGAGTTTTAACATTTATGACTTCACGTACAATAAGTAGACGCATTTGTACCGGAAGAATTGAGAAGATCAATTGGTGGTGGAGGAAGAGCAGGCAGTGGTGGTGATTGGTTGTCATGAGAGGCGGCAATCGGCGGTTGAGAATCTGATTCAGAATCGGAAGAAGCGTCTCAATATGATGTGATTAGTGCCTCCATTGTCGTAGAGTGTGGCACACGCACAACTGCACCCTAAACCCCTACAATCGATTCTATATTTCTGATGATGAAGAAGGCTGTGGCTCGAGTTGACCGTGAAAGAGAGGAGAGGGAGAGCCGTATTAGTATTTCAAGTCTCAAATCTCAAATCTCAAATCTGTTGCTTTATTTATAATGATGATTCTAAGACCTTTTTGGCTTTTTAAGTTCTTAGAGGGCAATCTTGTAAATGGTCTAAGTGGTTAACATAACCTTAAAAGCAGTTTCCTAATGTAAATTAAACAAATCAACTGAGCCCCTCGCCTTTTCGCTTCATCATCTATGACTAATCAACAGAAGCTATTGCTCCTGCAGACGGCCTGCCTTACACCTACAAGGCATAAATCGCCTCGCCTTGGCGCCTTGGAGCTCGCTTTTGACTACACAGCAATGAAGGAATTCGTTCAACAGTCACATTCCAAGGTCTTGGCTAAATCTTCAATGTTGCATTTCAGGATCTAAGTAAATTGAGCAGCATTCTATAGCATTCTCCAAAAGGTGACATTCCGTATAATTTCATGGTAGTTTCACTTCTTTTTTTCTTTTGAAAATGTGTCCATGTGATATCAGATTAATGTGAACCATTGGTTAAAAGGACTTTCTGCCATTCTGGGATGATGGTAGTTCAGATATATGAGATTATTCTGTGAAATTGTCCATATTACGTAAGTATGCTTGCTTCATGTGAATCCTTAACAGCTCCAAAATTGAATTCATACTCACCCACTGGGGATGCAACCGATCACCTGACGCAAACCCCCACACTTTTCCACCAGCCTCAATGACGCTACAACCGACTTCTTTACTCGTCTTTTTACTTCTCATCACTTCCTCCACATCAACCCATCTCTTGTCTGTGGCATACAAATTCCTCAATATGATGTAGTTCCCGTCATTCCAGCATGCCCTTCCATTGGTTTTGCTAATAATCCTCTTAGCCCTTTCAATATCTTTGACATAACCACATGCAGATAAAAAGGAGCTCAATATAATCTCGTTAACTTCGAAAGGCATACTATCCATGATCTTTTCTGCTTCCTCCAAGCAGCCAGCTCTGCCCAAAAGATCAATCATACATCCATAGTGATCGATTCTAGGACTAAGTCCGGATTCTTGCATTGTCTTGAACCATCTCTTCCCCTCCTCCACCAATCCACTATGGTTACACGCTGATAAAACAGCAGTCATGGTTATCTCGTTGGGCTTTATTCCATTTCTATTCATATCCAAAAATACATCCAATGCTTCCTTCCCATAACCGTTAACTGCCAATCCATGTATAAACGCATTCCAAGTGGCTGTCTCTTTTACATGCAACGAGTCAAACACTTCCCTCGCTTTCGTAAACTCGCCACATTTGGCATACATATCGACTAGTGCAGTGCAAACATTACTTGCTTTATCCATCTTCTTCCTCATGACAAACTGGTGAACCCAGTTACCCAAATCCAAAGCTCCCAAATCAGCTATAGCAGGAAGAACACTAATAATGGTGACAGTATCAGGTTCAAGTGATGTCTCTGATTGTAATACCTGAAATAACTTTAATGCCTCATCCGGTTGCTTATTCTGATAATACCCTTTAATCATTGTGTTCCATGAGATCAAATTCTTTTGGGGCATCGCGTCAAAAAGTGACCGAGCCATACCTATATCACCTTGGCTACAATAGCCATCAACCATACTGGTCCAAGACACAACATTCTTTTCCAACATCTCGTTGAACAAACTACTAGCATGCATCATATCACCTATCTTGACATAGGCATCAATCATTGCATTAAAGGCAGCTGCATCCTTTGTAGGCATCTCGTCAAAAAACATCCTTGCATTATGCATCTCTCCACACTTTGCATAACCACATACTAATGCGGTCCAAGAAACTAGACTTCTCTCGGGCATTTCATCAAACACTTCCCTTGCACAGTCCATCCGTCCTAGTTTTGCATACATATCCACCAATGACGTCAGCACATACAACCCGTCTCCAAAACCTTCTTTAATTACATGGTTATGTACTTGTTGACTTCCCGAAACATCCAACCCAGAAGCACATACCTTAGCCAATGTCAAAAACGTATAACCATTGGGTTTAAAAGAAGCCCTTCTCCTCAAGTCCCTGTACAAACTCAAACACTTGCCGTATTGGCGAACACCCATATGAGCTCTCATCATGGTGTTGCTAATAAAGATGTCGTCTTCAACAGACATATGATCGAACAATTGGCGGGCATGTCGTACGAGATGAGTTGCATCTTCGGGCAAACTGGTGAATCGTTGAACAGCTATGAAGGAACATGTGGCTATGAATTTGGCAAGCAAGTTTTTATTTGTATCAATGGAATTTCGAAGCATGAAAGCATGGATTTGGAGGATGCAGCCTTTGGTGGTGGCGTTGTATTGGAGGAGAGAGAGACATGTTCGCTCTGCTGAGCTCCAAAGACTTCCTATATGTCTTTCCCGACTCATTGACTGATTGATGCCTCAAGAAATCTTCCATCAATCAACCTTTCTTGCAATCTCTGCTCCTGTAATAACAAGACATCACACTCTACCTTTACGGTCCAAAAGAGTTTATTTTGTAAAAGATACAATTTAGAGTTTTAGACTAATAACATCACCACCGCTTATGACGCTAGAAGCAGCAAAGTTATCATCTAGTTTTTTTTCAAAGCCATCCTCACCCCAACCAATTCCATCTAAATTCGAAGCAGCAAATCAAAACATAAAAGCTTATGGACTCCATCTTTGTTGATTTAAAGTAGCAATCAATTGGTGGAATTTTGAAAAATTTTAATCTTTCTAAAGCAGGCTATATGAAAAATACAATTTTTAAAAATTAATTGTGATGATAGATCCAATAATATTTTTATTTGAGATTTGATAAAAAAAAAATTTAACTAAATAATAAAACTTGTTATAATGTTATATGCCTTCAATTGTAGAAAACAATTGTTTTTTAATCTATTTTTTATTTTTATTAAATAATTTTTGTGTACACTCTAGTTTAATATTTCAATTTACAAGGCAACTGATCATGGTGGGCAAATGTTTACATTTCTAATATATACATTTTTGATAATTTGATATTGGTATTTTGTTTTTATTGGCATTTTCACCGATCATGATGAGCTATAGATCTTCGATTAACGAATCAAAACCGGAGTTGCTATGACGGTGTGGAGTCACACAGGGTGGTCGTCAATGGGCGGCTAAGCGCTCACCATTGGTGGTGGTAGCTTTGGATGGAGATGTAGAGAGTGAAAAAGATGACAAACTTGTTTTCATTTGGTTTTTTTTTTTTTTGTTATTTTTACTTATTTTTAATACAACCAGGCAGTTCTTTCTCGATGTCAGTTGAGTTCATATTTAACTAATATATAAAAGATAATATGTTATTGGTAGTCACTGGTTTAGACCTAAATAGTAAATAGTTAATCGAATGGAAAATGGCTAGCTTATCATACATTATGATATATCATCAATCACACCACAATATCTTCTTGCTAATTCAATATTATCTTGCCGTATATAGGCCTTCTTAACCATTACCAGACTTTAAGCTACACGCCCAAGAGAAGTGGATCTGCTTGACGCAATTATATGAATTGTAACTAGAGGAATACGGGTGGGGTAGGTTGTCTTTTAAAAGGTACTATATGATAAATGGACGGTAGTAGGTTACCTTTCAAAAAACAACTGTATCACACATCTAGGAATAGGACTTTTAGGCTATGTTTGGCACAAAGCTTTTGAGAGCTTTTAGGAGCTTTTGTTTTAAAAAGTTGTACTAAAAACTAAAAGTCATGTTTGGAAGGTAAAAATAGAGCTTTCAATTTCCAAAAAAAAAAGGCTCTTTTATATAATGCTAGTAGAGGTAGCGTTTGAAAAGCTCTGGAGATTTTGAAAGAACATAATTAATGTTTGCCCTCCTATTAATTATAGATATAATTTCTAATTAATATTAATGTATTTTTACGTAACTTAATACTAAAAGTCACAGCTATAGCTACTTTTACCAAACAACGTTTATAAAAAACGTTCTAGCTCTTTTAAAAACTCGAAGCTATAGCTAGTTTGGTAAAACCTACCCTTAGCTATATTGCTTGTTTCTCTCCAAGGATTCCATTACCACAAAGGTGAAAAGTGAAAACTAACCTAAATTTCATTAAAAGAAAAACTAAGGTGTCGTTTGTATCGCATGATTCTAAAATGGTGGATTCTAAAATGATAGGATTTTAAAATTATTAGGGGGGTGAGTGCATTGTGAAATGAGGAGAAGTGTGGAATGTGAAATCCTAAATGAAGCTAAATCTTTTCATTATAATTTTTATCCAAACATGACATAGAAGGATTTCTAAATCCAAATCCTAAATGAGTTGTTAAAATCCTACAAACCAAACGCCACCTAATATCACTACTGTTATCCTGTCATTATAAACCTATACCAAAATTGCTAAGTAAAAAGAATCACAATTTACAACCATGATGAAACTACACAATTCCACATCTAATAAACCACAATGCGCAGCTAAAGTAGTTGTTTGAAAGTAATATAACTACATGTTATAAGTAATCAAGCACAAACACGAAACTCTAAGCGCTTGAAATGATTATTTTGAATAATGGAATAATGAACTTTTAGTTTGAATTTACAAAATTTTTCAAATATAGTTTAGCATACGATCTTGAAATCCTCAATATTCATGAACGCTAGTTGTGACAAATTAGCAAAAACCACAATCCGCATTCTCTTAAGTAACAGTAAATTAACCCTAACCACAAATTTACAGTAACAATAGACCTAAAACTTAAAAAATACCTGAATAAAGGAGAAGGGAGGACCACCGCAGGCGGATGTTGGTGGCGGACATGGTTAAATGGTCGGCGGGAGTGCGGGACTAGCGTCAGTGCAAGTGTGCAACCGGGCGGGCAGGGACAATCTACTTCCGTCAGTACCGAAATGACAAAATAGCTTCCTCCTTTTCCAAATTAGACCATACTGCTTTTTAAATTGGGCTGAAAGCCCATTTTTAAAAAATGACAAAAGCAGTAGTCCTTTTTACCCGCAAACGTACTTTTTCTAGCTTCTACTATTAAATTTACATGTTTATTCGTAACGAGACTTAGGGACAGGGGCGGGCCTACCTTTAGTGACAGGGGTACGACCCCGATAAATTTTTTTTTACATATTATATATATAGTTAAATTTTTTTTGACCCCGATGATTTTTCAACTTCGACCCCTATACCTTTGATAGTTTTTATAATTTATGTATATGTATATAAATAATCATATATAATATCTAAGAAAAAATATACAAAAAACGTAATACTTTGTTACCTATTTAACAAATAATTTAAAAAAATACTTGTATTTGGGTCTAGGCTTAGATTAGGGATTTAGGGCTTGGATTAAAGATGACTAAATTAACATACCCGGTGCCTAGTTGTCGTGGCTTAACGTACGCAAATAAGGAAGCAAGTTGCACACCGGCTGTAGGCTACACGCTGCACAAGAAGAAAGCAATGCAGTCCGTCGGTCCGTTGCCGGTCGCCGCAGTCCGTCCGTGCGTCTGTCGACCGTCACTCTGTGTCTCTCTCAGTCCATCGCCACTCTCTCTGCTCCCGCCCTTCTTTCAAACTTGAAGGTTTGAGACTTTGAGGTATTAAGTATATAAGTATATTGTATTTTTGTTTCTATTTTTATTTGTTCCTTTGTTGAAGTAGTTGGCGTCCTTTTATTTATTTGTTTCTTCTTTATATGCTTCTTAAATCTTAATTGTTATGCTTTTTAATTATCTTGATGCTTTGTTTCTATTTTATGAATGACTTAGTTTGTTAGATTATTATTTGATATTTAAAATTTTATATGAAATTAGACGAAAGTATTTGATTAGAGGTCCATGTCAACCACGTGGTCATAAGTTTCCACAAATAACAATTAGTGGTAATGCAAGACGTTTTCGTCCTCAATGGTTTGATCAATATGCTAATTGGTTAGAGTACAGTGTTAAAACGGACAAGACATATTGTTTAGTTTGCTATTTATTTAGAGACCAAGGTGGAATTGGGAGCGGGAATACTAAAGATGTATTTGTGACAGAAGGTTTTAATAGTTGGAATAAAACTTAAAAAATGGGATGATTTGTTGAGACAAAACCAATCTATTCATATTGTTTTTCATAAGCAAAGTGAAATGCAAAAGAATGAATATAGAATTCGATTAACTGCTACGATTAGTCTTGTTAGATTTTTGTTGACACTTGTAGCGGACAGATCTAGAATCTAGTTTTTTTTGTTTGTAACGATTAATGACGTTGTATAATTTATATATTTGTTTTATTATATTTTCTAGATGAACCGATCCGAAAATTTGAGATTTAATTTTTTTTTTTTAAGTCACAAGCACTTACACTCTCGTAACATATTAAGTTCCGACCCCTATAAAAAATTTTACTGGATCTGACACTGCTTAGGGAGTGTTTGATAACAGTTTATTGGGCTTATTGATAAAAAAAAATCGGTCGCCTATTAAAATTAAGTAATGTTTGATAAATACTTATTCTAGTCAGCAAACAAATTCGGTCAGACCTTTCAGTCAGCCCCTTCACCTATGTATTCCCGAGTCAGCCTTCACATTTTCTCAAAACTATCCCTCTTTTTTTTTCCAATAACAGGGCAGCCATATTTTTCCAAGATTCAACATTGGAGTTTGTAAAATAGGAGTTTGTAATCTTATTTTATTGGTAATTTTATTTTCCCTTCACCTATGTGAGAATTTTTGTTAATTGGGTAGAAAATCAAATGACCTTTGTAAAATAGGTGTGATTGTGTGAATTTATTTTATTGTATGTTTGATAATCTATTAAAAAAATTACAAAATTAAGGGTAACTTGGTAATCTTAATTTAATCAGACTATAATTAACTTTCGATTAGATAGGTTTCGGTCTTAATCAAGATAGGTCAAGGGCGCGTCGGAACGGTCGGTAGCTAAGCATATAAAACAAATAATATTTATCTTTATCCAGACAATCAACTTAACCCATACAGTTTACTTAATCTAGACATAACTTAATAAAAAAATCAAACAAATGACCCCTTAAACCCTTAGGGGGCGTTTGGTTCGCATATTTTTTTCTCCAGGATTTGTATTTTGTCAAAGGATTTGCATTATGCAGCATTTGCATTTGTCAGGATTTTGTCATACTATTTGCTTGATCTTATAGAAAAAATTTGTTAATCTGAAAAATGCAAGGTAACTTGGATTTAAAATCCTAGGGGGGAGGCTGGGTTTTTAAATAACAAAGAAGGAAGGGATTTATGAAATCCTGGGATTTTAAATCCTTACTGAAATCTGTGAACCAAATACAGGATTTTAAATGCAAATCCTGATGAATCTCATGAAATGCGCGAACCAAACGCCCCCTTAATCTTAATGTCACTTTAAACACCTAATGTTGCTAGACTAAAAGCCCTTTTGTAGCAAAAAAGTAGTTAAAGTCGGTAATTAAGCTAAACAAATTCTATAAATACTATTAAATAAGTAACTAAAATGTCGTTAGTCATCTTATTATGTTGTCACTTGTTATCTTCAATTAATGACATGTGTATTTTAGTTGTCAATTTTAAATATAATTAACTTCAATTTGACAATTACATAAAACTATTTAACTAACTAACAAGATTTCACCTAACTCTTCTCCATTATTTTATTTTGAAGTAATGATTTTTATTTACCTATTGTATTAATTATATTTTAAGATATAAAGCAATATTTCACCGGAAAATATATTATAAAAATATTTATTCAATAATAATATTATAATTTCTCAATAACTTTTAATATATAATGTTTAATGTAAATTTAAATATATTGTTTTCACTAATTTATTTTACCTATAATTTAATATATTTTCCTCCAAATATCCTTTACTAAGTAATCTAGAGTAAATATTTCTATTTATCTATTGTATCTTCATGTTTTGAGACTTAAAATATTATATTTTCCTTTAATAATTTGCATAACCTTGCAATATAACTTTAATATGTTATTATTTAATAACTTAAAAACCATAAAATTTTATACATTTAATTATCCTAAAGTACCATCTAAATATCATGCATACATATTGTAGGCTTAGGTTATCGTGAGAAGTTAAATATATCTTGAGAAGTGTGAAAAACACTATGAATCACTAAATTTGTATATTGATTCACTAATTTTATATATTGAATCACTAATTTTGTACACTGATTCACTTATTTTTAAACTTGTGATCTATTATTTAAATTTTCAAAAACTAATGAATCAATGTGAAAAGTAATGAGTTGTTGATTTATTTAATTCAAAATTTATGATTCATTCTTTATATATTCAAAAGATGGTGAATCAAAAAAAATCCGCATTATGCAATTAACAAACCCTAACTTAAAATTAATATTCTCTTAAGTAACAGTAAATTAACACGTAACCACAAATTTACGGTTACAATAGACCTAAAATTTAAAAAAATACTTGAATGAAGGAGAACGGAGGACCACCGCAGGCGGATGTTGGTGGCGGACATGGTTAAATGGTCGGCGGGAGTGCGGGACTAGCGTTCCTTATATACATTTATACATGGGCTAAAGTCATATAATAGTTGTGTAGTTTTTAAAATGTATCGATATGGTACATGTACTTTTTTAATTATTCATAATATACGTGTACTTTCTGAATCGTTCAAAATATGATCCCTAGGGTTACTAGTTACCGGCTATACCAGTTAAAAAAGATTATGTGGACAAGGTTTTCCAGTTTCAAGATATGAGTTTGGCAAGGAAAATCTGATGTGATTTTAACAATTACTTGAGTTGGCAATTTATATGATACAAGAAAAGCAACATTAAATTAAATTTTAATTGTCAAATCAGATAGTCATATGTCATGTCAGCTTATATTACAAAATAGTCGGTCATAAAACAAATATAAGTATCATATTGAACAATTCAGAAAGTACACGTATAATATAAATAATTAAAATAGTACACGTATCATATCGATACACTTTAAAAAGTACACAACTATTGTACGGCTTTAGCCCTTTATACATCTATCAACTCTTTGCCTCATTCTTTAATTCTTTGTATTAAAATTTGAAATTAAGTTCATCATATGTATTTTATTTAGGGGTTGTGCATGGTGCGGTTTTTATATAAAACCGAAACCGAAAACCAAAAGTGTGGTTTTTTAAAATAAAAAACCAAGTTTGTGCGGTTTTTTGTGGTTTTGTTTTCGGTTTTCATATGCGGTTTTTGGTTTTTTAGGATTTTTAAAATTAACGTGAGTACTCATGAATGAGGACAATTGGCAACTATCTTTTAATGTTTTGCTACTATTTATAGTGTTAAAAAATCTATCTTTTAATATTTTTATGTTTTTCATGACTTCATGAGTTAAAATAAAGAATATATACTTGTATATATACGATTGACAAACACCATAAAATCATAAATACATAACCATATATACTTATATACAAGTATATATAGGTATCGGTGCGGTACAGTTAATATCGATTTGGTTTTAGAGAAACCACACAAAACCACAAATTGCGGTTTTTGGAAAACACATAAACCAAACTGATGGGGTTTTTCCTTTGGTTCGGTTGGTTTTTCGGTTTTTTGTGGTTTGTTTCGATTTTTCGGTTTCTTTACTCACCCCTAGTTTTATTATTATAATTCACAAATTAGGTTACATTAGCTGAATTATTTAGTTACATAGATTTTAGATTAAATAACACAAATTTAATGTTTTTACTTTTTGATGAAGAAATTGTGAAAAAATTAAAACCCAAAAAACAACGTAAAAAAACATACAAACTCAATTTTAGGTTCTAAAGTAAAAACGACACATTTTGATTCAGTTTCAGTTTTTCGCAAAAACCATCAAACTCTATCATGCACAACCCTACTTGTCATCCTCTAAGATATGTCACTTAACACATTCTACTTTGTCATTTGTCAATATCCAACTTATAACAACCTTCAAATTCAAACTTTTTAAAAAAATCATTAAATCTGTTAAAATTTGAATATTTGAAAATTAAAAATTAAACGTATATTATACATGCTTTTATTATCATCGTCATCTATTATAATAATTTCCATCATAAATTAAAATAATATTTACTTTTATTATTATTATTACATTATCATTATTATTATTAAAAAAATATTAAATGTAATCCAGGATTAGTATAACAATAATTTTGTAACAATGTTTAAAAATGATTAGTTACATATTTTTCAAATAATAAAATGTATAAGAGAAATTAAAACGTATATATTTGTTGGTGAGTTTGACACGCATTAAAAACATTCTCCAGAAGCTTTTAAAATCTGGAGGAAAAAAAATCAAAAGGAAGACCCGTTCAACTTCGACAAAATGGAAACCGTGTTCGATGGAGATGGTTTGTGTACATACTTGGTATGTGGTGTAAAGTGTCAATAAAACTCGGGTTTATATCGAAAAATCGTTGGAATTTATTATAACCAAACCAAAATAATACTAAATGACAACTATACCATACAATATCTAATTTACTACTAATCCCTCCGGTCAAAAAAAATCTATTATGATTCAGTTTGGGTAAGACAGGTTTTTTTTGTCAACCCTACGTACTGTATCGATATGATACTATATGGTAAGGGTATGCAAACAAAACCGCAAAGCGTAAAAGCCAAACCGAAAAACTGAAACTGAACTAAAATCATCGGTTTAGTTTTATATTTTTTAAATGTTCTCTGTTTTGTTTCGGTTTTTAACACAAAAACAAAACTGAATGGAACTATTAATATTTGTATATGATTCATCTATATGTAGGGATACTTTGTCTCAATGTGTGTGTGTGTATAAGGATACTATACGAAGAATGTATATATGTCATATGTGTATGTGTAATATAAGGTTGTCAAGTTCGAGATCCAACCTAGGATCGTTTTCGTTTATGTTAGATTGGGATTCTAGGATCGGATCAGGATCGTAAGATCCTACCACAATATCACTACTCTTTAATTTTTTTTCTAGGTTCTATAAATTATAATTTTATATTATAATTATAAATTAATTATATAACGATTAAAAAATATTTATACAATAAATAAGGAAACAACGTAAATTCATATTTAAAATATTTATGGTCATCCAAAAAAATCAACCAATTATACATCCTATCATTTGACTCACTATCTTAATGGATAAAATGATTGAATATAAGTAAAATGTTAGCTCGGGTCGGTAAACGATCCAACGAAAAACCGGTTAAAAGGGTACGGACCGAGTAAAAGGTAGGATCAGATCGGTGACCGATCCTACGAACGATCTTACGCTCCTACGTCCGAATTTGTTAAAAAATGATCCTACACTGATCTTGTTCGAAATCACTTGGTAGGATCGTAAGATCGATCGATCCTACGATTTTACTTGCAACCTTAACAATCATGCTTAGTATGTATATTAATAATTTATAACTACTATTAAAAGAGTAACAAATTACTATTTGTCATTTTCTCATAATGTCAAGTGACATATTTTATAATTAACATGTGTTAATTAATTTTCTAAATTAATTTTAAATAAATTTATTTTAAAGATATCATTATGTTAGATCCATTAAAATCTCAACAAACAATATTTAAAAAGATAGTTTTTAATAATAATATATTAAAATTTCAGCAAAATAAAAGATATTTTAATAATCATAATAAAATTTAAAAGTTATTAATAAAAATATTAGTTTTTTTAATTTTGTATTTATATAGTTTTAAAAAAAATATTTATTATAATTTTCGAATAATTTTACGGTATAAAGAAAAAACAAACAAAACAAAAAAAAAAAAAACCAGAAAATCAAAACCAAAGTTTTTTAATATATAGAAAACCAAAATTTTCAATTTGATTTTGATTTTTATCAAAAACCGAACCGACTGTGTCATGCCCACCCAAGTTGTTTCGTTGCACCCTCCTAATTGCATTAATTCGGCTCACCAAAACCGGTTTACCTTCCTATCTAGTTTCACACTTTTCAATCGGTGCACCGGCCCAACAGATGTATTTTGTCTCTATTATTAAGTGCCTTTAATGCCTCCCCAACCCCATTCCACTATTTAATTTTTCTTTTTTGTTATTTTGAAATAAATAAAATGTTTCATTTTTAATAACAAACTTATTTTAAAGGTATCAAACCAGGAAAAAACAAAGATAAATATTATTATTAAATTTATGAATGAATATAGCCGTCATATTTAAAGGCAAGTATCTCATTCTTATTGGGTAACTAGTTAATGGTAGAATAATATTTAAATTTATCATAAAAATAATTATGAATATAACAAAATTAGGTGTTATTTATTGATTTAGAGATTTATGTGATGTGTTTTATGCTGTATATAGAGGTCTATAATAGGAAGTAGTAGTCTAAAAATATAAAAGCTATAGAAAACATATTTTTTGTTTTTTTTTTCTTTGAAAGGCAATTTTTATAAAATAAAATTTCAATACAATTAAGTAAACTCGAAGATGGAGAAAAAAGCCAATCACAGTGACAAAATGCCCCCAATATAATAGATACCCGAGAACCTAGGAAAGAGACATCAATCACGATAAAAACGATACCTGAAAACTAAGGTGGCGTTTGGTTTGCGGGATTTCAGATAAACTGGTGAGATTTTCATTTGAAAATCCTTCTCTTATCATGTTTGACAAAAAAAAGAGGGATGTCATTTTCCATTAGCATTTCACAATCCTCATTTTTAAGATTTTAAAATTCTATTCTACCCCCTATTATTTCAAAATATCATATCTTTACATTTCAAATTTCTAACCAAATGACAATATTATTATTATCATTAACCTAACCACCACCTACCTATACTTACTGACCCTACATTACTCTACCCTACCCTACAACCACTGACCCCATCCCACACACATCTCACCCTACCCTACCCTAACTACATAGACCCAACAATGATAACTATCAAACACTACCTACCTCCAATCCATCGATCTACTCTACCGTACCTACCCACCCCTACCTACCATACCTATCCATCCCCACCCCAACCTAACTGAAATCGTATCTTATTTTCGCCAATCCTACCTCATTTATATCTACATAAACATACCCACCTCATACCACCCTTCTCACCCAACCCTACCCACCTCACCCTTATCTACCATACATACCCACCTACCTTACCCCCACCCATCCCACACCAAATACACATTGTATCCTACGCTCATCCATCATACCTTACCCACATCTACCTATACACACCCATCTCACACTACCCTTTCACATCTCATCCCATCCCAGCACACCCTACCTACCCCACCCACCATGCCTACCCTACCCCTACCTATTTATACATTTCCCGCCTTTTAACATACTCTGTCTTACTTCTTGTACATCTACCTGTTTTACCCATATCATTATGACACATTTACAAATAAACAAGATTTTACAAATAATTGAACTTGAAATCCTGTAAACGAAATACATGACATTATTCAAATCCTGTCACATTTGGATCCTGTCATTTTCAAACTCTGTCATATTTAAATCCTAGTATACAAAATCCTGTAATCCAAACGCTACCTAAGTCTTCACATCGAAAGGATTGATTGACCAACGAGCCTAGTTAATTCGTAAAGAAGGTTTCTTATTTTCAAACCAAAGACTCGATAAACGTTGTA
The DNA here is from genome assembly GCA_020465985.1 of Centrapalus pauciflorus. Taxonomy (NCBI): domain Eukaryota; kingdom Viridiplantae; phylum Streptophyta; class Magnoliopsida; order Asterales; family Asteraceae; genus Centrapalus; species Centrapalus pauciflorus. The sequence continues at coordinate 422,364 of JAANYP010005943.1, forward strand.
CCAAAGGAAAAGGATCTTCCTCTTTGGCCTCTCGATATCCATCAAGTTCGCATGCAATACTTTATTTCGCCATTTCTAGATTACCCAAAGAGTCACAACAATAACCTTCTTAAAAAGACCATTCCAATCCTTCAATAAACCTGAGAAAAATACTTTTGATTTAAGCATAGAGACTCAGGGGGTGTTTGATAGCCACTTATCAGACTCTTATCAGAGGTAACCTCTTATTCGGTAAGAGGAAATACTGATAAGTGCGTTTGATATGCAGAAGACATAAGAGTCAAAATTCTCTTATCATGTCTTATCAAGATAAGACTTTGATATGCTACTTATCACCACTTATCACACCAAAAAAAATACACGTCTCTCCCACCCCACCCCACCCATACCTTTACCCCATACCTTACCTCACCCACCCTACCCCTACCCCACCCCACCCCACCCCACCCTAAACATACCCTACCCTGAACCACCTAATCTCACCCTACCCTAACTACCCTTAACTTACTTATACCACCTCATCCCCATCTCCACCCTTAACCCTACCCACCCCACTCCCATACTTACCATATCCCACTCTACCCCACCCCTACACTAACCCATCAAACCTACCCATCCCACCTCACCCCTCCTTATCCCACCCCATCCTACCCCTATCTCTTCCCACCCCTACCCCTCAAACCTACCCACCTCACCCCTACCCTACCCCTCAAATCTACCCATCCCCACCTACCTTACCCCTCAACCTACCCACCCTACCCCTACACCATTACCCTACCCTATTTACCCCATCCCATCCCACCCTCAACCTACCCCACCCCTACCCTACCTCTTACCATATTTATTATAACGAGAAATATTCCAACACTTTTAGATAAAATTTATTATTTTTCAATAACATATCTATATAACTTATAAACTTAAGTTATTTGGAGTTAATAAACATAACATTATAAACTTGATTATAACTTGTAAACTTTAATTGTTATTTGATTATTGAAAGCATGTTGGTTATATGTTTATTGAATGCATTTATGTTACATGATTATAACTTATAAACTTGAATTGGTTTATTCCTTAAATCTTGTTAATGTTATTTGAATGATATTAAATGTTTACATAGATCACTTTGATTCAATGATATTATTCTTACTTGATATTTGACTTTAATCAATGATATCTGTTTGGTTTTGGGAATTAACATGTAAAATTAATAAAAATAACAGAATCAGATAATTTATAAAACAAACAGACTTATTGAATTCTCTTATCAGATCTTAGTATCTTATCAGGACCAGCTCTCATCAATCAAAAGTGGAATCAGACATCAGAAAATTAAACTCTTATGCAATCAAACAGCACCTGGTTCATCAAGTCAAAAGATATATTAAGTTGTTATCTTTATATGAAGGAATAACTTGAATGAAAGACAAAACACAATAAATTTAGAAAGACAAGTATTATTGGTAACATTTATGAGAGAATAACAATCCATTAATTATATTAGTTGGTTAATTAGTAGTCCCAAAAAACTAGAAACAAAATAATAAATGAAAAGATCATTTAACCCAAATAATTAAAATTAAAAGCATGTTAATTTTGATTTTTAATTAAATAAAATGTCCTAGGGACCAAAGTGAAAACACGATGGTGTTTTATAACAAAAACAATAAACTAAAATATCTCATCATAAATTTTAATTTGAACAATCGATTATCGGTAATAATTTTACAAATTTTAAAATTAATAACATGAGAACTAAAAGTGGTAATTGATAAATAATAATAATAATAATAATAATAATAATAATAATAATAATAATAATAATAATAATAATAATAATAATAATAATAATAATAATAATAATAATAATGTTGATAATTAAACCTATAAAACCGTAAAAAAATGAGATTTTTTCTGATATAAACCATGTTTGAAAAGTAAAATAGAACAAGAAAAAAGACATGTTTGTCATTGCTCATGGTCCCCTTTAGAATTGGAATAAAAAAATTGATACAAAACGTTGACCATACTCACCCTTCTTTGATTAATCATTTTTATAAAAATAATTAAATGTAAGAACCATTCCATATATATACTATATAAAATAAGAAAACCACTTGGAATTTTAGACATTTAGATGAAAAGAAATCAATGGTCCAGATTAATGACAACTCATAATTATTTATGAAAATGTCTCTTATCCCCTTAATTAAATTCAATAATTATACCTATGTCATTTTTTAAATTCATTTTCCAAATTTACTACATTAACTTAATTACATTAAATTTTGATATTAATTTTTTGCATTAGTGAATTAATATTTACCTAAAATAAACATGTGTCATTATTATCCTTAATGATCAAAGTTAAATTCAAATGTAAAAATTTGGAAATAAATGTAGAAGTGTAGTAAATTAAGTTAAAATTTTTTGTTAATTATTTTGCTAACAAGATTTAAATTTAATTGATAAAACTTCAACTGTGACTATGATAAATTTTGATTGTTGATTTTAAGATATTCCATTTTTATATTTTATCATTTTCAAAATATATACACATTCACATAATTGAAGTTTTTTGTTTCTTACATTGATATTTCATATTTGAAGTTAATAAAAATTAAAAGAAACATTTTTTGCAAACACATATTATTTGTTTTTAATAATACAATATAAAAATATTTTTTATTTAACATCAAACAACTAAGTATTTTTTTATCTTTAATTTAACTAGCTTTAATTTTATTTATTTTAATTATATATAAGTTTTATAACAATTTATTAAAATATAAAAAAATATGTATTTTCTAAATCAACCCATGTAATACATGGGTTGATTAACCTATATATATATATATATATATATATATATATATATATATATATATATATATATATATATATATATATTATAATAAAATAAAACAATTCATGTCATATGTCACTTCTACAATACAAGAAAATTTTATTTTTCTACCTATTTTCCCAAATTTAACGTCTTAACTTAATTGCATTAAATTTTGAGTTTATATTTTTTTCGTTAATTAATTAGTAATAAATTAGATTTTAACATTTAAAATTAATGTTTACCTAAAATTAATATCTATCATTATTATCCATAATAATCCTAATTAGATCCAAATGTAAAAATTTGAATTAGTTGTGGAAATTATTATTATTATGTATAATAAAGGAAAACATCAAATGTCATGTGTCACCTTTACGTTCACCAAAAACAAATAATTACAACTTATAAAAAATAAAAGATAAATACAATTTAATATTTTAAAAAAAGATAAATATACTCTATTTTTTAATCTGTAAATAATAAAAAAATAACACAATTATTATTTTCGTATTTTATTATTTTTACTCATACACATTTTATATAAAAAAAATTTAATTAAAAATATCCACGTAAGACATGTGTTATAAACTAGTATATTTATAAAAGAACAACATTTATTACAATATAAAATAGAAAATTAATTAAAAATTGTATAATGCTATAAACTATTGAAAAGTAATCAACCAATACATTTTATATTAAATAAAAATTTGATTAATTTTCATAGTAGGTCGATTAAGCAAAAAATAAGAAGTAAATTAAGTCATTCAACGAACTAACTGTTTTACCGGTTTCACAGGTAGCATGTCAAAAATATATACTTTTTAATAAGACAAAAAATGTCAAGGAACTTAAACAATTAGAAAAAAAAAAAAGCAAGGACTTAAGTGTGAAAATGGGTAAAAAAACCAATATGTTTTCGCGTATTTTGCGTTTTCGTCCATTCATATTATTTTGTCATAAAATTCCTCAAGTTAATTTTTTATTTTTGGTTTAGTGAAATTTGGATATTGGAACCCGATTTTTCAGTTTTTAAAAACTCAGTTTACTAATTATAACTAGACTCTAATATTCAAATTTCACAAAACTAAAAAAAAAAATTTAACTTAACGATTTTTCTATAAAAAAGTAACATTGAGAGACAAAAACGCAAAAATCGTGAAAACATGTTGGTTTTTTCATAATAAACCTTTTTTTAAATCTCGGTTTAGTAATTATTTTTGAGCTCTGATAGTCAAATTTTACAAAACTAAAAAAAAAAAATTTAACTTGAGGACTTTTATGAAAAAAAAATTATTGAGGGACGAAAACATGAAAATATGTTATTTTTTCCATAATAAACTCAAAATATTATTATTCAAACAAATCATATATTATACGGGTGAATAAACTAGTTTGTTATTATATCAAAAGATGCATAATATTATAACCCGTTGCGAAACGCAGACAATGCCATCTCGTTTTTATATATTTATAAATATTAATTTTTAAATCATACATAGTTATTATTATTATGAGAATTAATTACATAGATGATCCTTTAACTAACCACAAATTAAATGTTTGGTCTTTTTTTCAAAAAAATTGCAATAACAGTGTTTTAACCACCAAAAAGTTGTAATTAAAGTCATTTCTAACAGAATCCATTAACTTTTGAGGTTAAGTCAATGACATTTTAGTATTTTTATTGAATAATGATCATCTATGCTATTAACTCCACAATAAACTCTTATTATCGTATTAATGCTACAACTTGGAAAAAAGAAAAAGAAATGACGATTTCTCCCCATCTTGTTCTTCAGCTCACCGTCGCTCTCCAATCTCTCCCACCAGCGACGCCCAACTAAATGCATCCATTTTGCTACCGCAACCCACCTCTAGACCTGCATCGTGTGACACCCTTGTCACAATAACGACAATTACATCACCCAGTATTAATCACAACACACATTACATTAATGATATGAAAGTACTTAGTAAATTACAGGAAAACTGAGAGTGCATAAATATGAAATAAAAGTCTAACACCCTATGGTGCTACAAGGTTCCAGTCTGGTTTCTACATACCCAAGATGTATTACAACCATTCCAAATCGTATAATGATGTCCCCACAAACCGATTACCGATTGAGTAGAAGAGTTCCTCAAATACTTCAAATAATGACCTAGCTAGAAGGTCTAGCAGCGGATTTACACGTTCCTGAAAAATATCAACAACTGAGGGATAAGCAAAGCTTAGTGAGTACAAAGATTTACACATTCTACAAGTCTTTGTGCAGCCTCCCAAGAGTAACGCCGACGACACATGCCGTATGCTCTCTTCGTACACAAAGTACTGACTTGAGTCGCAGCTCCTTTGAGACAACGCTCGGCATAAACCAACCATCTGAGGGCGAAATATCATCGGGGATGTTACGATGCTCTTCGGGACCTCACTCCGAGGTCATATAGCCTTGGTAACACCAGAGTAACAGATGTGATCCGCAGATCCATCAAAAGATGCACAACAAAGAAACGGACATGCAACAAGCAACAATGTGCATCAACATATACGCAAGTTAGTAGAGTAACAAACGAAATGAAACAACATGCCTCAGGCAACAACAAACATAAAACAAATGTAGACATGTGAAATCATAAGCACTCACAGTGGGTGCGTTAGTAAACTTCAAATTATATTATTTCTCCTTAGGATTTCAACCGGATTCACAAAGTTCCCCACTGTGTGTTAAACAACACCACAAGGGACCTGTACATTTCCATAGGAAAATACCATCAATGTTTGTATCATTAAAACTCTCATCAAGTTTCACAATTTAAAGTGTTAAACCTTTGGAATCGTCATCCGAAATTCATGTTTAAATCTCATTATTTGGTTTGTTATTATGTCTAAAGAACCCATCATTATATACCTTAATATGACACCAAATATATCCTAAAAGTTTGTTTATTATACCAGAAATCCGGATCCCTTAAAACAGAACCGAAATTCGCATTCATAAAGGTCGACTCGACGAGTAGAGGTCCAGATTTCGATTGCACCCGAATGTTTTGACCCATCCGAATTTCGGATCCTATCCAAAGTCGGGTCTCATCCGAATTTCATTCCACCCGAACTCGGGTCTCAACACTTAGTAACTTTTTCGATTTGTTCTTGGTGTTCTTGGCGACTCGTCGAGTTGACATTCATGTCTGCACTCGCAACTTACGGATTTTACTTAAAAATTTTGTCAAAGTCAAATTAAAAACACATGCAATCCATAGAAATGTTATATTAACATATTTGGAGTGTTTCTAAACTATTTTCCCCATTTATCACACTTTATTTCGTCCAAATTCAACCAAAATAAAGACTTTTTCTCAAGAACACAAAAACTCATAAAAGTTAAGATTTCTCATCTTTTTGGACGATTCAATGGTTGATTCTTATTTCTAATGCTTCAGGGAACTTCAATTGATGATTTCGAACTAATATAACACACATGCAACCAAAATTTCTCAGATTTTAAATCCGATTGTTCATATTTAACTCTCAATAAAGCCCCAAAACTTAGAAATAAATTTTTTTACCTTAGTTTCCACTTGATTCTTGTTAGTATCCACTTAATTCACGAATTTTCTTTCCCAATTTTGAATTCCAACAGAGAGTATTAGTGTGTGTATTTTAAGGGTGAAAAGATGATATGAACCAAAATGAAAGACAAATGGTCTTTTATTCATAACTTTCAGTAAATGACATAAGTGGTCCCTCCACTTATCTGGTTTCATTAAATAAAGTTTCAATTTTTATTTTATCATTACTAACTCTTAAAATTCATCATACTTAATTAATAATTTGAAATTCTAAAATTTCTTAATTACTTAACATAGCAACCAACTTTTCAATTTTATAAATAAATAACTTTCATAAATAATCCAACTTAATTATATTAATTACGAAATTTAAACTAAATATCCTCAAATTACAATAATAAAATTTTGGAATGTTACACATCGCCACCGCATCCCAACTCCAGATCAGCCAAAATCACCGTCTCTCTTCATCTGTTTTCAGATCTCAAAACTTAAATAATGGTTTTTTAGTTTGATTTTAGTAAATGTTAAAATCATACAAGCTTTTAAAATCAATTTGGGAAACTCATGTCGGTTTCACAAAAACCAAACATCACCCGATGAAGATGCATCGATTGCCACGAGTAATCATTGTGGATGTGTGTTCTTGAATTGTTTGGTTTCTTCTTTTTCTTTTTATTCTTCGATTTTGATTCTAATTCCAGATTTATGATTAGCGTTTTTGTGTTAGGAAAAATTGAGATCTAGGTTATTAAATTTTGAGATATGTGTTACAAAATTTAAGATGTGTAATATTAGGTGTGTGTTTTGGATTTTGAGTTTGAATCTGAAACATTAAAAGTGGATTAATCGCATTTGGATAATCGTCGGAGACGGGAAGGAGTTGGCCGGAGGTGACGTTTTCACTAGAGAAGATGATCAGAAGTGTCCGGAGGTGAGGGTTTACCGAAGAAGGAAGGAGGTGTTGCCTCGTTAATAATAACAACAACAACAATAATAATAGAATTATAAAAATGATCATTTTTCGTTAAAAAGACTAAAATGCTTTTGACTTAACCTCAAAAGTTAACGAAATCTGTTGGAAATGACATTCATTTCACCTTTTTGGGTAGTTAAAACACTGATATTGTAATTTTGTTTTGAAAAAATGACCAAAAATGTAAATCGTGGTTAGTTAAAAGGCCATTTATGTAATTAACTCTTATTTATAATAATTAATAATAATCCATTCATAAATGGAAATCAAAGTCATGGAGACAGCTGGACAAGCACAGCTGAAAATCTTTTCAACTCTCAACAACCACTTCCTTATAAATTAAACTACAGTCTACACACACCTTTCCATTACCAATTAATCAACCAATCGTTAAGCTCTTTCACTTTTACACTCACAAAATTCAACCACAAATATGGCTTCTCCTCCATCTCTAACGGCGGTGGTTGCGCTTCTGCTTCTGGTGATATCGGTCTCGATTTCGACGGCTCAGGCACAAACGACGCAGAACTGTGCTTCGAAGCTAATCCCGTGCGCTCAGTACCTTAACGCCACCACAAAACCGCCCAATTCCTGTTGCGATCCGATCAAAGAGGCGGTGGCTACCGATCTACAGTGTTTGTGTAACCTGTATGAGAATCCTTCTTTCTTAACTGGATTAGGAATCAATGTTGCTCAAGCTCTTAATCTTCCTCGCTTGTGTGACATCCCTGCCGATGTTAGCGCCTGTAAAACTTCTGGTTAGTTCTTCAGTTTTCTTCTTCTCTGTGTAATTAATTGATACTAGTAATCGTTTTCGTTAATCGATTTTTTGTTTTACCTTTTTCAATCATATGATATTTGATTCACAGATTCAGCATCTAAATTATAAACCCTAGTTCAGTAATCTGTAATTACCGTTTCATTATCAAACAGATTAATTGTAATAAACTGCTCAAAAACTAGATTTAATCATCGTAAGGGATGATCAATTGATTGATCATTTTGTTATGTGGATTAATAATATTATATTTCTTAATTGTTGATGCAGCTCCAGCTCCAAGTGGATCCAGCACCAGACCACCACCAGGTACGTCATTCTGTTCACCAATTAATTTTTTATTCATTACCTGAATATCTTTCGTATAATTTGTTAACTTCCTGATTAATTACTTGATATACGTGATCTACCGCATGATTAACAACAATTGTTTTTATTAGATATAAACATAAACATTAATTTAAATTATGATTAATTGATTATACTTTAATTTCCTCACCTGAAAATCACAGAGCCACAGAGCAGCTCAGCAGCAGACATTTCTATTTTATTATATTGTTTCTTTAGAGGAAATAGAAAGGCTGCCAGATTGGTTTTTGTTTAAAAGTATATAATTAAAATGGAATAATCAAAGTCATTGCATCAATTTGGACTTTTTGGAAATATGTTCACAGTTTCACACTTTTCTTCTGCCCTTCCTATCCTTTGAACTTGGGCCACGAATCCAGGAGGGGTACCTGTATAATTGGTTTTGGTACGGTGAAATCGTAGGAAACTGAAAAATTTTAGGACAGAAGAGTTTTCACTTTTCACTAATATAAGCAAAGAACAGGAATTGGCTTTCTAACTTACTTATCATAAAGAAATGAAAAAAAAAACTATTACTTTGGCCGGTTTCTTTCTCTTTATCAATCAAACTACCAGCTTACATGTTGGCTGGCTATTCTGTCAACCCCTTGACTGTTTAAGTTTTACTAGTTTTTTTTTTTTTTTTTTTTTAAATTAATGATAGTTAAATAGAAATAAAGTTTGAGAAAATGAAAGAAAATTATAAAACACCATTTCATTTCCATATTATTGGTTTTCTTCATTTTGACAAGAAAATAAGAGAATTAAAATTTAGGGATAATTGTTCAAAATAGCAAACAATTTTTCTGTTTTTCCTTATTATAGTAATCTTGCAAATTTTGTACTAAATAAAAGAACCAATTCATTGTTCATTCCTGATTATAGCATTTAACCGGTAAACAACACAAATTAACCGGTAAAAAAGGTTATACATAGGATTTATTGTTTGAAATAACAATCTACTTTTTATTTTTTTCTTATTGTGACAATCAGTTTTATCTTTTCCCATTAAATATATAGTGAAATAACAATCTACTTGTTGTTTACCGGTTAAATGTTATAATCAGGAGTAAATCAAGAGTTGATTCCATTATTTTAGACAAAAGTTACGATATTGTCATAATAACAAAGTTGTTTGTTATTTTGAGCAATTAATATAAACTCAATTCATTTTTTTTTACAAGAGAATCAAGGCTTTCTTTACAAGATAAAAAAAATATTGTTTCATCTTTTTATTTAAAATAACTTACTTAAAACACAAACCAAACACGGAAACACCTCGTAACTCGTTACTTCATTAGTCATTGACCAATGACTTGGACCGTGGAAATAACCCATTTATGTTAGAATTGACTTAGTCAACCTGTTGTTGGGTTAGGTGGTGTTTCCATTTTCACATATACTTGGTCCCTTTCTTTTTCCCTTTTCTTTTTTCTCTCTACAACCTTTGGTAGTTCACTAGTTTGGTTAATTCATTTGATTGAGGATTACCTTCTTTTTTACTTTCCATGTCTACAATTATCGCATCTAAAAATAATAAAGCATTTTACTAACTAGTGTTTTTTTTTTTTGTACATGTAAAGTTACTTTTGATTCAATATGATCGTCTTGACACCAAACAAATACCTATTAATTAGGGGTGTTCGTTTTCGGATTATCCGATTTTCGGATACATGAATTTTACCATCCGATTTTCGGATAATCCGAATTTCGGATATCCGAAGAAAATCGGATATTGGATTATCCGAAATTTAAAATTTTTAATTAAACTTAAAATTATAAATTGAATTCAACTATACAAAATACAAATCTATATATCTTTTAATATATAAAAAAAGTAATTGTGTCAGTAAGCGAAATTATGTCATACTTTTTAAACTTAAAACAATAAAAAACATGTCAAAAAATAGTAAAATACATTTAAATGAGTTATAATTATGTTAGAGCGACATCATACATTTAAAATTAAAGTATATAATTATTTTTAGTCAAAAACCTTATGAAAAAAGGTTATAAAAATATAATTTTTTTTAAAAAAAAATTGGATTTCGTTCGAAATTATGCAAAATCCGAATCCGAAATTTCTAGAATAATTTCACTTCGGATTTTCGGTTCGGATCCTCGGATTCGGATATTTTTGAACACCCCTACAATTAATCTATAAAAATAGTTATGAAAAACAATGTTAGTTTTATACTCTTAAGTAAAAATTCAAACCTAACATCTATATTAGTTACAAATTCTATTTAATAATTAATATATAATAAGATTAACTTAAGAAAACCTATAAAAATACACCATCTTTGCTAGTACATTAGCCATTAATAAGGTCTCGAGTTCGAGTCTTGCCAATGGTGTTTTTCCTTAGGTGGAGGTGTAGATTTGGTCCTCACCCTCAAGGTGTCTAACAATGGTGCTAATAACTAACCACTAACATCTGCTGTTCAAAAAAAAATTAGCCATTGATGAAACATGTTTGTGTTCGATAATTTACAATAACGCAAATAATTGATTTAAAGTGTTTGGATTGCATATGTTAATAAATGATTATATGTGTTTAGATTTAATCTTATCACACTTTTTCATAAGTTAAAAATTGTAGCTTATTTGCTTAATATGTGATTATTTGGTCATTTTACAAGTTAAAACGCAAATCCAAACACTTTAAAAACTGATTATGATTATTTGATAATTATGATAGTAAACAACAGAAGCTAAACCAAACACTACATTTCCATCAACACTTTTTGTTACAACTATTATATGATTATTAGTTTCCTAAACGCTACAACATTTTTTCAAACACAAATCCAAACATAACATTATAATATAGTTTGGTCAAATCATTAAAAGTGTAAACAAAACAACATATTTTTATATTTTTTTAGTTTGATGTTTTTGTTGGCTTTTTTTTTTTTTTTTTCTTAATTTGAGTTCTCTATGTTTATTGCATTCTTTAGTGGAAATGTGTTTGCTCCTTTCTAAAATATAAACCATATTATCTAACGTGTGATATTAATGAAATCATCAGCGAGCTATTTTATCGACTTCACGTGAATATACCATTTTGCAGGTAGTACCCCTGGGGGAAACGGCGCGGCTAAGATTGCTTCAAGCGGGGTTGTCGGTTTGTTCTTACTAATTTCGGCTTCTATGATGCTATTTTAAGCTTTATATATAGAAACATCTGTCTTATATGAATTATATATATTATTGTAGTGGACGAGTTTATATGAGAATTCACGTGTGATTCAATTCTTGGTGTATAAACCACATAGTTATGGTACGTTCTTATGAGTGTAATTTAATAATTCAAGGCTTTTTTCTTTGTTTTTAAAAATGTTTATCATGACTAGTTCTATTTTTTATTGCAAGTTCCAATATATTTTATACGTATTTTAGTTCTCATCCAACCAATCTTATTTGGGACATCGTCATCTTGAGCCAATCTTAACTGGGATCATAATTATCTATAATAGTTGACTAGTTGCAATTCTTCTACAAAATAGCTTTTCTAAGGGTTAATAGTTGACAAAATCCAATTAACTTATATCATTTTCTCAGTTAAGTCTCTAAACTTTTTATTTTAATTGTTTGTTTCTAAACTATTTTTGTCTTATTCAAAAGTATATATTTTTTGACCGGCTACCGGATTAGCCGGTAAAATATAACTGATAAAACAAAAAGTTTAGGAACTTAATAGTTAAAATATGAAAAGATGGTGAATTTTTTCTAACATAAATCAAGTGAAAATACTATGGTTACTTGTTTGGTAACCGGTTAAATATACACTTTTGAATAAGACAAAAATATTATAAGCACTTAAACAAAAAGAATTTTTTTTTGGAACTTAATCACGTAAATGAAAAAAGATGATAGGGCTTTTTTCAATATTAATTTTTTTTATCTCTTGTTTTAATTACCACCAGATATACTGCTATACTTTTAAAATTGTCATATTTGGATTATGTAGCTTGGTTAGTTGGTTACACGTAAAAGTCTCATGCTCATGATATATTTTATTTAGTTAGATAAAAACATAGTTAATTTGAGGTGGTGTTTGTTTTTTAAGATGTTACATGTTTGAAGTCTGAAAACCACATCTGAAATTAAGAGATGGTCTTAAGATCTGAAATCTGAAATTAAGAGGTAGTCTTAAGATTGTTTGTTTCGTAATATATATGAAAAATATTACTTTAAAATATTATACCTAATAAGTTATATATTATAATTAATTAATTTAAATAAACAAATTTAAAATTAAATAATTAATATGATAAATATTTTTAAATTAGAACTAGGGTCGTAACTTGTATGCATGAAAGAGAAATTATCCTCTTATTTTTTTTCAGCCAAAATTTAACCTCTTAAATTTAAAAGGTAAATTTAGAGGTTGTAACATCTAAACTCTAAATCTAAACAAACAATCTTATTTCTTTATAGATCTGAAGTTTAAACTTCAGAGGTTATTAAAACCCTCTTTACTAAAAACAAACAATGCCCTCAATCTCAAACAACAAATTCAAACATGCATATAAAATATTGCCTTTTATTAACGTTTTAAAATTTTATATTATCAATCAAAGTCAATGCTAATCGATAGATTATTAAATTCTAATTAAATAATAATATTCAATGTAGAATTCCAATGATAAAGATTCTAAATGAATATAGATTCTAAATTTTAGCAAATCACACAATCTTAATCATAAAAGTATATTTTTTTCTATTTTCACCAAACACATTAAGTATAAAATTTCCATATCAATTTTTAAAATTTTATTTTACAGACATTATCTTATGACATGTTTGCTTTGCAGTATAAAATTAATTGTGTTTGATGAGATGACACATATTTACTGTTGGTTTGAGGTTTGGATTGTGAAACATTAAAAATAAATTAATTTACAAATAAATTGTAATGAATAACAAAATTCACTTAACCATGATATTTGCTGTAATATAAATAAAGTATAATCTCCTTCTTGTACTTCAAAACCAAATAATCTGAAAATAAAAACCCTTAAGCAGCAAGGGTGAATGCGTTGTAGAGGTGGAGATTAGGTGACACGCTGGTTTGACGACAACAAGCAAGAAAGAAACAAAATCGTCAATGTTACGATGAGACCTACCTGTTTGGTGGGAGAATTTGGAGAGGATGAGGAGATAAGGGTGGTATAAGGAGACGAGCAGGCCCGGCCCAATAGGGGGGGCAAAGTGGGCTACGGCCCAGGGCATAAGTTTGTATGGGGCATAAAATTTTTTGAGTTCCTGTCATAATATTAGGCCCAATAACCAAATAAAAATGAAAATCCTGGTATGTCACTTAGCAATGGGCGTGCTCCTATCTGCATCCGTTTTTTTTTTTTTTTTTTTTTGAAGAAGTGAGGTGACTTTTTAGGGAATTGCAATCGACAAGCTCAAAAGGCAGAAGCGTGGGAATTGCAATCGACAAGCTCAATCAGCAATCAATGGAATTTATTCGATGATCGAAACTGAAGACTACTGTTATCTTTGATTTCGAAAAGAACATCAAGAAGATCGTCTCCTGATTTCTCATTTCGTTTCCTTTTCATCTTACGTTCTTCAAATATCTCATCGAAAATCATATCCAGACTCTTGTGAATCTTCGTAAGCTTCGATTTCATCCCCGAAACAACCAAAAGAAACCCAAACCCAGGAAACAAATAATCAACATAAAACCCACTCTTAGATAGACCGACTACGGAATTGCAATTAAGAGATAAAACACTCAGACAGATGATCGACTAGGGAAATGGCAAACTCCTTGCACGCATTCAAGAATCAAACCAAAGTAAGTCTTCAACTCTTTTATCTTTTCATCGATCTCATTCTCTTATAGTCTGATAGTCTTTATCAATATCAAATAGCCAGATTCATTGATCTCAAATTGTTGATTTCAGCATCGATGTCAAATAGTCAGATTCATCGATCTCAGATTGTTGATTTCAGGATTTATATAAATTTTTGTTCTTGTCTAAAGAAAGGTCCAAATCATTTAAAGTTTGAGCATTCCTAGATGGACAACTTAACTTGTAGTCGTGCAGAAGTACAAGTACTTTGATGGTTAATTTATTAGATCTTGTGAAATTTAAATAAATATACTTTAAGGAAGTTCATTATTTGTATAATTCTATGACATGGTGTCCTGATATTTTGTTTTGAATGGTTAAGAAATCAATCATTTGCTTCATACAGAGCCTTATAAAGAATGGTTATATATATATCTTTTTTGATCTAGTTTATGTGAATTGACATTTTGATTCAATCTACATATCATGTTTCTTCTATTTTAATTTGGAAGTATTCATAGTCAGATAGTCCACAGTGGATGTATAACTTATTGATGTATGCATGCTTACAATGGAGTAGAAAGCAACACGAGGCAGGGATGGTATAGACAACTCTAGCCGATGGAAATAGTAAAAGTATTGACATGATTTACCATGTTTCTTTTAGAACAACCAGCATGTGCTCAAAATAGCAAACACTTGGTTTTTATTTTGAACGGGCATTTTATTTTTATTTCGCCCTGGGCATTAAAAAATCGTAAGACCGGCCCTGGAGACGAGGAGTAGGGTGACACCGTAAAGGGTAGGAGTCTGGTAGAAAAAATGTGTGAAGTGTTTAAGAAAACGTCTACGAGAAAGAAGTGTCTTGTCCACATTTTCTAGGAGAAAGATTATAAACAAGATTTGTACCGCTTTTGTCTTTTTATATAGAAAATTCAGTACTCTATCCAAATGTCTTTTTGGCACAAAAAAATCTCAAAATGTTCTTATTAGAAAAACAAATGACCTTTAAAATACCAAGGAAGTCTTTTAAGAAGAGATACAAAACTAACATTTAACACGCTTATATTGAATTAATTAACTTTTTTGGATTAAAAATCCAACTTCTTCAATAATAATATAGGTTAGTTGAATCCATCGCAAAGACCATAAGGTAGCGTTTGGATTACAGGATTTTGATATACTAGGATTCAAAAATGACAAAATTTAAAAATGACAGGATTCAAATTTAACAGGATTTGAATCATGTCATGTGTTTGGTTTGCAGGATTTCAAATTCAATTATTTGTAAAATCTTATTTATTTGCAAATGTATCAAATGATATGGGTAAAGCAGGTAGGTGTACAAGAAGTAAGGTAAGGTATGTTAAAAGGTGGGCAATGTGTCGATAGGTAGGGGTAGGGTGGTAGGTAGGTAGGTAGAGGGGTGGGTGTGTGTGGTGGGTGGGGTGTGCTGAGATGGGTAAGGTGTGTTGGGATGTGAAGGGGTAGTGCGGAGTGAGTACGTATAGGTAGATGTGGGTAAGGTAGGATGGGTGAGGATAGGATACGATGTATATTTGGTGGGGGATTGGTGGGGGTAAGGTAGGTGGGAGGTAAGGGTGGGGTGGGTAGGGTTAGGTGAGAAGGGGTAGTATGGAATGGGTATGTATATGTATATATAGGTGAGGTAGGATGAGTGAGAGCAAGCTACGCTGTCTTGTTGGGTTGGGGTGGGATGAGTATGGTGGGTAGGTATGGTAGGTAGGGGTAGGGTGGATAGGTAAGGTAGAGTATGGTACAATTGATTGGTGTAGGTATGTAATGTTAGATAGTTATCATAGTTTGGTATATGTAGTTAGGGTATGGTGGGATGGGATGGGGTGGGATGTGGTAGGTGTTGGTAAGGTAGGATAGGATCAATAGGTATAGGTAGGTGGTGGTTAGGTTGAGAATAAAAGTAATATTATCACTTGGTTTGGATTTCGAAATGTAAAGATATGAGATTTTGAAATAATAGGGGGTAGGGCAGAATTCTAAAATCTTAAAATGGAGGATTGTGAAATGCCAAAGGAAATTGAAATCCCTCTATTTTTTTTTGCCAAACATGAGATAGAGGGATTTTCAAATGAAATCCCACCAGTTTCTCTGAATTCCCACAAACCAAATGCCACCTAACTGTATTTGAGAGAAGAATATCAAACTCTTGAAATGTTTGCTTATCCTCCATGGTCCATATATGTGTGTAATGTTGGAAAAACAAGGTACAAAATTAAGGAAATTCATTAGATTGACTTGAATATTTTTGTTATCGTGTTGGACATTTTTAATAAACAATAATTTGATCCTAACGAGGTTTTATAATTTTTTTAGGATAATAAACAACAAAATGAACTAGATTCAGATTGATAGAAATTTTTGTGTGTGTGCATGTACACACACATTATTTGAATAGATAAAATCGACGTTAACTTCCCAATATAACTTTTAATTAAAACCCGCTATCATCAACAGCACACTGATTAGCATCAGCAACTGCCCCTCGCTTTTAATTTATATTGTTAATATTTGCTACTCGTTGATCATTGTTAAGCTAGTGAGCTTCAACGTAAGCATTGCCTTCACTAATATTGCTGAAAAAAGAAGTTGTTTAGCTAAACCATCGTTGATCAAAGTTAACGCACATTTAAATATTAATACCGAACCGCTTCAGAAAACTTCATTTGTTTTGGGGTGCTATCTTGAGCCCTGCAAGTAGGGGTGTAAATGACCAGAGCTACTCGAGCTCGACTCTCAAAAAGCTCGAGTTAAACGAGCCCGAGCTCGAGCCTAAATATGAGCTCACATAAATATGAGCTCACATAATAAACGAGCTCGAGCTTCACATATCGAGCTCGCAAACCTAAACGAGCCCACATATAAATAAAGTCTTTAATTAATTAATATATAATATATAAATTAAATAAATATAAAATATATAAATATATAAATAGATTATAAAAAACTAATTAAAAATTAATATATATAATAAACGAGTCGAGGCCGAGCTCAAGCTTGTATAATTATTAACGAGCCGAGCTCGAGCATGATACTTTTAAACGAGCCGATTTCGAGCTTTAACGGGCTCGGCTCGTTTACACCCCTACCTGCAAGGGGGGGCTCCCCTGACCCTTGAACCCCGCTAGAGGTGTTGCCCCTATGACCATGCAAAGGAGCACAACCTCGACCTTCACATTACTTCCAGATCTAACTACGACATTACTTATAAAAGTGTGCATTCTGCATTGCCAAACTTATTATAAAGGATGTTTGGATTTGCGTTTGAAAAAGTGCTGTAGCGTTTTGATAACTAATAATCAGTTAATAGCTGTAACAAAAAGTGTTGTCGGAAATGTAGTGTTTGGTTTAGCTTCTGTTGTTTGCTATCATAATTATCAAATAATCAGTTTTTAAAGTGTTTGGATTTGTGTTTTCACTTGTAAAATGACCAAATAATCACTTGTTAAGCAAATAAGCTACTTTTTTTAACTTATGAAAAAGTGTGGTATGATTAACTCTAAACGCAAATAATCACTTATTAACGTATGCAATCCAAACACTTTAAACTACTTATTTACGTTATTGTAACGTAATAAGCTAATAATCTTGTTAATAACGCAAAACCAAACACCCTCATAGTATAAATTGTGATCTTAACGGGTCAATTTAATGTAAAATACACTAACATAAAAATATGTAGTAGTTTTTATCCATCTTCAATTCTTCGTAACAAGATGTTAGTTAGAGAAACATTATGAAAAACTTTGTTGTACCAATTATTGTTTGTTGATAAAACTCTTCACTTGATAAACTCCAAATAAAAGTTGATAACCCACCAACTAAAGTTTTCTTCTCAAAATGAGGTTGTTTTCGAAACTTATTTCTTAAATAGGGTTGATTTTTGAGTTGAAAAACTTTTATGAGTTTTTGCATCTCCCACTTAGGGAAATGAGAATACTCATCTTTTCAAATTCCTTCAATCTTTCTGTACACCTTAACGTTACGCCAAATTTTTTCTCTCCGCATTTTCCACAATTCTAAGTTGGAAATACCCACATTTTTTAATTTTTAATAACAATACTCATTTACCATATTAATTTACAGAGAGAAAAAGAGAAAAGGTAGAGAGAGAGAGAGAGAGAAGCCGAGCAGGAGAGAGAGACCGAGAAAGGGGGGTTGTGCAGCGGGACCGAGGTCTGGGGGTGATGTGCCCGCCGGCCTCCATTTGATGTGGCCAAGGCCGAAGCCTTCGGCTTCAGTACCCCCACCACACTCACAGAGTTGAATATTTAATTCATCAAAACCACTCAAACTATTTTCCCTACAAAACTTCTAATTCAAAACCCATTCAGGGAATAAATTTTGACAAACACCCCACCATTTTAGGTAAAAACCCTACATAGTAAATCAATTTCTCCATAGTCTTTGATTTCATGATAATTTCCCTATGGTTTATGGATTTTACCCCAACTTTACAAATTTGACTGGGGATAACAATTCATGTCGGGTTCGGGTTGACGTATTTTCGTACAACTTCGTGTTAATCTAGCTTTGATCTATTTAAAAATGTATCATGTTCAGTCTCCTGTCAATTTATCTTTGTCAAGTTCATGTTTTCATCCAATCGATTTTCAGTTTATGCATATCTAACAAGGAATATTTCCTATATTAGAAATAACTTTTTGTAGTTAATAATATAAATATCAAATAACTTTTTCTATCAAAAAGTAGAAAGGTTACATGCATTTCAAAATAAACTTATAATAAATATTTACTAGATTAATACCCATGTATTACATGGGGTTAATTTAAAAACCAAATATTTATAACAATGTATAATATAATTATTTTAAGAATAATAGAACTTATTTAATTTTAATTGATTAATTATTAAGATTGATTTGAATAGAAATGATAAACTTTAAAATATAAATTAAATTTACTAAATGAAATGTAAAAAGGAGAACGCGACACATGACAAATCAAATGAGCACGACACGTGACATATTATTTACTCATTTATTGGTACTACGTTTGTTGACGCATGTATACGTGGATATTTTAAATAAAATATATGTTAAAAAGAAATAATATAAGAGTATATTAAAAGTAAGAGTTTATAAGAAAATTTGAAAAGAAAAAAGATTTCCGAAGGATACATTTAAATATTTAGTTCAGTATACTTTAAAAATATAATGATTAAATTATAAAATAGTGTTTACAATTTAACATAATTTTTGTTATTTAAATTTACAATACTTTAAAAAAATATGAATTACCATAATTATTGTTACAAGGAATAAACACTACTACAAATTGGCCCTAATGCAACACCGACAAAATGTCGCATTAGGCCTTAAAAGTGTTGCATTAGGGCTAATGTGACACTTTATCAAATGCCACCTTAGCATGTCGCCTTAGGTCTAAAGCGACACTTTTTCCCAAATATGCAACACATTTTAAAAGTGTCGCATTATTTTATAAATGCGACACTTTTAAAATGCAACACTTTTTACATTCTAATGCAACACTTTATGATTTATTGTCATTAAGCTATGACAACACTTTTTTCATCAAATGTAACACTTTTATGGTATTTTGACAAAATAAATGCAACACTATTTATGCTCGATTGCAACACTTTTTTTTATTGTTTTTCATTTAATACAAATACAATAAATTAATAATTTGATTTGTAATACTTTTCTTCATATAATACCAAATTCTAAAATATGAAATAACAATAGACTTAATATCATATCATTCAAATTGTATTCCAACAATGTCAAGGTCTAATATCAAAAATAACCATAATGAAATGTACAAGGAACAAAAAGAAGAGTGGATTACATTCCCAAAACGTATCATTTTAAATCCTAGACTTGAAATTTCTTTCATATGAAACCGTTGCTTCATTTTATCATCTTTGCAAGCTCTACACATGACTTTGCATATTCCAAAAGAACGTAACCTGAAACGTACAAAATCAACATCACAATATTGTGAGTGTGTATGGTAATTTAAATTATTAAAAAAATTATAAAGCACAAAATCTTTAAAACATGCACCTCGATGGCAACATAATTCTACAAATTAAGTTCAATATTTTCATACCTTATATACTACTATGATCATATATTGACAGTTAAGGCCTACATAATTTACTCAAAAGCCCAGGCATTCTCCCTACGCACCTCTTCTTCTTCCTTGGGGGTGAAGTCGTTCTTGATGTTGAAAGTCTTGCGAATCTCTTCAGGTGGCTTGCCTTTAATCATGTCAGCAACAGTTTGACGGGTCAGATCCGGTAGGCTCTTGATGTTGAGATAGTTAGCAGCCTGAAACAATACTCACCAGCCATCTAAGAAAACATTCATAAACCATCTCAAGCAAAGAAAACATATCATACCACATGCAAAGTCAGCAAAATCAATTGAAGCTAATTAGACCATCTTACCATTTAGAATAAATCACTTGGAGAAGAAAATATCACAATATAAGAAGCAGAATCACATGCTTAAACAAAAAAAAAAGACCAAGGTTTTAATATATATATATATATATATATATATATATATATATATATATATATATATATATATATATATATATATAGATTCAAACGATCGTTTAAATAAAAGTAAATTTCAGAAACCTAGGGTTTAGGAAGGAGAGAAATCAAATCATAAAACCCATCCATGGAGCATAGTATTAGGTTGATGGTGGTGGTTTGGTGATGTGTCTTTGATTGAACAAGACATCAAGTATAATGCGTTTTGTTCCTTGAAGTTTGTGTTTTATGAACAAATCAATACAACATCATGTATTTAAGTAATGTGTGTGTGCAGTTGAGTTGTAGTCCTCAAGATGTGTTACTGAAAATAGAAATAATGTGTGTGTGTGTGTGTATCTTTCATCCCCAAAACAGAAACATTAGCGGCAGCCGGAGGATACATTTGTGTGTGTGTGATTCTTATGAATGAACAACATGTATATATGTGTGGAAATGATTATTAAACACACAAAGAGTTGATATCAATTAAATAAAAAAATTTCTTAGATCGAGCTTTCAAAATGCTAAATACTTAAAACGTAAACGATAAGAAAATTGCAATAAGAAACCAATTAATTGAAATCAGACATTGACTAAAAATCAACAAATCTAGCAAAACAGTGCCAACAAAGACCACCCCCACAATAATGAAATCCCTTAATTGCATGTTTATTATCATTTTAAACCAAAAAAACTTTGAATCAAAGAAGATTCATAAAAAGGTGTTTACTTAATTCACTGTTTCTTATCATTTTAAAACAGAAAAAACAGAATTTCCTTAAGTACAATTATTAGAGATCTTAGCACAATTCAAGATGAAAAGTATAACTAAACTTGCACACTGTACAACCCTACGAAGCAACTTACAAAATAGATGAATTAATCTTGATGACAAACACCGATGAAAGAAAATGATGATTCCAAAATCAGAAAATGTGATGTATAAAAGAAAAACATCAAATACATACGAAACAAGAAATGGTCTCTCAAATTTTATCATCGATTTCATGCATGGAGATTGAAGGGACAAACATCAAATAACACCTTAATAATAGAAGTTTTTAATTTTACTTTCGTATGTAGTTAAAATCGATTTCATGAAACATAAGCCACACATGAGAATCGATTTCATGAAAAAGGGTTTTTGTGAGCCACACATACGCCACACTCAGATCGATTTCAGAAATTATACATACGAAACAAGCTTATGCATATGAAACAAGCAATCGATTTCAGAATTTCTACATACATAAATTATGCAACTTGGAACAATCGATTTCATGAAAATCGATTTCGAAAACAAGATTGCAGAAGAAAAGAGTAACAAGAAGATACCAGGAGCAAGCGGCGATGCTGGAGGTTTGTGCATGAGGTTAGGGAGGCGATGGCAGAGCCCGGAAGCGGCGGCGGTGGCTCTCTGGCCGGGAGGGCTTGGCCGAAGAAGGAGAGGGGGGGCCGGCGGAGGTTTGTGCGTGAGGCGATTGAGGGAGCGCTGTAACACCAGGGAAATTTAGGGCAAGGGGTATTTTGTTTTTAGATTTAGGTTTACAATAAGCAGGAATAAAGGTATTTTGTTTGTTGATACTTTTTATGTTATAAAATTGAAGTAATTATAAATTTATACTCATATAATATGTATTTTTCTAAAATTCAATATAATGTATTTTTTAAGAGCTAAAGTTAAAATTACATAAATCGTCCTCGTGATTTTAAGTTAACACCGAAATTACATAATTCTCAAATAACCAAAAATAGTAACTTTTGTCATTTTTATCATTAATAGTAACATTATTTATTTCTTATCATTAATGAGATTGACTTATATTATTTATTATTTATAGTAACAACTTTTTATTATTCTATCAATAATAGTAATTGGCGACCAACAAACTTGTTTAGCAGGTCACTAGCAACTTTTCAGTTATAAAAAATGGAAATAAATTTTTATATTTTTATCAATAATAGTAATATATCAAATGAAACCAAATTTTTTTTTATTTTTTTAGTTTTTCTACGATTTCATAAACACCAAAATAAACCCAATTTATATTTCATATTTTGTTGTGAAATTTGATAATAAAATTTTAGTTTTTAATTTCAATTTATGTTTCATAGTTTGTTGACTACTTTTTTGTTGTTAAAACCTCCAAAAATGAATGAGTTGCAATTTTTTCGTTAGCAAAAATAAAAAAACTATAGTTAACAAAAAAAAATTTTCAAAATGAATGGGTTATAATTTTTATAAAAACCGAAGTTTTGGTTTGGGTTTTGGTTTTTGCCAAAAACCGATCCAAACCGATCTATGTCCACCCATAGATTCTACACATCAAATGTAGTGTATCAAGAAGTTTTATGTGATTATTAAGGTAGGATCATATAGCCAATATTACACTTGTTACAATATGCATCTATTCATCGTTGAAAACCATCTTTTTTGTCATTCAAAAAACTGGTCATCGAACAAAAAATGTTTGTCGTCGCCGCCGCTTTACGTGGGTACACTACTAGTGTGTGTGTGTGTGTGTGTGTGTGTGTGTGTGTGTGTGTGTGTATATATATATATATATGTATGTATGTATGTATGTTTGTATTTTTTTATATGCAACACTTCTAAAAAGTGTCATATATTTACATTTAAAATACAACACTTAAAATAAGTGTTGCATTTTTTTAATAAAAATTGTAACACTTTAAAAAAGTGTTACATTTTTAATTAAATTTGCAACACTTAAAAAAAAGTGTTGCATTAAATCAATATATGCAACATTTATCTTAAAAGTGTTGCTTCATAACTAAATTTATAATAAAAGCAACACTTTTCATAAGTGTTGCATCAAAAGTGTCGCATTAGGTTCATTTTGTAGTAGTGAAAATAGAAAAAAAATCATTATTGTAGTTTATTTCAATTAATTAACTTGTATAAATGGAAAAACTAAATTAGGAAAATTAGGTGGAAAAATGAGATTTTCCTTGATCAAGAGAATGACACATGGCGAAAAACATTTTGCTTTATTAATATATATATATAGATATAGATATTTATTTTAAAAGAATAAAACATAAAATAAATTAAATTTCAGTTAAATAAATTTAGTATATAAATTTGATAATTTTATAATTAAAATATAAATATTGGAGGGATGTAAAATTATAGTAATTGAAAAATAAATCGTACGTAAATGGTTGATGATCATTTAATAATGTATGTCACAAATATGTTCGTGTTTTAAATTAAAAAATAAATACAAAATTAAATTGTATGAGGTTAAGAGGTTATTATGTTAATTATTTATTTTAAAAAAGGTATTAACTATTATATTACATTAATTATATTCAATTAATTAAAAATATAATAAATCATTTTTAATTTTTAATTTTATATGCTTAATTAAAGATTCTAAATATGAAAAAATAGTGAGGAAAACCAAAATAAATGTACTATGAGATGATGACATTTAACATTAATTATTAGGTTTTTTAGAATGTAAATAATTACTTAAAATTACTCCAACAATTATTTATTTTTTAATAAAAAGTTCATGAATAGTATTTTTTTTTGTGAATTATTATGTTTATTGTGTGTGTTTTTTTTTTGAATAGTACTTATTGATTGTTATTTTTTTAAACCTTATTATTTCTTTAGTTCCTGTATTGAAAATAGCTATAATTAAAATTTTTATGGAACACGATGCTAATATCTTTTACTTTTAACTTTTAAAAAAAATTATAAAGTATTTATGCCTAACTCTATATCATTTTTTATTTTTAAATGTATAAAATAGTAATCTAGTTAGATAAAATAAGGCTTTACTTAGAAAGTTACAAAAAGTAGTTGATGAGACTGCCTTTTATATATTGAGATTAAATTAGGTAGTAATCAATTTTGTCATTTATTATTTTTTTAAAAACAAATTAGATAATTTGTTTAGAAAAGTTATATTTGGAATTTTAGGCGGGAAAACGAAAATCTGAGTAACTGTGGAAGCGACACTTGGCGTAGAACATTTTCTTTTATTATAATACTAGTTTATTACCCGCGTATTACGCGGATATTTTTAATATATACAAAATATAATAAATAAAAAGATTAATATATAAATATTATTTTTTAAACAAAAATATATAAGATGATACTATTATTTATTATGACCTATTAATTTTGTATATTTCTAAATATATATGAAGAATAATTATTTTCTTATATATTTTTTTAAACTTTTATTATATTATCTTATAATTAATAAGTTAGTAGATTATTAGATTTGATTTGATTTGAATTTAAAAGTGGATTATATTAGATTTGGATAGATTTAATTAATAAGTTAGTAGAGTATTAGATTTTGTTTGATTTGATTTGAATTTAAAAGTGGACTATATTAGATCTGGATAGATTTGATTTAGATTTCTTTATTATTTTAAAATCTATAAATGCCACGTGTCAATTCATGGTGACGACACGTGGCTTTACCAGAAAGGAGTATAGTTACTCTTTTAATAGTATAGATAGATATAGATTTAAATAATAATAATAATAATAATAATAATAATAATTTCAATTACGAGAAACATATGACAGGTATACATCCATGCACGTTGCAATAGTAATAGATTTGGGGGTAAAATTCCAATTTTCGTCCCGTGCTTATATAAAAATTATGGTTACCGTCTTTCTTACGATGAAATTACAATTATAGTACTTATAGTTGGTGTTTTGTTATGCTTTTGGTCCCTTTATCTAGAATTTTTAAGTAAATGACAATTTTACCATTTCAATTTATTTCATTTTAGGTCCCTCGTCAAAATATTTCTTTTATATTTCATTTTCTTAATAATTTATTATTCTTTTTATTATTTATTTAATATATATTTCTTATTATTACTATTAAAATTTTAAATAAAGTAATAAATTATTTAACATGTTTTATTTTCATTATTTATTTGACATTAGTATTGCTAGTATTATTAATATTTTATTATAGTTTAAGTATTTACATGAATAAGTAGTATTAATTGAAAATAAATTGTATGTGACTAAATTTAATATATTGTATTGTTGTTAATTATTGTTATTAATATTGTTAATATTGTTCTTACATATATATATTTAGTTTTTAAAAGGTATTTATTTATTTTAATACTAGTATATATACCCGTGTAATACACGGGATTGCTTGAAATATATTGTTTTAATAAACTACTATATTAAATAAAATTGACAAACTAAATAATAGACTACACAATGTATTACGGCTAAAAATAAACAACTATTTTAAATCATAAAATAAACATAAAATAATGAAGGAGTTAACTAAGGAAAGAAATGACATTGAATGATGGATGCATTTATAAATGAAATAAAAGAATAATGGAAGAGTTAATTAAGGAAGTTTAGGCGAGAAAAAAAGAAGGAAACCAAACAGGAGGGTGACAGGTGGACAAATATGTTTTCATTTATTATAAGATATAGATATAGATTTTTCATTTATAAAGTCTTTAACTATTTATCATTTTATTTACTTATCTTTTCAATCTACTTTATATAAATATTATAAATTATAAATTTCTTCATATTTTTGTCCAAAATTATACATATATGTATTAATTTATACATTTTAAATTTAATCTTTTATATTTTATAAACATTATATGTTCTATATAATTTTCACTTAACAAAATATATTATCTAATGTGTTATCCATTCTAATTTATTCCTTTCATAAATTTAATATTCATATAAATTACAAATGTTCAATGTATTAATCCATTAAGCATAACAAAAACTACATACGAATTTATAAAAAAAATTTAACAAATTAATTTAATTCATACATATAATATGTCAAGTTCTTATATTTTGTTAAGTTTATAATAACTACCTTTAAACATATCCAGTTTATATACATATAAAATTTTTAGTTTAAAAAAAAATTATATATTTAATTAAATGTTATATTATATATATATATATATATATATATACACACACACACACACATACATACATGTATGTATGTATTCCAAAATAAATCAAAAATATTAAAATTATTGTAATAATTAATGAAAAAAGAACATCATATAAATAAATAAATAATAATAATAATAATAGTAAAAAAAACATGTTAAAAAAATAATACCTTACTTAAATTGTAACAATAAGAAAAATAATTCAATATCAAATAATCATAATAGAATAAAAGTAACTAAAATAATATAAAAAAGAAAGTAATTAGTTAGGGGCAAAAAATGAAACAAAGTTAAAAGGACAAAATGGTCATTTAAAAAAATGATTGTACAAAGGACTAAAAGAATAACAAAACAACAACCATATATACTGAAAGGGTATTGCTATATGCACACCCTCCTTTCCTTAATTTTTACTAATCACACACCCCCTTACTCACATGATTTTTGTTAATGACGTGAGACTCAATGATTAAAAGTTAATCTCCTCTCACATTAAGAAGGGGGTGTGATTAGCAATTGAGGGGGTGTGCGTATAGAATTGTCCATACTGAAATTGTAATTTCGACATGAAAAGGATCATAATCCTAATTTATAAAAACTAAATATATATGAGTATTATTAATTAGTATTTAACTAAATATATATAATAAATTGAATTTTTTTGTTTAAATGATATATATGATAAAAAGAGTTTTTAGGCTAATGATAGTTTTTTCAAAGAATAATTACCAAAACATAGTACTTTTAATTGTATTTACTAAAAAATGATGGTTTTGCTTTTTAACTAATTTTTTTATATATGCTTCTTCTTCTTCATTTTTAACTTAATACAATTTTCAAAACAATTTTTTCTACAAATTATTTTTCACTCAATTCTTCTTCCTACTCACTTTAAATTTCA
Source organism: Centrapalus pauciflorus (assembly GCA_020465985.1). Classification (NCBI taxonomy): domain Eukaryota; kingdom Viridiplantae; phylum Streptophyta; class Magnoliopsida; order Asterales; family Asteraceae; genus Centrapalus; species Centrapalus pauciflorus. The sequence continues at coordinate 450,136 of JAANYP010005943.1, forward strand.
TTAAGAAAATTTGACATAAAATCAAGGGTAAATTATAAATTTCGTCCCTATGGTTTACTAAAAATTATTGATTGAGTCATTTAACTTTAGAATTTACACTGACAATACTTGTGGTTGAAGTTTTATTACGGATTTCGTCCTTTGGTCATTTAGAACAACCATTTTTCTCTTACTTGTTTAATAATTATTATTAATGTTGTTTTTATTATTAATTCTATTATTATAAAATAATAAACTAATCCAAAATAATTATAAAATCAATTAGATTAATTTAATGTAGAACACATAAAATTATTAATCAATATTTGTAAAGACATATGATAATTATTTAATAACTAAAAACTAAAAAAATAATGTTTTGAATCAAAAATCATAGACTAACTTTAAAACAATTTAAAAATCACTATAACAAATTAAAATATAAAATTTTAAATAATTGTGTATGATCATATAGTTTTATTTGTATTGATAAAGTTAGTTTTCTAATATGAACGCGTTGCATGATTTTTAAATTTAGTTGTTTTGATCGATTTATTGAAAAATATTGTAAGTTGTTTCTATTGGTTAAAATTCACCATTGAAATTTTTTTTAAATTTAATTTGAATTGAGTAATAAAAGAACCGGTTTGAAGAAAAAAATATTTTTGAAATAAAATTATTTTTTTAAATTGAGTAAAAAAAGAAAGATCATTTACAAAAAAAAGAAGAAGACCATTTTTGGATAAAAAAAGGCTAGGTGTAAACTATCATATATTATTAGGCTTAAAACCAAAACTACTGTTATCTTTTAGTAAATAAAATTAAAACTATCATTATTTGGGAAATAAATATAAAAATACAAGGTTCTAGTAAAAAAAGACCCAAGTTAAAAATGGTTGGTGATTTTACTTGAAATTTACTCTTTAATTTCGTGTTATATTAATGTAGATCCAATTTTAAGTCAATCCATATGTGTCTTGTTTGTATCGAGTTACTTATGTTTGGGTTATGCCTTGAGAAATTGTGAATTTAAGTAGGGGTGTTCAAACTAAACCAAAAACCAAGCCGAATCATTTAATCCAAAAATTGAAAAATGAAAACCGAAAAACCAATATACAACATGACAATTTGAATAATTTGACTTTCATTTATAAAAAACCACAAATAATCAAAACAAATGAAACATATATACATGCCAGTTATGATATATTCTCGTACGCTGCGACAACAGTACGAGTCTTTAAAATTTAACTCGATTATAATTGGTAAGATAATTTTAAATTAATATTAACATTAAATTTTAAAAATGAAAAATGAAGTTGGAAATTTGAAACACTTAATATAGGATTTAAAGATATAACCTTTAGTTTAAAATTTTTAAAAAGAATAAAATGTTTATTAAATCAATTAGATAATTCTAGATAAAATATTTAAGGCAAAATTTAAAAGTATTTTAAGTCATTTAATTATATTAGCCTTCATTTAATATTCTCATTTTTCTTAAATAAATTATTATCAATTGAGAGAGTTATGAGCTGGAAAATGAAATTTAGGAGAGTCCTCGAGAAATGACATGTGACAATAGTTAACCTAATATGCATGCATGCATGCCTCGTTTCTTTTTGCAACGTACCTCTCTCCACTCTCTAGACTAAGGACAATAATTGAATTGTAATTTTGAGTAGAGCGAAGCTAGAGTCACCGAGGAAGAGGAAATGTCTCGCAGTCGCATAGAAGTAGAAGATGAATTGAATGGGCGATGGTCGTTTGTGAAACCAGTTGTTCAGTGAGTTTCTTCATTGTTCGATCACTAGGAGTATGCATGGAGGACTAGAGACGTTATTGGTGGAGCCGTTCACAGCCACGTTAATTGAACTGAAGCAAAGAAAGGTGTCGTTGTTCTGGCCACAATATTACGTACCTCAATCATGATTCGATCATGACTGGAAATTAATTTTGGAACTCACTCGAAATCATCCCAACACTCGTGATACAAGTATCATATGTGTTGTTGTTAATTTAGATACTTTTGACATCATTCAATGAAACAACAAAAAAAGGAGGCAACTTTGAACTCTGCATTAATATATATTTTTCTTCAAATTAATTAATACATATTATTTGCTGCATGCACATGTGGAGGGAGTGTTTTTAACTATACAGATGTAATATTGTTTTATTTATGTATACTATTGATCGACTTATTGTGGAGGTATGTTTAATTTTCTTATGACTTTATATAACTTTGCCAAAGTTACATTTGAATTGGTAAGTGTAATTGGTTTTGTTAATCTAATCTATATCTATATCTATATCTATCTCTATCTCTATCTATACTATTAAAAGAGTAACTATACTAATTTCTGGTGAACCCACCATGAATCGACACGTGACATTTATGAAATTTAAAATTAATAAACGGGAAATTTAAATCAAATCTATCCAAATATAATATAATCCACTTTTAAATTCAAATAAAATAAAATCTAATACTCTACTAACTTACTAATTAAATCTATCCAAATCTAATATAATCCACTTTTAAATTCAAATCAATTCAAATAAAACAAAATCTAATAATCTACTAACTTATTAATTATAAGATAATATCATAAAAGTTTTAATATATATATATATATAAGAAAATAATTACTCTTCATATATATTTAGAAATATACAACATTAATAGGTCATAATAAATAATAATATCATCTTATATACTTTTGTTTAAAAAATAATATTTATATCTTTATTTTTTTATTTATTATATTTTATATGTTTTAAAAATATCCGCGTAATACACGGGTAATAAACTAGTATTATAATAAATGAGAACAATCCTTGCCACGTGTCATTATCCTAATACACTAATTTTTTATTTTCCCGCTCTTTTTCCAAAAATAAAAATGAACATTAATTTAAGTAACATGCATATCATTTATTGACTTAATTTTTAACTTTAGTATTTAAACTTTTTATTTTTTTATTTCCTAAACTAGTTGAAATTACAACTAATACTCATTAAAAGTTTTCAAAATTAACAAGCTAAAATTAAATAAAAAATCAATAAAATAATAAACTTCATGTTTAAATGTCTCAGATAGTAAATAATTTTAAAAAATAGTAAAATAAAATAATTTAATTTTAAAATATGTTATTTAAAAAATCAATAAAATAATTAACTTCAAATTTAAATGTCTGAAAGAATAAAGAAATTTATGAAATAATAATTAAATACTTTAGTATACAATAAAATTAAAAAAAAAATTATTATCAAATCTTTATATGTTAGTTATGAAACTTTGACCACACGTTAAGAAAAATAATCATTCAAATTTCAAATGTATTTCCTATAATAAAATTTTGTATCAATATTTTCCAAAACTTCAATAAATGTTGCAAAATTTATATTTTAAAATAACTTAATTTCGAATAATCTTAATTGATATTTATATATTAATTTGACGCTAGAATTGTTGTATCAAGTTTTAATCAGTTAGGCAATAAATATGTATTATTAATTAAAACATCTTCAATAGAAAAACTTGTATATGTTTTAATTTAAGGTCTTTAACAAATTTATACAATTTAAATTAATATACTTTATAAATATTAAAAATATAAAATATTTTCTATAGGATTATTGATGATAACACAATAACAAACAAAACAGAATAAAGGTTCAACATTTTTAAAGAAGATAATAATTGAAATGAATCGCATATGTAAGAGTCATAAAATACTATATTTAAATAAAGGGAGAATTTCATATATGTCCCTCTAAAACTGCATAATATCATATATACCCAAGCCAAAAAAAGAATTTCATATATATCCTTCTAAAACTTCATAATATCATATTTACCCAATTTAAAACTTTAATATCATATATACCCTTTAAAACTTCTAAATATATCAAATATATCCAAATTATTTATTTATTCTTTTTTATTACTTTAAAACTCATAAAAATATTCATTAATAAAGAAATGGTCAATCTACCCTTTTTATTTCTTAAACTTCATAATATCATATTTACCCAATTGAAAACTCAAAAGTGTATATATGATATTAAAGTTTTCAATTGGGTAAATATGATATTATGAAGTTTAAAAAATAAAAAGGGTAGATTGATCATTTCTTTATTAATGAATTTTTATTATGAGTTTTAAAGTAATAAAAAAGAATAAATAAATAATTTGGATATATTTGATATATTTAAAAGTTTTAAAGGGTATATATGATATTAAAGTTTTAAATTGGGTAAATATGATATTATGGAGTTTTAGAAGGATATATATGAAATTCTTTTTTTGGCTTGGGTATATATGATATTATGCAGTTTTAGAGGGACATATATGAAATTCTCCCTTAAATAAATAATTCAAATATGTTGAATCTTATTTTTACCGTCTTCTTTTGATTTAAACATTACTTAGAGTCATCTTTTTTTACCATTGACTCAATGATTTTGCCTGTATTTCATCTTTTTATTGGTTTTTATTGTATATTAATTTTAAAAAAAATTTAAGGTTCTTAAGGGATTCCATATTTTTATAAATATTTAATATATAACAAAAATTTTTATATCAATCCATGTAATACATGAGTTTTAACCTAGTTTTGAATTCTGTAGTTTGTAGGTGTTACTTTGATTGAGTGACAAAAAGGAGAATAGAAAGAAGGAATAAAAAAATGACAATCAGGTGTTTTAGATACTATTTCGTTATAGTACATACTATTAATGTTTTCACGATCACAATCTTCAGGTGCCCAAAATTATAAAAGAAAAAAAAAGACAACAAGAACTTGCACAATATTTGCATCGATAATTTTGCTTCTATAAACACACGAAGACATCATTTTAGGTAATATAATAATTTTTAAACTTGTATGTGAATTTTATATATCTATACTATATATAAATAAGAAAATCACCTGGAGTTTCTGGATCATTGGATGGAAAGAAATCAATGGTCTAGATCAATGACAACTCATAATTATTTATGAAATGTCTCTTATACCCTTAATTAAAATCAATAATTATACCTATGCCATTGTTTTAATTCATTTTCCAAATTTACTACCTTAACTTAATTACATTACATTACATTAAATTTTGAATTTAATTTTTTCATGAATTAATATTAAATTAATATTTACCTAAAATAAATATGTGTCATTATTATCTTTAATGATCATAGTTAAATTCAAATATAAAAAATTGGATTTAAATGTAGAAGTAGTAAATAAAGTTAAAAATTTTTGTTAATTATTTTGCTAACAAGATTTAAAATTTAATTAATAAAACTTCAATTGTGAATATGATAAAAATTTGAATTAGTTGTGTAAATTATTATTATTATGTATAATAAATGAAAACATCAAATGTCACGTGTCACCTCTACGTTCACCAAAAAGATAATTACAACTTATAAAAAATAAAAGATAAATACAATTTAATATTTTTAAAAATGATATATGTACTCTATTTTTTAATCTGAAAATAATAAAAAAATAAACACAATTATTATTTTTATATGTTTTATTTTTACTCATATACGTTTTATATAAATAAATGTAATTAAAAATATCCACGTAATACGTGGGTCATAAACTAGTTTTAATAATAATCGGTGTGGGGTGAGCCGCCGCCTAGCTCGACTAGGTTCCAACCCCTTTAAAAAAGTATGCTGCATTTTTATATTTTTATAAAGGGTGTTACTTTTCGATATCTCCCAGAGCATATAAATGTACAGGACCGGTCCTGTTTGCTTTATTAGTAGATATAAATATAGATATAGATATAGGTTTGCAAGGATCACTACAAAAACTTGTGTGTTAAATCGGTAACCAAATTATAGTGAATAATGCGGATGACATATGAGTTGTATCAGTTGAAGCTACTATACAAATATATTTCAATCAGAAGTTATACATATAGACAATATAGGTATTGTTATCTGAATCATGTATGATTCAAAACCCGAGAGAAATTAAAATTTAATCCTAAACACAAGCTCTTCGTAAATCCTTGTAATCTGAATGATTACAGCGTGTCTTATAATGAGACGGGGGTAGAAGTTGCTAATTAAATAAAACTATTAAGAAGAGTATTTGAATCAAGTGATTAAGCACCCACTGACAACTTGAATAAGAAACAAAGAAATCAGAGGCACAAAGCGAGAGTTGCAAGGGAATAAACTGAATATTGTAAAGTTAAGCGATTGGTCATGAGTGGCCAATGAAATGCACGTATATGCTAAAATAAATGTAAGTGTTGGATTCTCATTATGTCGATGCGAGACTAGTGAGATGTCCAATATAAAATATTTATTCTACCTAACTGCACATAAAATAAAAGCTTCCGTTAAAAGAATAAAGTGATTTCAAATTCAGAAATTCACCAATGAAAAGTCAAACATAAGTATTTACGTATAATTAAACAGAACCAAAAGCTATTTGCTTTGTCAAAGCCTCTTGACCGAATTGCAAAGTGAATTAATACAGGAAGGTGAGGACTATAAAGTAGAAGATGATGTAAATGGTCGTGGAGACAGTTTTGGAACTCTGATAACCCGAGACCTGACTTCAATAACAGAATTTGCCGTCACGTTTAACTAATCACACCGAGAAAGCCTAAGCAAATTGTCGATTTCTATCAAATCGTTTCCCTGGAATTCGATTCTGAATAGCATTTGTTTTTCATGTCGCTAATGTTCTTATTCGTTGGAAGATTCTAAAGCGTATGATCTCTTCAAGTTCGGGATCATATTTGACTTGTTTGAAATATCCATCAACCGTTGAAACCGTTGCGAAGAAGATGAGGACGATTGTAACTCCAAATTTTGATTCTTTATTCAAACTCCTGCTTTGTTCGGCGAGCTTTAAGATGCAGTATTTCAACATTTTGCCTTAATCTCTCATTTTCGGCTTCTAAACATTAGGGGTGTGCAAAATAACCGAACCCGAATAACCCACCCGAACCGAACCTTAATCGGGTTAAATGGGTCGGGTTATTCGGTTTCTGGGTTCCTTATTCGGGTTAAATGGTACCCGAATAAGTAATTCGGTTCGGTTTACGGGTAGGATTCATGCTTATTCGGGTACCCAAATAACCCGAATAACCCGTTTAATATATATTTTTCATTTTTTTTATTTGTTTATAATTATAACTAGTATTGTTTATATATAGAACGTAAATATGTAAATACTCATTTTTGATACTCAAAGCATTTAACTCGTTTTACCCAAACTATCGAACTCACTTAACTCGTTTAAACTACTTTGTTGATGATTTTATTTTTTATACCAAAACCAAATAACCCATTTAACCCAAACCGAATAACCCGATACCCATTTAACCCGAAACCGATTAACCCGTTCCCTTATTTGGTTCGGGTTCGGGTAGCTAACCCATACACTCATACCCGAATAACCCGAACCGAATAACCCGATACCCAATTAACCCGCCCGAATAACACCCCTACTAAACATTCGATCTTCTTGGAGGATTTTGCTTCTCGAGAGACTGCTTACATAAAAGATTTAGCGAATATGGCAGCGCAAATTGAGACCAAGGTAGGTGAGGTGGATTCGTTACACGAAGAGTTGACTCCGGTTGTTGCGCCGGAGGATTGATTCCATCTGCTTGTCAATGCAAAGAAAATTATAAGTACTCATAGCAAGTTAGCACAAATTAGAAATCAGTTAAGCGATTGATGATTGAAACATCATCAATAAAAGAAACATAAAGTACATATATCAGACTCCCGAAAAGCTCTATAATTAATTCAAGAGCAAATGAAAAAGAGATATGAACCCACTAATATATAGAGATATTAGCTGAATTGAATGAGATATAAAGTTAAATCCCAAAAATCCATAAAGTGAATATATAAATGAAAATTTTGCAATAATACAGATGAGAGATTTAAAAAGTCATAACTGACTCAAGATCAAACGAAAGTGATATATGAGCTAACTCATGTATCGAGTTGTTATCTGGATTGATTATGGCGTAAAGCATAAAGCTCATATATATTAAGAGAGTATGAATAATAAATTCCTAAAATGATCAAACAGTGAAATATTGAATCAAATATGAACTCCGAAGAGAAACTTGAGCTTCTTGTGCTTGAGAATCTCAAAGAAATAAAAGGATATGAAATACAAATGGTGCTCGTTCAGTGGAAACACCACAACGGTTCGTATCAGTCTTGGGAAATCAATAGATATCATAAAAGCTATCTGCCCAAGTCTGTTCGAACATATCTAACTTCGGGAACGAAGTTTGTGCGTGGCATATATGTATATGTATATATATATATCTGTGTGTGTGTGTTTATATCTATACTATTAAAAGAGTAACTATACCCAATTCTGGTGAAACCACGTGTCGTTACCATGAATCGACACGTGGCATTTATATATTTAAAAAAAAAATAAAGAAATTTAAATCAAATCTATTTAAATCTAATATAATCCACTTTTAAATTCAAATCAAATCAAATCAAACAAAATCTAATACTATACTAACTTATTAATTAAATTTATCCAAATCTAATATGATCCACTTATAAATTCAAATCAAATCAAATCAAAACAAAATCTAATAATCTACTAACTTATTAATTATAAGATAATATAATAAAAGTTTAAAAAAATATATAAGAAAAAAAATACTCTTTCATATATATTTAGAAATATACAAAATTAATAGGTCATAATAAATAATAATATCATTTTATATACTTTTGTTTAAAAAATAATATTTATAATTTTACCTTTTTATTTGTTATATTTTCTAGATATATTAAAAATATCCGCGTAATACGCGGGCTAGCATGGTAATATTTAGAGTTTAGACGTAATTCTCCGGAATTTAAGGTTTGATAACCATTTGCCCTAAAATATTAAAACCATTCTATAGAAATCAGGCCTAACTGGAGTGAAAACAATATTCATAATTTCTTCTTCTCGCCGCCCAGAGAGGAGTAGCATAAGCATACGGCTTAAAACCTTCACCGGCCGCCGCCGCCGCCGCCGCTCCGCCGTCCACAAACCCTCTCTCTGTTTCAAGGTTTTCGACTTTACTACCTTCATTTGTATTGATAATTGTTTTTCGTGATGTCTATGCTGGAACTAATAACCAAAGCTTCGGCTACATCCGAACAGCTACCTTTAGATTCACAATATCCGATCGTTCTTAATCCGAATCCTGTTTTACTAAAATTGAAACCTAAAGACGACGAATCAAACGATGCTTCATCCGTTAAACGCGTTGAAGGATGGAAAATTTCCGAAACTGATATGGAGATTATAGAGTTAGGGCAAAAGTTCTTTAAGAAGTTGAAAATTAAGGTTAAAAACCCTATGTCTTTCAGTAAGGTTGAGTTTATTAGCATGTTGAATTCGTATCTTGAGAAGAATAGCGAGAAAGTTGGAATGCCGATAGAGTTTAGAGCAAAGGACGAGGGTTATAGTTATACTAAACTGCTTATACAAAAGCTAGGGTTTTTGATGGGTGATGGCGTAGTAAGTTTAGTATTGGAGGCTTGTTTTGCTTTTGAAATTTGGGAAATTATAGAAGGATTGATTGTTGGTGGATTAGTTGACTGTTCTTGTTGCAAGAATTTGGTTCATAATTTGATTGAGAAAAGGAGGTCTGACTTGGTTTGTTTATGTGTTAAGCATGTTTCTAATCTTCAAGTTGCTGATATAATTTTGGTTTTGAGGTTATTCCTTTCTCCGCCTAAAGATGCTTATGGCACCATGATTGTTATAAGGAAGGAGTGGGAGAGACAAGCAGTTTCAGCCATTAAAATGGCAATGGACAAAAGCCTTAATGAGAAGAAATCAAATTTGGCAAAAGATTCTGCGGTTTTACTCATGATGGCTCATGATGAGTTTACGACGAGTGAATTGTGCTTGCATTATCTACTTGCTTCGCCAAATCTTCTTGATGTGATATTCTCAGCTTGTATAAGTAAGTTGAATGGTTCGGAGATCATGGGTTTTGTACACTATTTGAAGAAGTGGTTGACTAAGTATCAGAAGTTCCCGCAAGCATTTCAGAGTCCTAAACCTTCATCTACACATGGGTTAAAAGCCTTTGAATCGGTTCCTTCACTTGAACATGTTACCAAGTGTTTTGGGATGGTACTCGATGAGCATTTCTCATCATTAGTGATGCATCCAGAGTTTTGTGAGGAGGTGAAATCCGTTGAGTTGGTTGTGAATTCTTTGGCCTCGGAAGCTAGATTCTGTTGCACTTTGGCAAACCTAAGTGGAATTCTGAAAACCGATGTTAAAGGTGCGTGATATGAATTCTCTTGTATCAATAACATTGAATTGAAAGTATGGTTTCTTTGTCCTTCAATCACAAAGAAAATTCTCTTATAGGAATGCTAGTTTTTAATTCATTTATGATTAGTTTTGACGTTTCTTGTCTTATGAAATACCAGTGATTTTTCAGTGCAATTACGTTGATTGTTGTGGCTTATCTTTTGATATATGCATTACATTTTGCTGCTTTGTGTTATATAAATTTGAAAATGATAAACATACCAGACTCTTAATGTATGTCAGTATGTATATGTAATATATTACAATTGTATTGGTTCTACGAATGTAACAATAGGTCCCTTATTAAGAACCAGTACGTTGGCACAAGTATTTAACCTTGTTTGGAGTACGAATTCAACATTCAAGGTTCAGGTTGGAATTGATTCTCTCATTCTTGAGTCACAATAATCACATTTAAAATGCACATTCAAATGCATACTGAGATATCAGGTAGTCTATTCTCTTAACCAAGTTTATCTTTGGTCAAATTCCCAGAATCTCTTGCCAAGCAAACTCTAAATGAGGCTATGAATTCAGCATATTAAACCAACATCACAAAGCCCTACAAAGTGTAAGCATCCACTAAACATATATTAAATGAGAAAGTTCATAATCTATAACAACCAACTTAGTTAGCTAATCACAAAATGACAAAACATAATTGCAGCGAAAAACAAACAGAAACACTAGTTGTCAATTCAAGACTACTAACAACATCATGACAACAAAGGTCCATAATGAGATTAAAAAACATAAATCTTTGCAGCAAACAGTCATCCTTGTCATTTTTGGAATTGGCATTGGTGTCTTGATCTTCATCATTGTTGTCATCTTTCTCCTTGACTTCCTCAACCACACTCTCAAGTCTCAACCACGGGGTCTCCTCCTGCTGTAGAATCAGCAAGCAAAAAATGAATCTTGTTGATGAATAAACCTATAGAAAAAAGTACCTCGACCTTCTTCTCGGATTCAATTTCTTTGACAACAGGGCACAACATCTTTAATTGATAATGGTGGGTGTTTAACGGGCAGTTGTGAGGTGGTGTTGAAGTGGAGCGCCATTGTGGATAATATTTGAAACAAATTGTGTATGTAGGTCACAAAAGCCGACTCTAGTTGTGATAATCACAAGCAATGTGAAATCTGATATACTTACATGATGAGTCTTTTGGATCTGCGCCATGTCAGTTCCATCCATGACGCGTAAAGGGAGTTTTTTTGGTATTGTATTGAAGTCTTGAGGTGTAGGCCAGCTTAACTTGATATACAATCAGATCTTAAGAGCACAAGCTTTCCTGTTTTTGTCTAAACTCCCTGAGAGTTTCTGAAAGTTGTCCTATGTTTTTCCTGAATAATTTTTGGTATCGTCTTTCACCTTTCATCACATAATGAGTTAATGACAACACTACAAGTTTAATCAACTATGCTTTTTGTTTCTTAACGATTGTCTCTCTTAATAAGGAGAATCAAGAATAATTAATAAATAAGATCAAGACAATTCAACGAATAAAAATGAAATAGAAAAAAAAAACATAGGCAGAATTGCATAAACATATAATATATGCTACACTCCTGGTTCGGGATTTGCATCTAATGGTTGGTAGGCATTATAACTTCAGGACTCAAAAAGTCAGGCAACGACACATTACATGTGGTATTAAACAGGTTAGGTGACAAACTGAAAGTAAGTAATTTTCTCATTGAATTCCTAAATGGTGTTTGAAAGTTGGTAAAGAATTTACATATGAAATCAAAGGGAACATATAGGTTTCCACAACCACAATGTTTGAAATTAGAACCTCCATCCTTTTATTCAATAATATAATAGCCATATCGAGAGCTTTGATCATTGACAATCAGGATAATATCATGGCTTTAGACTTGACTTCCCGTACGAGGGAAAGTGATAATGCAAGGATTAAACAGTTGCCACTGTTCATGACACATGTATATCTGTGGAACTTGTACAGGAAAAAAGGTCTCATTTTATACCAGATGTGAATAAGAGACTTGGAGGGTGTTTGATAGCACTTATCAGACTCTAATTAAGAGGCAACCTCTTATTCAGTAAGATTAATACTGATAAGTGCGTTTGATATGCATAAGACATAATAGTCAAAATTCTCTTATCATGTCTTATCTGGATCAGATTTTAATATGCTTTTTATAACCACTTATCACACCAAAATAATACACGTCTCTTCTCCCCGCACCCCCGTTCCTCCTTGCGTTCTATCCTTCATGGACCCAAAACCCTAGCTGATCGCCGCCAACCTTTTCTCTCACCAGAACTTCCATTTGTTGCAATTAACCCTGTGTGGCTGTGTATGACATGAAAGCCTTTGGGTGTCCTTATACATAAATTTGGTGAAGAATTGAATTGCATAGACTAATCAGTGTCTTGGATCATGTAATTAACCCACATTTTGCCTAAACCGAATTCAAGTAGACGTATACTCATATTTGGGTAATCAACTATGGACATCAAATTTTGTCCCTTATAGATTTTATCTCAGTTAACTATATATATATATATATATATATATATATATATATATATATATATATATATATATATATATATATTCGTATTGTTGATGAATTATCAATTTTTTTGCAAAGTGTTTATCTCTAGCCTCGTTTTGCGTGATATGGTTATACTTGGTGCTTTCTTATTCTTATTTTTTTTTTTTTTGTTTCATTTCTGTCCAGTTTCTATAATAATGAACATAAATGCAATAAAAACATGAAAATAATTATAAAAAAGCATAATTTCACAATAAGAGCACAATATGAATAATGGAAGGGCAAAATCAACTTGAGACAAATTTGACGTTTTTGATAGTTATCCAAAAATGAACGATCATATACCATATATATGATTAGAGTTGATCGGAGCCTGCTACATTCTATTTGTTCAAATCAAATTGGTACGGCTTTGTTAGTTTTGTTTCTTGATGATACTTTCAATATAGAACTCATAATGAGACTCCTTGACAATCTCTTGCAGGTATGGACCATTAAGTTTCTAAAACACATATCACGAGATTCAAGAGGGTATAATCGTCACATGAGGGACAATGTTTTGTTTTCTTAAGTAAGTTATTAGATACGACTGCTAGAGTTTCGAGCATGAGGATCTAAAACAGATAGATCGCTTTTCTTGTCCAATTTTTCGGTTTATGTTGAGGAATCGTGTAAGTGAAACCTTTGAAAGATGGCTATAATTTTGTTTTGGAATTTTTGTTGGATGTTTTTTGTTCGGAGCATTTGGCTTTTGTAACCCTATAGCTTTGAGCCTTTGAGCAGTGCTGCAAACTATCTAAATTTTAAATAGCCCACTCAAGCTCAATAGACATGAGCTTTTATGAGCTGGAACCTTATTCCCAAAAGCCAAACTTGAAGACTCTAACAGTCAAACTGGAGCTTTTAATGGCTTAACTCGTGTTTTTATCGAGAATGTATATGTGAATATTGAGTTGAACTTAGGCCATATTTGTTTTTTAAGAAGATTTTCGAAACGTTTATGTCCTGTGAACTTGAAGACGCGGGAAGAGGTTTTATATGGAAGTGCGTTTGTTTTTTTTTCGTCTTCCTGTGTCTGCACGCGTCTGCAAAGGTCTTACCGCGCTTGCGAAGACTGCAGACCTTTAGGCCATCTCTTCTGACTGCAGATTTCTACATCTAAGTCCGCAGACCGCAGACATCAACCGCTAACTGTATTGTAGTTTGTTTAGAAGAACTTTTATGAATCATATTTATGTATGCCAGAGCGTTAAAATATAATGATCAAATCTTTAAGTAATCTTATTATACACTTAGGTGTTGTTCTTTTACATAAGTGATAAGTGAATGATTACTGATTGCAGTGCTGATTGATAAGTGACATCGTTGATTATTGAATACTGACTCAATAAGTTTGTTTTTTTTATGTTGAATCTGTATTCAAAATTTTCTTTTATAAAATTCCAATCCATATTATTTCGAAAACATTATAGTTAGTTCAAAACACATTTACATTGTATTTATCTTAACTACTAATAAAGCATTTAGCTTTTTACAAATTAGAAAGCACAATGTACAAGCTGTTAATGCTGAATTCTTGAATTTTAAGACTTACTACTCAAAAAGGTCAATGTACAAATTGTTACTGCACAATTGAAGTTTTAAAAAATTTGAATTTTTGAGTGATGCAGCTCATGGGGAACCGGAACGCACGCCTCTTTTGTGTAATGTCTTTGGGAACCCAAACGCACGCTTCCTTCTCTTCCTAAACCCTAAAGTCCTTCTGTTTAATATGCTTCGATCTTATTTTCAGCCATGGAAGCTGAACATTATCCGACATGCTGCCTTCTTCTCCAATCAGCCAGTCTTCTCCCAATCTGACTTTGTTTATTATCGCCTGATTCCAAACCGTTGTTCCATATCATGGGATTGATCAGCTTCACATACTCGCGGGTACAGAGAGGGAACATGATGGAGAGGTTTGAAGCCGGCAATGGTCGTGATTTTTTCACTTACACATACTCGTAGCTACTCCGCCGGCCGGCGATTGTGAGGACGTATGATACATTGTCATTGAAGGAGATTGGATCTGGTGCTACAGGTAATTCTTATTCATGGCTGCTACATCTCTAACTTTATGCTAGAGGTAACTTTATTGTTTTTTGGATCTTCATGTAATATGATGCATTTCTTTTGCTGCAGAATTTGAACCACAAAAATGTAGTAAAATATCTTGGATCCTTAAAGACAAAGGCCCATCTTCACGTAATTCTTGAGTAAGTAGATAGATTTTGTAATCTTTAATATGTGCACCATTTGTATCAGTTTGAAACCATTTAATTTTGTGGTGCTTTTTTTAACAGGTGTGTGGAGAATGGCTTACTTGCAAACATCATCAAGCCAAATAAATTTGGTCTGTTTATATAGCTCAATTTTTGTTACTGGCCTTAAATTTATCTACTGGTCGAAATCTGGTTAATCTGACTTCAACTTATGAGAAGGTTTTGGATTTCATGAACAGGGGGTTATCCATTTGGATATTAAGAATGCAAATATTTTTGACTACTAAAGAGGTAAGTTTAAGTTTCTATGGTGGATTCATTTTTAAGTTTCTATGCTTGTTTGTTACTGGTTAATTTGACTTCAACTTATGAGAAGATTTTGGAAGGCTTGGTTTATTTTCATAAACAGGGGGTTATCCATTGGGATATTCAGAATGCAAACATTTTGACTACTAAAGAGGTAAGTTTAAGTTTCCATGGTGGATTCATTCTTATAACTTTATCTTTGGTGGATCTTTCTCCCTAATTGGACTAATTCATGCTTGTTTTTTTGCACTACATTTTATTTATCGACAGGTTTGCTCTTTCTCTGTTTTGAAGAAGGTTATGGTTCTGCTCTGCTTTTTATTTCTTCCATGACTGCTTCTTTTGCCTCTTTATTATTAATATCACACATGAAGAGTACAAGTTCAAGCAAAAATCATGGAAGCGTTCAATAAATCAACAATAAGCAACAACATTATAAGGTATATAAATAACACATAAATTCATCATTTTAGTTTGTGTCTGTGAAGTTACGGCCTGGACAAAATGCCCAGAACCAAAAACGTAAATGTAAACCATAGAACACCTTAAATTGGTGTTCAAATATTTTTCAAAATCTCATTGTAGACACATGCATGTATTTTTAGAATATTGAAATGTGTATGTATGTTAAAGTGGAGTCCAATTTGTGTTGTTGTGCATATGAAGAAAGGAGTCCGAGACTAACATTCTGTATGTTCTGCATGTTTTTGTTGCGTCCCAGACTTGGCTTAAAGAATCTTGATTCTTGGTTTTGATTTTTAAATCCATTTGTTGGATCGTTGAGTACTTAATTCTCCCATTATCCATTCCAATTTCTGTTTTAAATTAGAAATATATAAGTGCAGTGTGTGTTAGTGTTAGTCCGAGAGTCAGAAGAAGAAAGACCCCAAGAAGGGCCTTCTGCCCATGTGGTTTTCGAGATAGGTTGCTTGATCATTTGCACATTCAATTCACTCATCACTTTATTGATTTAAGTATCTTTTGTGTGTGTGTGTGTGTGTGTGTGTGTGTGTATATATATATATATATATATATATATATATATATATATATATATAAAGGGCTGTGCATAGTGTGTGTTGTGTGGCTAAAATAGAAACTGAAACAAAAATTAGAGTGTGTGATTGGGAGTTGTGTATGTGGAGAACAAGTGTATGTGCGGGTTTGAAGAATAAAACAACAACAATTAATAGCGTATATACAGTAAGGTGTTTGTGCTTAAAACCATAGTTTCTTTTTTTCACTGATTTCTGAAAATAGCTATTGATTCTATGTTTCAAATGCGGAAATTATGCATTTGTGCTTGCGCAACCTCTTTTGGTCCCTTGTGCAACCTCTTTTTGTCACTGATTTCTGAAAATAGCTATTGATTCCAATTTTCAAATGCGGAAATTATGCATTTATGCCGCCGGCTTGTTGGTCACTTACGCAACCTCTTTCAGTCCACCAGGGTTAGCTACTTATTTCTCTTCAACTATTGGGCCAAATGTTGCTTATGTTGGAGTTTATTTCTTTTCTATGATTCTAGACTGAAAGTTTTTACACGTTATTGATAAAATTGTTGTCCATTATAGGTTAAATGGTGAGCTATCCTCTAATTGTTTGGTGCTTATGCAGTCCACAGTCCAGATGTTGGATGTTGTACACAGAACAAGCTCCATCTGATTGGTTTAATTTTTCTCTGTGCGGTATTGCGGTTTGGTTGGAATCATGACAGCTTACATTTTTTTTTCCTGGATCACTCAGTATTACACCAACTATTTACACGAGATTGTACGCAAATTTGCTCCTTCCAGCTCAACAGGCCATGGGACTAACATTATAGCGGGCATTAGCTTAGCTTTAGAATCTACTGCTCTTTCTGTCCTGTGATTAATGCATCTATTGTATTGGCTTTTTGGTTGGGCCAAACCTCAGCGTTGGTTGAGGAGGCTAGAATTCCAACTGGTGGATTGTTTAATACAGCAGTAGCAACAATGGGTATGTTTGGTAGTGCAGCCTATGTTCTCACTACGGATATGTTTGGCGCAATAGCAAATAATGCTGGTGGAATCGTTGAGATTGGTCAGCAAGTAAAACAACATTTTTTGGAAATGAAATTAGGGCAATTATTTTTATGCTTAACCTTAACCTTGAACTTGATTATTGTTTTTTGCAGCCTGAGAGCGTTAGGGAGATCTGATGCACTTGCATCTTTTCTTCTGTTCCGAGCATATATGGATGACGTCGCATCAATTGCCCACACCCAACTTACACAGGTAGGGAAGTCCTTTTTATTTACTCATCGGCTGAAGTATCAGGCTTTAGAATTCAGAATCTGAAATTTTCAAGCTTTTTGATTGCTGTACAAGTTGACATTGCTATTTCAGAAGTATTTGTGGGTGGATTATTGGGCTCTATGCTTATCTTTCTTTTCAGTCCGTGGGCCTGGGCTGCAGTTGGTCGGACTGCCCAGGAGGTTTTCTTGACTGAACATTCCCTCCTCACTCTCAGATGATCGACACAATATAAGGTATATCTTTCTCATGGCAATTGATTTCTTTTTGGTCAATACCCCATAGTCAAAACCATAGGTTGCAAGATTTAAAGTTGAACTTTAGTCGATTTCTCAGCCCCTGTCCTAACCTGTTGGACATATGTGTAAGTTTTATTGGTCCTGGCTTCTATTGAACAGGGTGTGTCGTCCTAAGTATTCTTGTTATTTTTTTAGGTCCCTGTATTTGGCTTGACGTCATTACCATGAGGAAATGATCACACGTTGAAAAGTATGCGACATCAGTAAAATGGTGATTCTGGATCACCTACTTTTTTTTATTCCAAGTAGTGCTTGCTTGACAAATATCTTACTTTGTGTGTGGCTCACTTGATTTAACTGCGCCTATGTTCTGTAATTTGTTATGTCATCTCTTATTCAACTCTCTGAATAAGGAACTAGAAGTAATGAAAAGAACGGGGTCTACACTAGCCACATAAATGCAAATATCACATAACTTTTATTTCATTTTTTGACTTACACACTTCTATTTGGAATTATATAAATCGTAGCACGGGTTATTATTTGTGGAAATTTCAATGATCAGTTTCTTTGGTTATTTTTGTGAAATATATTATGTTTTTAGTGGAGATTTGGTTTTGGTCTCCAAATAGTGGTTTTCAACAACTAATTATATAGGCTTTTTGGCAGCAGTTTAAGGAGCTATGATAGCGTTTATGGCTAGGATTTGTCAGCTACTTTGCAGTTTCTTTTTCCAAGCCTCTTCATTTATAAAGCTTTTGAGCTCTTACCCCTTCCCCATGGTTTTTTCCCCTTTTTCTTAATCATATTTGTTACATCAATGTCAAATGTTATTTTATTATATCCTTCTTTTATGATTTTGAGATGTTTATGCATTCTACAATTAAGTGACTAAGTGAATATTGAAATTGCATTGTTTTTTGGCAGTTATCTACACATATGTACATTCAATGGCATGTCTTTTAATGAGCTGTCCATAAAACTTACACAACACAGGAAATTTTCTGCAGATGATAATGACGATCTCTGCTCCATATGTGCAGATGGTGGGGAACTTTTATGTCCATGTTGTTTCTTTCGGTTTTAAGACCAAAAGAAGGCCAAGAATGGCCAATTGGCCTTCGGCCTTGATCATATAGATGTATTGAATGTTTGTGTGATCATTTATATGCATAAATTGCCCGCAATCCATCTAATATTGCTGCTGAAATCGAATTAAAACAGAAAGAAACAAGGTTGAAAGCTGCTGTGCATAAGTTTTGTATATAGTAGAGGAAGTCTGAGACTTAAAAGTCTCAGACTGTTGTGTGATAAAACAATCATAGCAACGACACCTTAACTGTAAGTTCTAAGTTTTAATAGGGGTAGCATAGCGAATACATACATACATATTTACAATGAAATTGAGTTAGTGAGTGTAGAAGTATGCAACATGACTCCGAGACTTTTAAGTCTCGGGGTGGGGACTGAATCAGCAGCAAACAGCAAGCAATCAGTAGCTAAAATAGTTAAGTAAGTAAGTATCAGAGTGTTAAATTATATGTGTGTTGCAAAAGACTTCGAGACTCACACAAAGTGTAAGTCCAGACTTCACATAGATCTGATCGTGGATTGCATAAAACTCCGAGACTCGCACAAAGTGAAGTCATGGTGTTTTTACAGAAGGTTTTAATACAAATCTGATCGTGTGCTATCCAATTTTGATTCTTTAAGTTGGCGTTAAGCACCTGTGCAGTTGACATTCAATTTTGATTCTTTGAGTTGCGATATTGACTTTGAAAACATACATCGAAACACCCTATTATACTAAAATATATGTGCTACATAGGATGCAGATTGAGATATCCTTGGGTTCTGATTTGGTTTTGATGAAGATCATTGTTCTTTCAGGGGACAAAATATATTCTTGTGTAAGCATTGTTATAGTTGCGTAAAATGCTTGATTTGTATTTTATTTTGGTTTTGATTTTGTTGAGTTGTATACTTGTATATGCTTGTTATGATTCAGGCATGAGAAGGGAGAGCTTACATGTTTGGGCGAGTAGATTTTTGTGATTCTGTTCTAGAGCATCCAGCCAATTCTCGGTTTCATGCTGGTAAGCTTCTGCTTTCGTCGTCCCTATCAAGAAAATGTGAGCGAATCTCTTTCGGATGGTATTTAAGTATTAAAAAGATTATGTTTTATAGTTATATTTTAAAAATATAATACATTCTTGATACTTCTATGAATATTTTGCCAGGCACTATTATTGAATGTCTTACAAGTCAATACTGGACTTGTTGCAATGTTATGATTTACATGGGGACACTTTTACTCATCTTTCAATTCTAATTCGTTTCTTTACGGCTGACAGATTTTGGTCTATCCAAGGTTGGCCTCATAAACAGCACATGGGATTTTTCAAGATAATGAAGTCAAATCATAATCAACACCATTAGTGAATAGAGAGCAGAGGCAAAAACTATCGGTTGTTGGCATCCTTGACTATTTGGCACCTGAAATACTTCTCGGCATGGGACATGGTTTGAGTTTTTATTTTTACATTAGATATTGCATAATGTACAAATAAAAGTTACCATAACTTTTTTTTTTTTTTTTTTTTTTTTTTTTTTTTTCTTCTGTTTCATCTCCATTTACTTCTTTTCTTGCAGGAGCAACAGCTGGTTGGTGGTCTGTTGGTGCTATTCTTTTTGCTTCTTCTAATATCTCTACCATATTAATACAGCTTAAATACATAGAAAAAAGCACAAGGTATTCATAATAGCTGAAAATGTTGGCAATTTGTAATTCATATGAAGAAACATAAAGTCTTTTTGTTAATTTTTGGGGATCATTGCAATGAGGTGTGTTAATAGTTATAACACATTGCATGTGGATATCGTTGCAATGTGAATATAGTGAAAATTTGGATGTCAGTTGACGTCACACGTCAAGGTACAACACCTATTATGGTAATCACTCTTAAGGTGTAACATGTTACTAGGCTCCAACATGTTGCCAACCAAGCGGAGGCATCAAAAAATTCTATTGGTTTTTTTCCTCTCCTGCCTGCCACATTATGAATATCTTGGGCATGCCTCACCTGATAATATTCACGCCACAAGACTACAAGGTCAAGAGGTCACCATATTTAAATCCATTGACAAAGACCAAAGATGACGAAATTGAAAAATAAAAGAAATAAACAAACCACATGAATAATTTTAGAGCGATGCGAAGGATATAAACCTTCACTAGCAGTTTAGCACCAGACTCTAATTCTGCAATTTGAAGATTATCATAAATTATTATATCTGACAATATAGTGACAACATGTAGCCATGTAACAGGAAAAGAAAAATAATGATCGAGATAAACAAATCATAGCAAGTAAAAGTGGAACATTTGACTAATTCATAGGAAAAAAAATATCAAAGTAAGGTTCAATATAACCTTCAAAATAATACAGAATGCAAAAAAAACACTTGCAAATATCTAACCAAGACATTTACATGGGTTGAGGAGTTGGAGTTGGAAAAAATGCTAAATGGAAATTAAATTCTCTTCATTGACAAAACCATTAAGATATGACCTTACATTGGAGTAAAAAAAACAAGACGACTTACTGAGTATCTAGAAACAACCAAACAAATGTATTTCCAGTACGTTGTTATGGGAATCAAACAGTTAGCAGACCCCAAGTATTATTAATTTCAAGATTATTATATACTTATATCTTAATTTGTTGTTCCCAGTATTATTTTGAAGATAGATATGATTTGGTGAAGTTCATTAAGCTAATTGGTACTTGCTTTCTTTGGCTCAATAACTTTTTTTTTTTTTTTTTTTTTTATGAACATTATATTATTTCATAGACAACATATGTGCATATCAATGGAGTTGGTGACTGCTGTTCTAGGAGACCATGGACAATGACCTCGTGAAGATTATGGTAAGAGTAAAAGCAAAGCAATGAGTCGTGTATTGTCTGCCAAACAATTTGAGTTATATACACTCGGGCATGCTCAGAATATTTGTATGTTGACGGTCTATGGTTGGGTTCCTTTACTTTTGATACTTTTGAAATTTGTCGGTTTTATTCGAATATGGTCCATTTGTTTTTTGATCTTCTCTTTTGTTGAGATTTGATTCGCCCAGTCAACTATTATAGAGCTGCTTTGATGGTTTGTAATCTTCAAATATTTGGAGTCATGAACATTGTGACATTGTAGTTAAAACATAAGCATCTAGGCAAGGGGAATTTAGTTGGATCCATAATTAACTAATTAAATATTCATAACCATAATATGAAAATTTGACATTGGTTAGGTTTAATCGTCAATTTAATTCATTAGTTTTACGATCAAATCAAATAAATTTATAACAGTATTGTCTCTAATACATCGATTAGGGTTTGTCAACGTTATAAAAGTAATGTTCAATGTTATACATAATCATATTTAATAAAAAAATCTAAAATAATAAATAGTTACATTTTAATTATAAAACAATTACATTAGAATTTTGTATCGTGCATTTGGATTATAAAGTCTTTTTCATTCAATTAAACATAACATAATAGTTTCAAAAGACAATTCCAACCATAAGTACAATTAAAATCATAAATTTAAATGTATAAGAAAATGTTGTGATAATAAATGTTAAAAGAGTACTAAACAAAAAAATTTTAAATTAAAAGGGCTAAATAAAAGATAACACTAAGGTAATGGTGTGTTATGAAAATTTTAAATTTAGAAAAATAAAATGTGGTTGGATAATCCGATTTGATAAATGTATGTATATATAGTTTGATATTTTTTAAAAACATACAAAAAATTTTATTCATTTGATCTATATTATTAAGTTTATGTCTGTTGTTGTCTTTATATAGACATATAACTACCAAAATCTTATGACATTTTAGGCATATATGGACCTAACTTTAATTGCTCATTTGTCAAAAGGCGCCAAAACTCATCTGCATCTCCATGTTTTTTGTATTTTATAAAGAAATTAATGTAAAGTGATCACATTAAGTTATAGTTTATGGTGAATGATACTTGTAACAAATTTTTTAATCTTTTTATGAAAACGTTATATGTGCATTCAAATTTAAACATAACAACAAACATTTGTTGTATATAATATCACAAGATGATATGTTCTCGACAACATATCTCCTTGATGTCATTCGAAGAATCTTGATCAATACTGATTGCCGAGAATTCCTTTATGTCCATCCGAAGAAGATATGTTCCCGTTCAAATTGAGAAGAAAGCAATTTCCTATTCGACTTAGCTTTGAAATGACAATCAATAAAACACGGTATTGTTACGTTTCTTTGTATAACCAACTTAAATGGAGACATTCTCTTCAAAATTGGAAACCTTGCTTTCAAGACACCATAAGATCGTTTGATAACATTTCGAAGCCTTGTAGGTTTTCTTTGCAAATAAATTTTCTTTACAAATATATTTTTTAAATAAAAGTATATAAGATGATATTATTATTTATTATGACCTATTAATTTGTATATTTCTAAATATATATATATGAAGCGTAATTATTTTCTTATATATTTTTTAAAACTTTTATTATATAATCTTATAATTAATAAGTTAGTAGATTATTAGATTTTGTTTGATTTGATTTGAATTTAAAAGTGGATTATATTATATTTGGATAGATTTAATTAATAAGTTAGTAGAGTATTAGATTTTGTTTGATTTGATTTGATTTGAGCTTAAGTGGGCTATTTAAAATTTAGATAGTTTGCAGCACTGCTCAAAGGCTCAAAGCTATAGGGTTACAAAAGCCAAATGCTCCGAACAAAAATTCCAAAACAAAATTATAGCCATCTTTCAAAGGTTTCACTTACACGATTCCTCAACATAAACCGAAAAATTGGACAAGAAAAGCGATCTATCTGTTTTAGATCCTCATGCTCGAAACTCTAGCAGTCGTATCTAATAACTTACTTAGGAAAACAAAACATTGTCCCTCATGTGACGATTATACCCTCTTGAATCTCGTGACATGTGTTTTAGAAACTTAATGGTCCATACCTGCAAGAGATTGTCAAGGAGTCTCATTATGAGTTCTATATTGAAAGTATCATCAAGAAACAAAACTAACAAAGCCGTACCAATTTGATTTGAACAAATAGAATGTAGCAGGCTCCGATCAACTCTAATCATATATATGGTATATGATCGTTCATTTTTGGATAACTATCAAAAACGTCAAATTTGTCTCTAGTTGATTTTGCCCTTCCATTAGGCCAAAGTTACATTTGAATTGGTAAGTAATTGGTTTTGTTAATCTAATCTATATCTATATCTATTCTATCTATACTATTAAAAGAGTAACTATACTAATTTCTGGTGAAGCCACGTGTCGTCACCATGAATCGACACGTGGCATTTATGAAATTTAAAATTAATAAAGAAATTTAAATCAAATCTATCCAAATATAATATAATCCACTTTTAAATTCAAATAAAATAAAATCTAATACTCTACTAACTTACTAATTAAATCTATCCAAATCTAATATAATCCACTTTTAAATTCAAATCAAATCAAATAAAACAAAATCTAATAATCTACTAACTTATTAATTATAAGATAATATCATAAAATTTTAAAAATATATATATAAGAAAATAATTACTCTTCATATATATTTAGAAATATACAACATTAATAGGTCATAATAAATAATAATATTATCTTATATACTTTTGTTTAAAAAATAATATTTATATCTTTATTTTTTTATTTATTATATTTTATATGTATTAAAAATATCCGCGTAATACACGGGTAATAAACTAGTATTATATAAATGAGAACAATCCTTGCCACGTGATATTATCCTGATACACTAATTTTTTATTTTCCCGCTATTTTTCTAAAAATAAAAATGAACATTAATTTAAGTAACATGCATATCATTTATTGACTTAATTTTTAACTTTAGTATTTAAACTTTTTATTTTTTTATTTCCTAAACTAATTGAAATTACAACTAATACTCATTAAAAGTTTTCAAAATTAACAAGCTAAAATTAAATAAAAAATCAATAAAATAATAAACTTCATGTTTAAATGTCTCAGATAGTAAATAATTTTAAAAAATAGTAAAATAAAAGAATTTAATTTTAAAATAATTTATTTAAAAGATCAATAAAATAATAACTTCAAATTTAAATGTCCGAAAGAATAAAGAAATTTATGAAATAATAATTAAATACTTTAGTATACAATAAAATTAAAAAAAAATTTATTATCAAATCTTTATATGTTAGTTATGAAACTTTGACCACACGTTAAGAAAAATAATCATTCAAATTTCAAATGTATTTCCTATAATAAAATTTTGTATCAATATTTTCCAAAACTTCAATAAATGTTGCAAAATTTATATTTTAAAATAACTTAATTTCGAATAATCTTAATTGATATTTATTTATTAAGTTGACGCTAGAATTGTTGTATCAAGTTTTAATCAGTTAGGCAATAAATATGTATTATTAATTAAAACATCTTCAATAAGAAAACTTGTATATGTTTTAATTTAAGGTCTTTAACAAATTTATACAATTTAAATTAATATACTTTATAAATATTAAAAATATAAATATTTATCATTTAAAAATTATTTGATTTCTATAGGATTATTGATGATAACACAATAACAAACAAAACAGAATAAAGGTTCAACATTTTTAAAGAAGATAATAATTGAAATGAATCTTATTTTTACCGTCTTCTTTTGATTTAAACATTACTTAGAGTCATCTTTTTTTACCATTGACTCAATGATTTTGCCTGTATTTCATCTTTTTATTGGTTTTTATTGTATATTAATTTTAAAAAAAATTTAAGGTTCTTAAGGGATTCCATATTTTTATAAATATTTAATATATAACAAAATTTTTTATACCAATCCATGTAATACATGGGTTTTAACCTAGTTTTGAATTCTGTAGTTTGTAGGTGTTACTTTGATTGAGTGACAAAAAGGAGAATAGAAAGAAGGAACAAAAAAATGACAATCAGGTGTTTTAGATACTATTTCGTTATAGTACATACTATTAATGTTTTCACGATCACAGTCTTCAGGTGCCCAAAATTATAAAAGAAAAAAAAGACAACAAGAACTTGCACAATATTTGCATCGATAATTTTGCTTCTATAAACACACGAAGACATCATTTTAGGTAATATAATAATTTTTAAACTTGTATGTGAATTTTATATATCTATACTATATATAAATAAGAAAATCACCTGCAGTTTCTGGATCATTGGATGGAAAGAAATCAATGATCTAGATCAATGACAACTCATAATTATTTATGAAATGTCTCTTATACCCTTAATTAAAATCAATAATTATACCTATGCCATTGTTTTAATTCATTTTCCAAATTTACTACCTTAACTTAATTACATTACATTACATTAAATTTTGAATTTAATTTTTTCATGAATTAATATTAAATTAATATTTACCTAAAATAAATATGTGTCATTATTATCTTTAATGATCATAGTTAAATTCAAATATAAAAAATTGGATTTAAATGTAGAAGTAGTAAATAAAGTTAAAAATTTTTGTTAATTATTTTGCTAACAAGATTTAAAATTTAATTAATAAAACTTCAATTGTGAATATGATAAAAATTTGAATTAGTTGTGTAAATTATTATTATTATGTATAATAAATGAAAACATCAAATGTCACGTGTCACCTCTACGTTCACCAAAAAGATAATTACAACTTATAAAAAATAAAAGATAAATAGAATTTAATATTTCTAAAAATGATATATGTACTCTATTTTTTAATCTGAAAATAATAAAAAAATAAACACAATTATTATTTTTATATGTTTTATTTTTACTCATATACGTTTTATATAAATAAATGTAATTAAAAATATCCACGTAATACGTGGGTCATAAACTAGTTTTAATAATAATCGGTGTGGGGTGAGCCGCCGCCTAGCTCGACTAGGTTCCAACCCCTTTAAAAAAGTATGCTGCATTTTTATATTTTTATAAAGGGTGTTACTTTTCGATATCTTCCAGAGCATATAAATATACAGGACCGGTCCTGTTTGCTTTATTAGTAGATATAAATATAGATATAGATATAGGTTTGCAAGGATCACTACAAAAACTTGTGTGTTAAATCGGTAACCAAATTATAGTGAATAATGCGGATGACATATGGGTTGTATCAGTTGAAGCTACTATAAAAATATATTGCAATCAGAAGTTATACATATAGACAATATAGGTATTGTTATCTGAATCATGTATGATTCAAAACCCGAGAGAAATTAAAATTTAATCCTAAACACAAGCTCTTCGTAAATCCTTGTAATCTGAATGATTACAGCGTGTCTTATAATGAGACGGAGGTAGAAGTTGCTAATTAAATAAAACTATTAAGAAGAGTATTTGAATCAAGTGATTAAGCACCCACTGACAACTTGAATAAGAAACAAAGAAATCAGAGGCACAAAGCGAGAGTTGCAAGGGAATAAACTGAATATTGTAAAGTTAAGCGATTGGTCATGAGTGGCCAATGAAATGCCCGTATATGCTAAAATAAATGTAAGTGTTGGATTCTCATTATATCGATGCGAGACTAGTGAGATGTCCAATATAGAATATTTATTCTACCTAACTGCACATAAATAAAAGCTTCCGTTAAAAGAATAAAGTGATTTCAAATTCAGAAATTCACCAATGAAAAGTCAAACATAAGTCTTTACGTATAATTAAACAGAACCAAAAGTTATTTGCTTTGTCAAAGCCTCTTGACCGAATTGCACAGTGAATTAATAGAGGAAGGTGAGGACTATAAAGTAGAAGATGATGTAAATGGTCGTGGAGACGGGCATTTCATTTCATTGGACTATAAAGAAATTTAAATCAAATCTATCTAAATCTAATATAATCCACTTTTAAATTCAAATCAAATCAAATCAAACAAAATCTAATACTATACTAACTTATTAATTAAATTTATCCAAATCTAATATGATCCACTTATAAATTCAAATCAAATCAAATCAAAACAAAATCTAATAATCTACTAACTTATTAATTATAAGATAATATAATAAAAGTTTAAAAAAAAATATAAGAAAAAAAATACTCTTTCATATATATTTAGAAATATACAAAATTAATAGGTCATAATAAATAATAATATCATCTTATATACTTTTGTTTAAAAAATAATATTTATATCTTTACCTTTTTATTTGTTATATTTTCTAGATATATTAAAAATATCCGCGTAATACGCGGGCTAGCATGGTAATATTTAGAGTTTAGACGTAATTCTCCGGAATTTAAGGTTTGATGACCATTTGCCCTAAAAAATTAAAACCATTCTATAGAAATCAGGCCTAGCTAGAGTGAAAACGGAATTCATAATTTCTTCTTCTCGCCGCCCAGAGAGGAGTAGCATAAGCATACGGCCTAAAACCTTCACCGGCCGCCGCCGCCGCCGCCGCTCCGCCGTCCATAAACCCTCTCTCTGTTTCAAGGTTTTCGACTTTACTACCTTCATTTGTATTGATAATTGTTTTTCGTGATGTCTATGCTGGAACTAATAACCAAAGCTTCGGCTACATCCGAACAGCTACCTTTAGATTCACAATATCCGATCGTTCTTAATCCGAATCCTGTTTTACTAAAATTGAAACCTAAAGACGACGAATCAAACGATGCTTCATCCGTTAAACGCGTTGAAGGATGGAAAATTTCCGAAACTGATATGGAGATTATAGAGTTAGGGCAAAAGTTCTTTAAGAAGTTGAAAATTAAGGTTAAAAACCCTATGTCTTTCAGTAAGGTTGAGTTTATTAGCATGTTGAATTCGTATCTTGAGAAGAATAGCGAGAAAGTTGGAATGCCGATAGAGTTTAGAGCAAAGGACGAGGGTTATAGTTATACTAAACTGCTTATACAAAAGCTAGGGTTTTTGATGGGTGATGGCGTAGTAAGTTTAGTATTGGAGGCTTGTTTTGCTTTTGAAATTTGGGAAATTATAGAAGGATTGATTGTTGGTGGATTAGTTGACTGTTCTTGTTGCAAGAATTTGGTTCATAATTTGATTGAGAAAAGGAGGTCTGACTTGGTTTGTTTATGTGTTAAGCATGTTTCTAATCTTCAAGTTGCTGATATAATTTTGGTTTTGAGGTTATTCCTTTCTCCGCCTAAAGATGCTTATGGCACCATGATTGTTATAAGGAAGGAGTGGGAGAGACAAGCAGTTTCAGCCATTGAAATGGCAATGGACAAAAGCCTTAATGAGAAGAAATCAAATTTGGCAAAAGATTCTGCGGTTTTACTCATGATGGCTCATGATGAGTTTACGACGAGTGAATTGTGCTTGCATTATCTACTTGCTTCGCCAAATCTTCTTGATGTGATATTCTCAGCTTGTATAAGTAAGTTGAATGGTTCGGAGATCATGGGTTTTGTACACTATTTGAAGAAGTGGTTGACTAAGTATCAGAAGTTCCCGCAAGCATTTCAGAGTCCTAAACCTTCATCTACACATGGGTTAAAAGCCTTTGAATCGGTTCCTTCACTTGAACATGTTACCAAGTGTTTTGGGATGGTACTCGATGAGCATTTCTCATCATTAGTGATGCATCCAGAGTTTTGTGAGGAGGTGAAATCCGTTGAGTTGGTTGTGAATTCTTTGGCCTCGGAAGCTAGATTCTGTTGCACTTTGGCAAACCTAAGTGGAATTCTGAAAACCGATGTTAAAGGTGCGTGATATGAATTCTCTTGTATCAATAACATTGAATTGAAAGTATGGTTTCTTTGTCCTTCAATCACAAAGAAAATTCTCTTATAGGAATGCTAGTTTTTAATTCATTTATGATTAGTTTTGACGTTTCTTGTCTTATGAAATACCAGTGATTTTTCAGTGCAATTACGTTGATTGTTGTGGCTTATCTTTTGATATATGCATTACATTTTGCTGCTTTGTGTTATATAAATTTGAAAATGATAAACATACCAGACTCTTAATGTATGTCAGTATGTATATGTAATATATTACAATTGTATTGGTTCTACGAATGTAACAATAGGTCCCTTATTAAGAACCAGTACGTTGACACAAGTATTTAACCTTGTTTGGAGTACGAATTCAACATTCAAGGTTCAGGTTGGAATTGATTCTCTCATTCTTGAGTCACAATAATCACATTTAAAATGCACATTCAAATGCATACTGAGATATCAGGTAGTCTATTCTCTTAACCAAGTTTATCTTTGGTCAAATTCCCAGAATCTCTTGCCAAGCAAACTCTAAATGAGGCTATGAATTCAGCATATTAAACCAACATCACAAAGCCCTACAAAGTGTAAGCATCCACTAAACATATATTAAATGAGAAAGTTCATAATCTATAACAACCAACTTAGTTAGCTAATCACAAAATGACAAAACATAATTGCAGCGAAAAACAAACAGAAACACTAGTTGTCAATTCAAGACTACTAACAACATCATGACAACAAAGGTCCATAATGAGATTAAAAAACATAAATCTTTGCAGCAAACAGTCATCCTTGTCATTTTTGGAATTGGCATTGGTGTCTTGATCTTCATCATTGTTGTCATCTTTCTCCTTGACTTCCTCAACCACACTCTCAAGTCTCAACCACGGGGTCTCCTCCTGCTGTAGAATCAGCAAGCAAAAAATGAATCTTGTTGATGAATAAACCTATAGAAAAAAGTACCTCGACCTTCTTCTCGGATTCAATTTCTTTGACAACAGGGCACAACATCTTTAATTGATAATGGTGGGTGTTTAACGGGCAGTTGTGAGGTGGTGTTGAAGTGGAGCGCCATTGTGGATAATATTTGAAACAAATTGTGTATGTAGGTCACAAAAGCCGACTCTAGTTGTGATAATCACAAGCAATGTGAAATCTGATATACTTACATGATGAGTCTTTTGGATCTGCGCCATGTCAGTTCCATCCATGACGCGTAAAGGGAGTTTTTTTTGGTATTGTATTGAAGTCTTGAGGTGTAGGCCAGCTTAACTTGATATACAATCAGATCTTAAGAGCACAAGCTTTCCTGTTTTTGTCTAAACTCCCTGAGAGTTTCTGAAAGTTGTCCTATGTTTTTCCTGAATAATTTTTGGTATCGTCTTTCACCTTTCATCACATAATGAGTTAATGACAACACTACAAGTTTAATCAACTATGCTTTTTGTTTCTTAACGATTGTCTCTCTTAATAAGGAGAATCAAGAATAATCAATAAATAAGATCAAGACAATTCAACGAATAAAAATGAAATAGAAAAAAAAACATAGGCAGAATTGCATAAACATATAATATATGCTACACTCCTGGTTCGGGATTTGCATCTAATGGTTGGTAGGCATTATAAGTTCAGGACTCAAAAAGTCAGGCAACGACACATTACATGTGGTATTAAACAGGTTAGGTGACAAACTGAAAGTAAGTAATTTTCTCATTGAATTCCTAAATGGTGTTTGAAAGTTGGTAAAGAATTTACATATGAAATCAAAGGGAACATATAGGTTACCACAACCACAATGTTTGAAATTAGAACCTCCATCCTTTTATTCAATAATATAATAGCCATATCGAGAGCTTTGATCATTGACAATCAGGATAATATCATGGCTTTAGACTTGACTTCCCGTACGAGGGAAAGTGATAATGCAAGGATTAAACAGTTGCCACTGTTCATGACACATGTATATCTGTGGAACTTGTACAGGAAAAAAGGTCTCATTTTATACCAGATGTGAATAAGAGACTTGGAGGGTGTTTGATAGCACTTATCAGACTCTAATTAAGAGGCAACCTCTTATTCAGTAAGATTAATACTGATAAGTGCGTTTGATATGCATAAGACATAATAGTCAAAATTCTCTTATCATGTCTTATCTGGATCAGATTTTAATATGCTTTTTATAACCACTTATCACACCAAAATAATACACGTCTCTTCTCCCCGCACCCCCGTTCCTCCTTGCGTTCTATCCTTCATGGACCCAAAACCCTAGCTGATCGCCGCCAACCTTTTCCCTCACCAGAACTTCCATTTGTTGCAATTAACCCTGTGTGGCTGTGTATGACATGAAAGCCTTTGGGTGTCCTTATACATAAATTTGGTGAAGAATTGAATTGCATAGACTAATCAGTGTCTTGGATCATGTAATTAACCCACATTTTGCCTAAACCGAATTCAAGTAGACGTATACTCATATTTGGGTAATCAACTATGGACATCAAATTTTGTCCCTTATAGCCAGTTAACTATATATATATATATATATATATATATATATATATATATATATATATATATATATATATATATATATATATATATATATATATATATGTATATATATATTCGTATTGTTGATGAATTATCAATTTTTTTGCAAAGTGTTTATCTCTAGCCTCGTTTTGCATGATATGGTTATACTTGGTGCTTTCTTATTCTTATTTTTTCTTTTTTTGTTTCATTTCTGTCCAGTTTCTATAATAGTGAACATAAATGCAATAAAAACATGAAAATAATTATAAAAAAGCATAATTTCACAATAAGAGCACAAATATGAATAATGGAAGGGCAAAATCAACTAGAGACAAATTTGACGTTTTTGATAGTTATCCAAAAATGAACGATCATATACCATATATATGATTAGAGTTGATCGGAGCCTGCTACATTCTATTTGTTCAAATCAAATTGGTACGGCTTTGTTAGTTTTGTTTCTTGATGATACTTTCAATATAGAACTCATAATGAGACTCCTTGACAATCTCTTGTAGGTATGGACCATTAAGTTTCTAAAACACATATCACGAGATTCAAGAGGGTATAATCGTCACATGAGGGACAATGTTTTGTTTTCTTAAGTAAGTTATTAGATACGACTGCTGGAGTTTCGAGCATGAGGATCTAAAACAGATAGATCGCTTTGCTTGTCCAATTTTTCGGTTTATGTTGAGGAATCGTGTAAGTGAAACCTTTGAAAGATGGCTATAATTTTGTTTTGGAATTTTTGTTGGATGTTTTTTGTTCGGAAGATTTGGCTTTTGTAACCCTATAGCTTTGAGCCTTTGAGCAGTGCTGCAAACTATCTAAATTTTAAATAGCCCACTCAAGCTCAATAGACATGAGCTTTTATGAGCTGGAACCTTATTCCCAAAAGCCAAACTTGAAGACTCTAACAGTCAAACTTGAGCTTTTAATGGCTTAACTCGTGTTTTTATCGAGAATGTATATGTGAATATTGAGTTGAACTTAGGCCATATTTGTTTTTTAAGAAGATTTTCGAAACTTTTATGTCCTGTGAACTTGAAGACGCAGGAAGAGGTTTTATATGGAAGTGCGTTTGTTTTTTTTCGTCTTCCTGTGTCTGCACGCGTCTGCAAAGGTCTTACCGCGCTTGCGAAGACTGCAGACCTTTAGGCCATCTCTTCTGACTGCAGATTTCTACATCTAAGTCCGCAGACCGCAGACATCAACCGCTAACTATATTGTAGTTTGTTTAGAAGAACTTTTATGAATCATATTTATGTATGCCAGAGCGTTAAAATATAATGATCAAATCTTTAAGTAATCTTATTATACACTTAGGTGTTCTTTTACATAAGTGATAAGTGAATGATTACTGATTGCAGTGCTGATTGATAAGTGACATCGTTGATTATTGAATACTGACTCAATAAGTTTGTTTTTTTATTGTTGAATCTGTATTCAAAATTTTCTTTTATAAAATTCCAATCCATATTATTTCGAAAACATTATAGTTAGTTCAAAACACATTTACATTGTATTTATAACTCATAATGTAAACATTACAAAAATCATTGTTCATTCAAAATTTACAAGAGTCAATTACATATAGACTAGCTACATGCCCGCGCAAAGCGGTGGCGGCGACAAATATTTTTTTCGATTACTTGTTCGTTTAATAGATGACGATGATGAATAATATCTTTAAACAACGTAAAAGAAAAATACCTTAAGTTTCAATGTCAGTCAAATATCATAAAAACCATATGGTTACAGACAAAAATATGATCAAATATATTTGTGATAAAAAATTTACAAGCATTTTTCATTTTATGCATCCAAAATATCCAAATATAATAATGCTTCACTTGAACGATCCGTTTAATGTACATCCTGCAAATAATAAAAGGTTGATAGTTATCAAAGATAAAGTATTGAAACATATGAGTAATGCGAACTATAGGATTGTACCTTAATAATCACGCAAGACTTCTTGATACACCACATTTGATGTGTAGACTCCATCTCGATTGAATTTCTTGACAGGGGTCACCAATACCTTTGTAGTACCACGTGATGTACCTCCTAAAATCATAATCTTTCCCCCAAATGGGAGTGCGACCCCTATGATATCTTGTAATGTTCTATCAAGCGCTTCCACTGCTTGTTATTAGAATTATTTATGCAAAAAATCTTTAAGTTGGACCATTTTTATGGTTAAAACCTTCAACAAATTTTCATTGCACAAAAAATCCTCAAGCAGCAAAAACTCATGGGATTGAGATATTATCGGTTGTAACCGATTGAAAGTCATAGGTCACCGTCGACGAGTCATCAGCGACCAACAAACTTTCATCGAGAAATTAAATTCCAACAAAAAAATGTGAATTTGAATAATAAAACACAGACAGATGAGTTTGCTGGAAAGAATGTTCGTCAGAGATCAATGATTGGTCAGCAGAATACAACCGGTTCATCAGGTTGCAAGTCATTTTTCTGAGAGTAAAAACATCATTTTGATAAGTTTTAGTTAGTTGAGGTTTTTTATCATAAGGTTGCAAGTCATTTTTTATAAAAAAATCATTTTGATAAGTTTTAGTTAGTTGGATTTTTTATAAAATGAAAAATGATTGGAGGTTTTAATCACAAAAAATGTTCAACATGATGATGGTTTTTTGCACAAATATCTCTATTATCTATATTTCCTTCTTCAACCTAACTTTCATCTATTAAAATGTTTTTTACGACAGATTTCAGGTATTTACAAGAATACAAATTCTCTCTCTCTCTTTTTTTTTTTTGTTAAAATGGTTGAAGACTTGAAGTTAAACCTTTAATTACAAATAAATGTTTTATTTATGGGTATTCATGGCTACATTCCAATATATAGTAGTGTACCCGCGCAAAGCGGCGGTGAAAAAAATTTATTTTTTATTTGTGTTTGCCGTACAACCCCGACTCTTGTAACTAATCTTTCACTGTGTAGTAGCATTATCTCCTCAACTTTATCTAGAGTGGTAGAATATGCACAAACAGAGAGATATTTACATTACCTCATCATATCCAAGTTTAATTTCAAAGTAGCAAAGGAACACGATTTTGATTAGCGACATTTTAGCATAACTACATCACAGATCCATGTTTACCTTGTAATATCCAAGAGACATTTGTGGATCTTCTGGAGTTGTATATCGCATTTGTTGATGTTTAAGTCAAATTCACAGCAACTTAAAAATGGTTCTAGTCTTTGTTTTGTCAAGTCCAAGACTTTGGCCAAAAAGGCCTTGGCTATCAGCCTTGGTTCTGGTTCAATTTAGTGATGTTGCCTGATCATTTGTATTGTGAATTCACCCATTATCCTATAATTTCGTTGCATATAAATAGTAATAGAAAATGTAAGTGTGTGAGATGTGCAGTCAGAGACTCTATATGGCTATACGACCTTAGCCTACTGATTTCTTGATCAATTGAACAATTATACTCCATTTATCCTTCACATATGGCTGCAATAAATTTGAGATTAAGTGTGTGTGTGAGGGACTCTAAAACTTCTGGGAGTCTCGGAGTGCTGCTGTTCGTAACAGAAAACCGAAAGATCAGTAAAAACATTAAAATAGAAATTTCATCAGGTGTCATGGTGTGTGCTTGTAACAGTAAAATAGAAAGAAATATCACAGCAGCACCTAACCTTGTTTCAAGCTATACTAAACTAAGTAATGGTTACCTCGATAGAATATAGATGTAATTCATAAAACCAGACATGTATCTAAATTAGATGTAATTCTTACATTTTACAATCAAAATAAAGTGAAGTTTTACAACACACATCTTGTGGAGATCCATAAATTGTCGAAATATTGTTGATGACGAACTCACTTAAAAATTGCATAGAAAAGTATTTTTGGAAGCCCATCCGACCACACATCTGCACAATATTTATCCTAAGCATAAGAACATCACAGAAAAAAACATATAATTCCTAAACATAATATACGATTTGTATTTCTAAAAATTTGTCAAAACATTAATTTATAGGAACTCTTGAATTGAAGTTTGGAGATGGAATGAGGAAGAAGTTGTAACTTGAATTTGAGCTAATAACTCAATATTAGCAATAATAGCAAAGTAGTTTAGGTCCGCATTTGTCAAATGTGGTACAAAACTTATCAAACACAGGCATATAAAGCCCTGAAGTTATAAAAAGTTTAGTAATTTCCTGGATTTTGCAGAATAAGCCCAAAATAGCAATCGACTATGCTAAAACTGCATATTATGGTAAAGAACTTTCAAATTAAACCGGTTTTCGATGAAATTTTCACAACACATCAAAAATCTTCTTAAAACACCATTTCTATATAAACATTACACCTCTTGCTGCTAATTTGTATTTTCACTTGTTAAAGTGTAATTCTTGCATAAAATAGCAATAAACTTTCATTTGACGTTCAATTTCGACAAGATTCTTTGTACCAAGTCTAAAATCCTTAGAAATAACCAAATATATAAAAATATTTCATCTTCAATTGATATTTTGTACATTTTGCGTATTAAAGTACTAAAAGTTTGTTTAAAATAGCAATGAACTTTCATTTGATGTTGGATCTCGATTACTCTTTTTGCAACACATCCAATCTTTTAAAAATATCAAATTTAGATAAATATTTCATCATTCATTACTATTTCTTTATTTACTTACAATAAAGTCTCATTTATTCATTATTTGACTTTTAAATGTCAAATATGAGACTTTTGTTATTTCATCAATTTTGTCAACTTTATTTACTTATTTAATAATATTTTAAGTTAAGGATTACCCGAGAACAACGGGTGTTACACTTGCAGGTACAAAACGGCACCTAAGATTCAGGCATTCAATTCATCTACAAATGAAAAGGATAACTCCCTATATACACATCCAAGTTGATCCAAATTTGAACTATAAGAAAATCTGAAAAACTCAAACAATCTCTTGTAACTTGATAAATCTAACAAATTACAGGAACCAAAATTTGCCTCTGAAAAACAAGTTGGGTTTGTTCACCTCAAGAATGGTCATCCCACATGGCAAAACACGAGTCACCCCAAGAATGGTTATCACACAACAGTCTGAGACTTTTAAGTCTCAGACTTCCTCTACTATATACAAAACTTATGCACAGCAGCTTTCAACCTTGTTTCTTTCTGTTTTAATTCGATTTCAGCAGCGATATTAGATGGATTGCGGGCAATTTATGCATATAAATGATCACACAAACATTCAATACATCTATATGATCAAGGCCGAAGGCCAATTGGCCCTTCTTGGCCTTCTTTTGGTCTTAAACCCGAAAGAAACAACATGGACATAAAAGTTCCCCACCATCTGCACATATGGAGCAGAGATCGTCATTATCATCTGCAGAGAATTTCCTGTGTTGTGTAAGTTTTATGGACAGCTCAGTAAAAGACATGCCATTGAATGTACATATGTGTAGATAACTGCCAAAAAACAATGCAATTTCAATATTCACTTAGTCACTTAATTGTAGAAATGCATAAACATCTCAAAATCATAAAAGAAGGATATAATAAAATAACATTTGACATTGATGTAACAAATATGATTAAGAAAAAGGGGAAAAAACCATGGGGAAGGGGTAAGAGCTCAAAAGCTTTATAAATGAAGAGGCTTGGAAAAAGAAACTGCAAAGTAGCTGACAAATCCTAGCCATAAACGCTATCATAGCTCCTTAAACTGCTGCCAAAAAGCCTATATAATTAGTTGTTGAAAACCACTATTTGGAGACCAAAACCAAATCTCCACTAAAAACATAATATATTTCACAAAAATAACCAAAGAAACTGATCATTGAAATTTCCACAAATAATAACCCGTGCTACGATTTATATAATTCCAAATAGAAGTGTGTAAGTCAAAAAATGAAATAAAAGTTATGTGATATTTGCATTTATGTGGCTAGTGTAGACCCCGTTCTTTTCATTACTTCTAGTTCCTTATTCAGAGAGTTGAATAAGAGATGACATAACAAATTACAGAACATAGCCACACACAAAGTAAGATATTTGTCAAGCAAGCACTACTTGGAATAAAAAATAGTAGGTGATCCAGAATCACCATTTTACTGATGTCGCATACTTTTCAACGTGTGATCATTTCCTCATGGTAATGACGTCAAGCCAAATACAGGGACCTAAAAAAATAACAAGAATACTTAGGACGACACACCCTGTTCAATAGAAGCCAGGACCAATAAAACTTACACATATGTCCAACAGGTTAGGACAGGGGCTGAGAAATCGACTAAAGTTCAACTTTAAATCTTGCAACCTATGGTTTTGACTATGGGGTATTGACCAAAAAGAAATCAATCGCCATGAGAAAGATATACCTTATATTGTGTCGATCATCTGAGAGTGAGGAGGGAATGTTCATTGTTCAGTCAAGAAAACCTCCTGGGCAGTCCGACCAACTGCAGCCCAGGCCCACGGACTGAAAAGAAAGATAAGCATGGAGCCCAATAATCCACCCACAAATACTTCTGAAATAGCAATGTCAACTTGTACAGCAATCAAAAAGCTTTGAAAATTTCAGATTCTGAATTCTAAAGCCTGATACTTAAGCCGATGAGTAAATAAAAAGGACTTCCCTACCTGTGTAAGTTGCCGCAGGGCCGGCCCAAAGGGGGGGCCAACTGGGCCACGGCCCAGGGCAGCAACATGAAGGGGGGCATGATATTTTTTTCTAGTCCAAGAGATTGGTTAGGTCCATTTACAAAAAAAAAACCACATGTGCAGATGGGGGAGACCAAGAAACCGTTCAATATTCAAGAAGAGGGGGGGAAGACCAAGAAGAGACGGTCCAATGCTATGCAGAGGACTAGAGAGGCAAATGAAAGGTCGAGTGGACGACAATTCAATATTCAAGATACGTAAATGCTACCAAACTACGTCTCCCAAAATCTCAATCGATGAAATTGAGGAGATCGAAGCGTCAATCGGCGGTCCGTACCGTCGCTCGCTGCACATCTGCTCACGAAATCTCGTTCTCCTCCACCAATCCACCATCTCTGATCTCTTTCAAGTCTTCGCCATCAGTTTGTACCATCTTCGATCTCTGGTCTCAAATCTCAGTCTGTAAAACAATCGGATTATCGTCTATCGGAGGAATACAAATCGACTCATCAAATTTAGATTCAATAGTCTTCTACTAGAGGTATTGTACTCCTGCTCCAATCCATTGACCATTATATGTTTATCAGTTTATGATTTCTTTCGTAGTTCCGTTCTTCGATTGGTCTTTTTGAGTTTCCGTCATTCTTTGTTTGTGTTTGTATTTGTATTTGTTATTTGAAGTAGTAATCACCTTAGCTATAGTGTATTTGTACTCCTGCTCCAATCCATTAACCATCTTGTGATTGGATTACATAAAAAAAAATGACTAAAGGGCGTCCACAATATGAACAAGGGGATAGGCATGTGAGCTTTAAAATTTTGTTATGCTCATATGAATGAATGTGTAAAGTGTTTGTTTAACAATAATAGATAATTAATTAGATATGTGTTATTTGAAGACTTGAAGTAGTAATTGCCTTAGCTTCACTGTAAGGATTGATTAGCAATTAGCAATTAGCATCACAAACCAATGTAGCCAACATACTTGTGAAAATAGAAAGAGAACACTCAAGTTTGCATAAATAGCGAAAATGGATGCATTTTTAACAGTGTTGCAATTGTTAGAACTTGCCTTCGACTCAAATGGAAGAAACGCACAAATACATCGTTTTAGGTGACATAATAATTGTTAAACTTGTATGTGGATTTTATATATTTTTTGCGTGGGTATGAACCGCCTGTTTATAATTGTTAAAGTTCTAGAAATGACATTATTTTTATATCTCGCCCAGGGCATAAAATTACTCAGGACCGGCCAAGTTGGGTGTGGGCAATTGCTGCGACGTCATCCATATATGCTCGGAACAGAAGAAAAGATGCAAGTGCATCAGATCTCCCTAACGCTCTCAGGCTGCAAAAAACAATAATCAAGTTCAAGGTTAAGGTTAAGGTTAAGCATAAAAATAATTGCCCCAATTTCATTTCCCAAAAATGTTGTTTTACTTGCTGACCAATCTCAACGATTCCACCAGCATTATTTGCTATTGCGCCAAACATATCTGTAGTGAGAACATATGCTGCACTACTAAACATACCCATTGTTGCTACTGCTGTATTAAACAATCCACCAGTTGGAATTCTAGCCTTCTCAACCGACGCTGAGGTTTGGCCCAACCAAAAAGCCAATACAATAGATGCATTAATCACAAGGACAGAAAGAGCAGTAGATTCTAAAGCTAAGCTAATGCCCGCTATAATGTTAGTCCCATGGCCTGTTGAGCTGGAAGGAGCAAATTTGCGTACTATCTCGTGTATATAGTTGGTGTAATACTGAGTGATCCAGGAAAAAAAAAATGTAAGCTGTCATGATTCCAACCAAACCGCAATACCGCACAGAGAAAAATTAAACCAAGCAGATGGAGCTTGTTCTGTGTACAACATCCAACATCTGGACTGTGGACTGCATAAGCACCAAACAATTAGAGGATAGCTCACCATTTAACCTATAATGGACAACAATTTTATCAATAACGTGTAAAAACTTTCGGTCTAGAATCATAGAAAAGAAATAAACTCCAACATAAGCAACATTTGGCCCAATAGTTGAAGAGAAATAAGTAGCTAACTCTGGTGGACTGAAAGAGGTTGCGTAAGTGACCAACAAGC
Organism: Centrapalus pauciflorus; assembly: GCA_020465985.1. NCBI lineage: Eukaryota > Viridiplantae > Streptophyta > Magnoliopsida > Asterales > Asteraceae > Centrapalus > Centrapalus pauciflorus. The sequence goes on from JAANYP010005943.1 coordinate 491,174, forward strand.
CGGCGGCATAAATGCATAATTTCCGCATTTGAAAATTGGAATCAATAGCTATTTTCAGAAATCAGTGACAAAAAGAGGTTGCACAAGGGACCAAAAGAGGTTGCGCAAGCACAAATGCATAATTTCCGCATTTGAAACATAGAATCAATAGCTATTTTCAGAAATCAGTGAAAAAAAGAATCTTTGGTTTTAAGCACAAACACCTTACTGTATATACGCTATTAATTGTTGCTGTTTTATTCTTCAAACCCGAACATACACTTGTTCTGCACAAACACAACTCCCAATCACACACTAATTTTTGTTTCAGTTTCTATTTTAGCCACACAACACACACTATGCACAGCCCTTTATATATATATTTATATATAAATATATATATATATATACACACACACACATATATATACTAGCTACATGCCCGCGCAAAGCGGCGGCGGCGGCGGCGACAAATATTTTTTTCGATTACTTGTTCGTTTAATAGATGACGATGATGAATAATATCTTTAAACAACGTAAAAGAAAAATACCTTAAGTTTCAATGTCAGTCAAATATCATAAAAACCATATGGTTACAGACAAAAATATGATCAAATATATTTGTGATAAAAAATTTACAAGCATTTTTCATTTTATGCATCCAAAATATCCAAATATGATAATGCTTCACTTCATCTCATATTTATACTTAGTCGTATCTTTTTAATCATGGGCCAAAGAGGATACTTTCGTAGGCTTGAGTCAACAATTTGGGCCCGAGTGGCACGTCTCACTACCGGCAACACTTATCTAAAATCACCTCCTAAAATCATAATCTTTCCCTCAAATGGGAGTGCGACCCCTATGATGTCTCGTAATGTTCAATCAAGCGCTTCCACTGCTTGTTATTAGAATTATTTATGCAAAAAACCTTTAAGTTGGATCATTTTTATGGTTAAAACCCTCAACTAATTTTCATTGCACAAAAAATCCTAAAGCAGCAAAACTCATGGGATTGAGATATTATCGGTTGTAACCGATTGAAAGTCATAGGTCACCGTCGACGAGTCATCACCGACCAACAAACTTTCACCGAGAAATTAAATTCCAACAAAAAAATTTTTGAATTTGAATAATAAAACACAGACAGATTAGTTTGCTGGAAAGAATGTTCGTCAGAGATCAATGATTGGTCAGCAGATTACAACCGGTTCATCAGGTTGCAAGTCATTTTTCTGAGAGAAAAAACATCATTTTGTTAAGTTTTAATTAGTTGAGGTTTTTTATCATCAGGTTGCAAGTCATTTTCTAAAAAAAATATCATTTTGATAAGTTTTAGTTAGTTAGAATTTTTTATAAAATGAAAAATGATTTGAGGTTTTAATCAAAAAAATGTTCAACATGATGATGGTTTTTTGCACAAATATCTCTATTATCTATATTTCCTTCTTCAACCTAACTTTCATCTATTAAAATTTTTTTTTTTACGACAGATTTCATGTATTTACAAGAATTGCAAAATCAGTAATGTGTATATGCAGCTCATTGTGTTGAAACAAAGACTGTTTAAAATTTTTGACCGACAAACAATATTTTCATATAAGTTATCAAGAAGCGCAAAGCAGCGGCGACGAAAAGTTTCAATGTGATTACATGTTTGTTTAATAGTATATTATTTTTTTAAAAAGAAAATCGTCATTAGTAATATATTATTTTCATAAGGACATAAAAACTTTTGTTATGTAAGTTTACATGTCACTTGTGGACAAATATTAAGATATTTTCATTATATATATGCTTCACCGTGAAGAAGCAGTCAATGGACAAATTTGGTGCGTGACAAGCTCTGATTATGATCATGTGGATATAAAACTTCCCATCAAATTGAAAGCGTTCAAATCAAGTCCTCAGATAAATGACACGGTGCTTCAAGGCATAATATAAATCCTTACAATAAACATAATAATCGCTACGTCAAATAGCTAAATGATGTTTGTTAAAGCATCTTTGTTGAATTTAATCACATGATCAAGTTGTCCAACAGAAAGTAGAAACCAAGAATCTATTTTTGAGAAATAGATTAAATGAAAATAGATCAAACAAAACCAAATCATATAAGTCTTTCCTCATCTGTAATTGCTCTCAGTCGTCCACGCACTTACCTGCATATCAACAAACCAGTAAAATTTATAAGACATTATTCAAATTAGCTAAGTATGACTGGCCCCAAAATGTAATTTGAAGTCAAACCAGAAAGGGATTTTATAAAAATCATCTAAAAACATCTAATATTCAGTAACAAAGATTATAAATTTATAATACATATAGTGAGTCCCCAAAATGTAATTTAAAGTAAATATGATCCTCAGTTTCTGTCCAGGAGTAGTCAAACTAATTTTCTAGATACATTCAAAGTTAACTTAATTCTACAAGAACAAGTGAGTCCCCATGTTCTCTCATATCATAAACCTCCTGATTATAGTGCCCTAAATGTTCACTCATATCAACAACTTCCAAAACCTCTCAATTACAGCTTAGTCATCACTGCCAAGCCTAATTTTGCTCTCAAACTAATTTTGGTCGGGCCTCCATTTCCGGATGCTTTTGCAACGAAAAGCCCAGCTTTGAAAGCCGAAAGAAGCATAGCATCAGATGGGTTTGAAAAGGTGGTCTTAGTGGTAGCATTAACATGTATGCATGTACAGTTCGTCAATCAGTAGCATAATTGGTTTAATGCCAAAAGGTGAATACAAGGAAATTTAAAACCAAAAAACAGAGAAATCATCAACCAAGAATGTGATCAGACAAAAGACTAAACATCCATTTTGCTAAAACCCCAACAAAAATTCATTGTTGAATCATGCAGTGTGTGTTTGTGTGTGCTGATATATATACAAGCAGTGTGTGCGCTTTAAAATGAAACAGTAGCAGTCATATGTGTAAAAGCTAATCAAAACAGAATTATAAGCATTCCTATATGCATGTGTGTTTCATGCTCTTAAAAACAAACTGTAACCACACCACATGACCTCAATAAAAACTAATCAAAACAGAACTATAAGCCAATCAAAACAGAAATTATAAGCACACAACAACTTCGACGTCTTTGACAAAAGTCTGATCAATCAACCTGCAAGTCTGTAACCACACCACATCACCTCAATAAAAACCAAGATATCCTGATTTCAATAACACTCAAGTAAACCAAGTAACCCAACAACTATTTAGCTAAAAGTTACTTGATTGCTGAAATTTGGATAAGCAAATGATAGGAGACAATTTCAAGAAACTATTGCAATCAATAATGTTCAATTTTCTGCAAAAAAGGTCAAAAACCCACAAATCTAATTATCATATGATTAAAACCCAACAGTTATATGAGAAGTATACGTATCGCACAACAAAACGGTATTTTGGAGTGTTGTACTTATTTTTGTCTTTTGGTTCATGAGACGGATCCTTGCACAATAACCAATCTTTCCCTCTACATAGATAATTTAAAAAACAATCAAAAGTGGGTTATGCATTACTTGTATAACTCAAAAGAGAGAACAATGGTCCAAACACAACATGTAACCAAAAAAAGATGTACTTACGTCTTCTTTTAAATTTGACTTGAAACCGTTTAAAGGAGGATCTGGACTTCCGGGCTTTCACAAAAGCCTTCAAAAACAACACAATAAACGATAAATTTAGCATCCATATCCGTACAAATAACAAGTAAATCAAATGAGATAAATAAACATCGCCATAAAGCATAGCATGTCACAAATAGATCGAATTAGAAACTAATCCAACTAAAAAAAAATTGTCAGTATAGCTTGATTATGAGGTCAGGCGAGAGCGGCCAACCACGACATTATGAGAGGAGGAGCATCTCCGAGAAGATCGATTACCAGCTTCAAGTAGTAGATTCAATTAGACGATCAAAGGGGTTTTCATCGGTGCAACTGTGCAAGTCTCGATAAAACTTTTGAATGGTTGAGTTTGAAAATTTGAAATTCTATGCAATAAGAATTTGTACATTAAGCTTTAGTAATAATAATATAACACTGCTACTGCCATTGTTCTGCTTTACACAAATTAAAGAAAAGGCAAAATAAAAGGGGTTATTACTTTACCATAAAAACATATGCAGGGATGAGTGAGCCATAAAAGCATATTTGTGGAAAACTAATGTATTATCTTCAACTTAAAATCCTCAAATATGAGTGAGCCATTGAAATTAAGACACATTGATAAACATTTCCACAAAAGTGATACAACTATAATGTAGTTATGTATGAATAGCAATAACAAAAGCAGGGTTATTAAACACGTTTCCATCTATGTATGCCACTTATTCAACCTTTCTTGGAGCTCTCATATGTTCATAAGAAAAAGCATATAGATTTATTTAACATTTTTAGGGTCAATACTCATTCAGACAAAACATCAAATACATAGTGTGCAACTCAAACATCACCGAAACTTTCATATGTTTCACATCTACTATGATTAACATTGAACACTAAGAGAAATATGAGAAATTATGACATTGTTGTTTATCCTATTGGTTCGAACTTGGAGAAGTCATGAAAGCAGAGGGTAGAAATAGAAGAGAATGTGGCAGCTATAGAAGTCATGACCTGCTGCTAATTCAAAACAAACACACTCACACACTGTTTCTGTTTTTATTAAATCAACATACATATTCACTGATCTCACACACACACACACACACACACAGATATATATATATATATATATATACATATGTACTTTGGTGTTGCTGCTACTTATTTTAGAACACACACACCACATACACACACTGCACAAAATATATATTACATGGACTGATGATCTTTCTTCCTGTTTTAATTCAACCAGGACACCCACTGCACAAACCTTCTATTTTAATGCAATTTCATGAAGGATAAAAGGAGCATAAATGCTTAATTGATCAATTTATTGATGCTGGTGTTGATCTTTCGTTCTGTTTTTAAGTGACAAACACACCCTTTGCACAAAGCCACAAACACACATTACACTCAATTTATATTTAAATTTGAAAGGTTGTTGAGGGTTGCTATATACTATTGATAATGGACCGAGTCCAAGTCATGAAGCACAAGATTGTTCGTAACTCTGAAGTAACTTCATTAAAGAGTTGTCCTTGTGGTCATTAAATACTGGCGATAGAACATCTGCTATCAAGATCAACAAGTGGATTGAGCAACGAACGTTCAATATAAATATAAGAATGTTAGTCGGGAACAAATCAGGCTCTTAAAAGAATTGGTTTGAAGGTAACAAGGAAGACATGCGTGTAAATGAAGCCATAAAGAAAGTGTTGTACCATAGCGGCATATCTGTAGTTCTCTTTAACAAACAAACACTGCTAGAAACAAAAAATGAATAGTACAACCAAATACACTGAAAAAACATAGCAGTCAAACAGTAAACTTCCCTACCAAATTTCTCAGAAGTTGGCAATCGATAAAAAAAATTAAATATAAAGCAATTACCCATACTAACATTATCTTTATGTTTTCACAACACAAGTAACTACTCAAACCTTCATCAGAAGCACCAATTTTAGACACAAAGAAGAATATGCAAGAACTGGAAGACGCAGGGGAAGATGCAAATAATTATTCCCTGAAATTGGAATCATGAAATATTATTATTTTTTTGTCAAGAAAGGATTTTGAAATTCAAATTTTACCTTTATAATTGGTTATCAATGCTTTTTTTGTTGAAATTGAATTTTATAATCTTTTCTCGGCCTAAATAGTTTGTTGTTACTTTTGTTGTCAAAATTTACATTATGTTACTTTTTTTTTTGGAATTTGCACTATAGATCTTTTATAAAATTTAACTTACTAAAGATTTAAAAAAATGACAGAGGTTCAGCAGACTGAAGTAAATATGTAATTTACCTTGTCAAGATTTTTCAAAGTACATGCAGCAATGGAGTTCAAAATCCATGAGTTGCTTACAGCTATGGCACCACTTGATTTCTCTAGCGCCTCTGCATCAAACTTTCTTCGACTTAGAATCAGATTTCGCTCATCTGCACTGGCCTTATCTGGGAGCTCAAGACTGTAAATTAGGAATTGTTGTTCATGATTTATTGGTACATGTTTTCTGTGCAGCACTGTGCCACCTGACAATTATAAGATCATGAAGATATCCCTTGTATGAAGCTACAAAATCTCCATTAAAATTGAAATTAAAAGTGTTAAAAAACTTTGGTTCCTACAAATAAAAAAATTTATAGGTAAAGAAGCCAACAATAGATAACGTTGGTATTAGAACTGAAACAGTAATGTTTATTAACAGTATTTGGAAGGCAAAAAAGTAGCAGCACAAAGAATGAAAACAATAATTGTATAGAGGATTGAACCTTGTTCAACAGTCTAGCTTGTCCGAGTTTAGGGCCGCCCATGAATCCATGAATATCAACATTGATCTCGTAAATTTGTTCATCAACATGTTTCTTGACCTCCATGCAAGCCTTTGATCCCTTTTAACAAGTAGAAGGGAGTAATTTTTAGATAAATATTTAGCACCTGATTGCAAGTTGGATATTTGCATTTTGCAATGTTCAATGCTTCCTCAAAGATTACCAATAGACAATAAAAGGCAAACATTTAAACTAAATACATGAAGAACTATGCTTACATTCAATAGTGTGGATCCCCTTCCCCTTTATAATACCCATAAGATATTTCAGGGTTCTTCTGCAAGCCCCATTCTCATCCACCGATGCAATGACACGAGTGACCCGGGAATCCCATTTCTTCAATACCATAACTCCAGATTTGGCAGCTTATGAGAGGCATGAAGGGGCACAACATGACAAAGTTACCCTGTGGCAAGGACCAAAAAGGATTGAAAAACCATGTTTATTATGAATTAGTATTTTATTGAGGTGTTACTCTGTTTTTATTTTAGGCCTAGTGAATGTTCTAAGCCTTCCTTTAATGGCTAAGAAAGTAAGAATGATTTTACCTTTCATTAATGGCTCCTCTGCTTTCTGAGAGGATTCTACCTCCTGTTTAGAAGTTTCAGAGGAAATCTTGTCAATAGTTGAAATTGATCGTCATCACATATCCAAACTAACTGTTAAAATTAATAATCACATATTAAAACTCAGATGAAGATAAACTAAATATTCTAAACCCAATCTCTCCCGAATCAATTTTCCCTGCAAAAGGCTTCGAATGTTAAATCAATGTCACTGAGAACAAAGGAAAGTAAAGTGCATTGACAAACACTCATAGGTACCTAGCAAGAAAAAAAGGAAGCAAACTAACAGAGAAAAAAGTGTTAGTCTGTAAGAATAGCTGAGAATCAGAAGGGTTTCTTGTTCACCACTATATAGATTTGCAAAATAAAAAAGTTATAAAGAAACAAAATCTTGTATGAAAAAGGTTAAAGTTGAACCTGCAGTGAATTGTCATGGCTGAAAAATTAAGTTGTTGTTTAATGACATAAATCCTTAGGAAAGACTCATTGTGTATGGAACCATGATCCTTTTTTTGTTCTAATCCATCCCAGTAGACATTTTTTGCGAGGCCCTTAATAATAATTTGTAATTATCCACCTATACCCAAGCTAAATTGCTCCTTTTTTCTGATATTAGTAACGACTATAAGAACCTTGCCTCCTGCTAATGGATAAAGGAACAGCTTCTAGCCTATTCATGAATGATTGTTCATTTATGGAGAGATTCAAACAACTTCAAGAACACAAGGAAAATGATGTGAAAGTTGAGGGATCTAGATTTGGTCCATCTTTATCAGGGCTCGAAAAACCTAAGCCTGTTTTTAGATTGGGTCCATCTTACCATATTGAAAACACACATCCAATCACCTCCTCAGCCAAATAAGCCCTTAACATGACCAATAATAGAGATATTTGGTGTTGTTCTCTTGCAGAACAGCAGAAATGCGTACACACATATACCCGATGCAATTGGATAGGTAAATGAATGGTGATATTTTGGTAAAGAAACAAGAAAATAAAAAATTACTGGTTGAAAAATATGATTATCAAAAAGGTAGTCAATAATAAGAAGCAAATAAACGATCATCCTGCTGAAATAATCATTTGCTCAAAACAAACTTAAATAACTTGCAAAAATGCTAAGAATAGCAGAACCACCATGCATCGGTCCTTTGTCGGGAAAACAAAAAAAAACTAACAAAAGTTTCAATAGCTAGAGCTGTACATGCAGCTCTCGGCGTGAGCTACAATGGTTGAGGAAGCCAACTCGCCAAACCTACGTACACACCAAAAAGTCCAAAACATAAGATTTGCATTTAGCGGTGGTATGTTTTGGGCATTTAGCACCCATGAAAAAGTTTTTGAGTATAGGAGGGTAAGCTCACTAAGTTCGTATGCTTTGGCTGCTACCTTGACTCCTGTGTGCTTCTGTAAGATAAATAATGTAAACCAAGACAAAGTCAGTAACTGATAATGAACTAACAATTTACAAGAGTTTATGATTTTAAAATAAAGGCTCCAGTCTTACTGTAAAAAGAAGGAAAGCCAAATACCAATATGGTGTGAGAAAGACATGTAAAACCACTGCTTAAATGCTAAAACTCGTAATTGATTATGGTATTGTATCTATGCAAATATGCTGTTTGTATATATAAGTTGATGTGCAAGAAAGATACAAGATAAGCATTAAGCATGGTTCTAAAGGTTAAAAATTATTATATTCCACATTTTAAATCTTCGATTGAGAATCCAATGACAGATTCTTCAACATATCGACAGCTTCTATATCAGAATAAGTAAGAGAAATCCACTTCTTATATATACAAATCAAGATCCAATGCAACACAATACAAAAGACAAAGACAATGCCCGCCAGTGCAGTTATTTTCAAATTCCAATAACACAATCTCTAATTTTCAATTAAACCCTATTTATTAGCTACTTGGTTAGAATTGTGTGAACAATTTATAGATTAATGAGACCGTGTAGTCCTAGGTTTTCACTTTCCATACAATAAAAAGGTAGCGAAAACACTCGACAACAAATGGAATTTTAATCAACCCCAGAAAAGATCAAGCAAGAATCTCAACATAATCATCAGGAATAACGACTCAATTGTCATGTAACATAAAATCAACACATATAGAAATCACACACAATTCTCAAATCCATTAAACCATAATTAATTTTCTTAAAAAAAAACTAATTTATATCGCGATGCAACAATAACAGATCGACCAGTAAAGAAAATCTTACTAAACAGAGCATACGATCTACCGGAGGAGCAATGACGACCATGGGTGAAGCTGATTAATTGATAGATGGAAATATCTTCAATAACATAGGGTATAAAACCCACAAATGATTTGTGATTATTTGATAGGGAATAGAGAGAAACCCTAAAAGATGATGAATAAGGTAAGCAGATTCAGCCACCACAAAGTGTTGAATAAATGAGTCACGTGAATAAAGTCCTGATTTGCAGGAAGAGTTAGTTTGGGTTTATTTTGAATGTTTCTAGTCTACCGTAAGAATAGGAGTTAGCTTCGTTTGACGTTTATTTTTTGCTTTCCCGTTTATGTATTTAAGTCAATGTTTAGCTATTCAATGAATATCAGTTTTTCTGCTTCATTACTTTATCCTGTGAGTACGAGTGTGATACCAACATTTGGTATCAGAGCCACTAGAGTGAGACAGAGAGATGGCTACTTCCGATAAGTTTGTGCAACCAGCTATTCCCAAGTTTGATGGCCATTATGATCATTGGTCCCTGTTGATGGAAAATTTCCTAAGGAGTAAGGAAATGTGGAATCTGGTGGAGGAAGGAATACGTGAAGGAACTGTGGTTAATCCAAACGAAGCACCGAGAAGAGCCATCGATGAAGCAAAGTTGAAGGATTTAAAAGTAAAAAACTACCTGTTTCAGGCAATCGACAGGGAGATTTTGGAGACGATACTGGATAAGAGCACCTCAAAGGGAATATGGGACTCAATGCGGCAGAAATACGAAGGCTCTACAAAGGTGAAAAGAGCTCAATTGCAAGCTCTAAGAAGAGAGTATGAACTATTGTCGATGAAGGATGGGGAGAAGGTTGACACCTACCTGGCTCGAACACTAACGATCGTCAATAAGATGAAGGCAAATGGCGATCCTCTGACTTCGAGTGCTGTGGTGGCCAAGATTCTACGTTCCCTAACTCCAAAGTTCAACTATGTGGTATGTTCTATTGAAGAATCAAATAATCTTGACACCATGACTATTGATGAGTTGCATGGTAGCTTGTTAGTCCATGAACAACGAATGGTTGGACAACAACAGGAAGATGAGCAAGTCTTGAAGGTAACAGCAAGTTCATCGTATCGTGGTAGAGGACGAGGACGCGGTGGTTATCGAGGTCGAGGACGAGGCAGAGTCTCATTAGATAGAAGTACTATTGAATGCTTCAAATGTCACAAATTGGGTCACTATCAGAGTGAATGTCCAGATTGGGAGAAGGATGCAAATTACGTAGAACATGATGATATCGAGGAACTGGTGTTGATGGCTCAAGCAGAAGACAACAATTTTACGAAGAAGTGTGCGTGGTTCTTGGATTCGGGTTGTTCTAATCATATGACAGGAGAAAGAAAATGGTTTTACTCACTTGACGATACTTATCGTAATCATGTTAGACTTGGCAACGGTGTTCGGATGGCTGTCATGGGTAAAGGTCAGGTACAATTTGAAATCGAAGGGGTTTCTCACTCTTTAACTGATGTTTATTATGTACCTGAGCTCATGAATAATTTGATTAGTATGGGTCAAGTTCAAGAAAAAGGAATGGCTATATTAATAAAAGAAGGTTTTTGTAGTATTTATCATCCAAAGAAAGGCTTGATCATACGATCACCAATGACAACAAATAGGATGTTTTTATTCAAGGCTAATCCAGGATGTACAGTGGGGAAAGAAGGCAGTGGTGTATGTCACAAAGTGGAGATTGAGAATACCACTCAACTTTGGCATCAAAGATTTGGCCATATCAATACCAAAAGTCTAAAGTTGTTGCACGAGAAGAACTTAGTGAAGGGGTTGCCACTTATCAATGATGAAGCTAAGCCATGTGCAGACTGCTTAGTGGGGAAACAAACTCGAGAATCTTTTCCGAAGACCAGTTCTTGGAGAGCAAACCAACGTTTGCAATTGGTGCATTCAGACATTTGTGGTCCGATCTCACCTCAATCCAGCAGTCAAAAAAGGTATGTAATTAATTTCATAGATGATTTTTCTAGAAAGTGTTGGAGTTATTTCTTGACAGAAAAATCACAAGCCTTAGAAACGTTCAAGAAATTTAAAGTTCTTGTTGAGAAGGAGTCTGGAGTTGATATCAAATGCTTAAGAACAGACAGGGGAGGAGAGTTCAATTCAAGTGAATTCAAATTGTTCTGCGAAAGCAATGGTATACAACGACAACTTACGGTGGAATATACACCACACCAAAATGGTGTGGCAGAGAGGAAGAATCGGACCATCTTGAATATGTTAAGGAGTATGATGAATGCACGAAAGGTTCCAAAGAAGTTTTGGCCAGAAGCACTCAATTGGTGTATTCATATCCTTAATCGAAGTCCTACCAATGCTCTTGATGACTGTACGCCAGAAGAAAAGTGGAGCAATAGGAAACCATCGGTGGATTATTTCAGAGTATTTGGATGTGTCGCTCATGTACACGTTCCTAAAGAAACAAGAAAAAAGTTGGATGACAGAAGTATAAAGTGTGTGATGTTTGGTGTTAGTGAGGAATCGAAAGCATATCGGTTATACGATCCCATCAACAACAGGATTGTAGTCAGTAAAGATGTGGTATTTGAAGAAGAAAGGGGGTGGTTATGGAATCAAGATTCAACAGCAGCTCAATTAGATGGGGAAGATAATGACCATGAGGAGCAGAATGATGCTAACAATGGGTCAAATGGTTTGAATGGGCCTGGTGACCTTGAGTCCAATAGATCACGTGACCCACCTAACGTTGAATTTTCTCATGACAGTGTGGCTCCTAATAGTAGTCAAAGGACTCCACAGCAAGGTGCAAGAGCAACTGACGAAAGAGGAAAAAGGGCAACAAAAACTCCTTTGTGGATGAACGATTACATCAGCGGAGAAGGTATCTCAAGTGACGATGACCTGGGAGAGAACGTTACTATGTTCCTGGGAGAAAATGTGGCTATGTTCTCCTCATCTTTCTTATCAGATCCCTCAAATTATGAAGAAGCGACACAAGAAGAATGTTGGAGACTAGCCATGAGACAGGAAATTGAAGCGATTGAGAAAAATCAAACATGGGAGCTGTGTGATTTACCTAAGAAAGCTACAGCGATTGGGGTAAAATGGGTATTCAAGACTAAGTTAAACCAAGATGGCAAGATCGATAAGTACAAGGCTCGTTTGGTAGTGAAAGGTTATGCTAAAAAACAAGGCATAGACTATTCAGAAGTCTTTGCTCCTGTAGCCAGATGGGACACTATCAGGACCATACTTGCATTTGCAGCTCAACGAGGTATGAAAGTTCATCAACTAGATGTTAAAAGTGCATTCTTGTATGGGGAGTTAAAATAAACGGTGTTTGTGGAACAACCCCAAGGGTACGAGATATCGGGTAAGGAAGAGAAAGTCTACAAATTGAGAAAGGCTCTGTACGGATTGAAGCAGGCCCCGAGGGCCTGGTATGGGCGTATTGAAAGCTATTTTGTCAAGCAAGGCTTCAATAAGTGTGCTTATGAACCAACTCTTTTTGTCAAGACAGTTAAAGAAATGGAGGTTCTTATAGTCTCAATTTATGTTGATGATCTGATTGTAACAGGAACAACACTAAAGCTGATAGAAGAATTTAAGACTTCAATGAAATCTGAATTTGAAATGTCAGATATGGGGGAAATGCGCTATTTTCTTGGTGTAGAGGTTGTTCAAACTGATGTAGGAATTTATATCAGTCAAAGAAAATATGCTCGGGAAATTCTTGCGAGATTCAATATGGAAAATTGCAACAGTGTGAAAAATCCTATTGTTCCAGGATGCAAGTTGGTTAAAGATGATCAAAGTGGTTTCGTTGATGCAACTTTGTATAAGCAAATGGTGGGTTGTATCACGTACTTGGCAGCCACAAGGCCAGATCTGATGTTTGTTATTAGTCTACTTAGCCGATACATGGAGACTCCTACTGAACAACATATGGCAGCGATGAAAAGGGTATTGAGATATATCCAAGGAACGTTAAATCTTGGAGTGCATTACAAGAGGAAAGGGTGTGACTAGTTGATAGCATTTTCTGATAGCGATTATGCAGGTGATTATGATACTCGAAAAAGCACGTCGGGCTATGCCTGTTTCTTAAGTGGTGCTGCCATTGCATGGTCATCTAAAAGGCAGCCAATTGTGACTCTCTCTACTACTGAAGCCGAATTTGTAGCTGCTACAGCCTGTGCGTGTCAAGTAGTGTGGCTTCGGAAAATATTTGAACACATCGGTCTCCCTCAAGAAGCAAGCACTGTTGTTAAGTGTGACAATATGTCAACTATCAAGCTGTCAAGAAATCCCGTGATGCATAAACGAAGCAAGCATATAGATGTCAGGCGGTTTTTTCTTCGAGATTTGGTAAGTGAAGGTGCTATAGAATTAAAGTATTGCAACACGCAAACTCAAGTCGCTGACATAATGACGAAACCGCTGAAGCTGGATCAGTTTGAAAAGTTACGAGGAGACCTGGGCATGGATGAGGTAAACTAAAGATGCTGGATACTTTAGTTTAGGAGAAGGTATGTTGAATAAATGAGTCACGTGAATAAAGTCCTGATTTGCAGGAAGAGTTAGTTTGGGTTTATTTTGAATGTTTCTAGTCTACCGTAAGAATAGGAGTTAGCTTCGTTTGACGTTTATTTTTTGCTTTCCCGTTTATGTATTTAAGTCAATGTTTAGCTATTCAATGAATATCAGTTTTTCTGCTTCATTACTTATCCTGTGAGTACGAGTGTGATACCAACACAAAGAGCGAGGGTTTGGGGGTTTTTGAAGTAGGCGGTGAGGGAGCCGAGTGGTGTTGGGGTGCTGTTGGGAAGGCGGCGGCAGGGTGGCAGAAGGTGGAGGCGGTGGCTGCATGAGCGAAGGCGGTGGCTGCCGGAGGGAATCAGAAAAAGCAAAGATTGCATGGGTAGAGCAAATCAGCAAGGAAGGAGTAGGAAGCGTGGGGAGAAGGATAGTAGTTTTGCCTTTCCAAGATATACCGGTTCCCAAGAATTCAATTTTACAAAACAAAATCTGATTTTATTTGTTCTGCAACACTTGCTTGTACATTATGTTTGATAACTTGTGAGTCTTAATATTCAAGATTATGCATTACTTGATTGTACCTTGTGCATTATATTTTGTAAAAAGCTAAATGCTTTATTAGTAGTATAGATATAGATATAGATAGATATAGATATACACACATATATATATATACACACACACAAAAAAGATACTTAAATCAATAAAGTGATGAGTGAATTGAATGTGCAAATGATCAAGCAACCTATCTCGAAAACCACATGGGCAGAAGGCCCTTCTTGGGGTCTTTCTTCTTCTAATTCTCGGACTAACACTAACACACACTGCACTTATATATTTCTAATTTAAAACAGAAATTGGAATGGATAATGGGAGAATTAAGTACTCAACGATCCAACAAATGGATTTAAAAATCAAAACCAAGAATCAAGATTCTTTAAGCCAAGTCTGGGACGCAACAAAAATATGCAGACAGAATGTTAGTCTCGGACTCCTTTCTTCATATGCACAACAGCACAAATTGGACTCCACTTTAACATACATACACATTTCAATATTCTAAGAATACATGCATGTGTCTACAATGAGATTTTGAAAAATATTTGAACACCAATTTAAGGTGTTCTATGGTTTACATTTACGTTTTTGGTTCTGGGCATTTTGTCCAGGCCATAACTTCACAGACACAAACTAAAATGATGAATTTATGTGTTATTTATATACGTTATAATGTTGTTGCTTATTGTTGATTTATTGAACGCTTCCATGATTTTTGCTTGAACTTGTACTCTTCATGTGTGATATTAATAATAAAGAGGCAAAAGAAGCAGTCATGGAAGAAATAAAAAGCAGAGCAGAACCATAACCTTCTTCAAAACAGAGAAAGAGCAAACCTGTCGATAAATAAAATGTAGTGCTAAAAAACAAGCATGAATTAGTCCAATTAGGGAGAAAGATCCACCAAAGATAAAGTTATAAGAATGAATCCACCATGGAAACTTAAACTTACCTCTTTAGTAGTCAAAATGTTAGCATCCTTAATATCCCAATGGATAACCCCCTGTTTATGAAAATAAACCAAGCCTTCCAAAACCTTCTCATAAGTTGAAGTCAAATTAACCAGTAACAAACAAGCATAGAAACTTAAAAATGAATCCACCATAGAAACTTAAACTTACCTCTTTAGTAGTCAAAAATGTTTGCATTCTTAATATCCAAATGGATAACCCCCTGTTCATGAAATCCAAAACCTTCTCATAAGTTGAAGTCAGATTAACCAGATTTCGACCAGTAGATAAATTTAAGGCCAGTAACAAAAATTGAGCTATATAAACAGACCAAATTTATTTGGCTTGATGATGTTTGCAAGTAAGCCATTCTCCACACACCTGTTTAAAAGAGCACCACAAAATTAAATGGTTTCAAACTGATACAAATGGTGCACATATTAAAGATTACAAAATCTATCTACTTACTCAAGAATTACGTGAAGATGGGCCTTTGTCTTTAAGGATCCAAGATATTTTACTACATTTTTGTGGTTCAAATTCTGCAGCAAAAGAAATGCATCATATTACATGAAGATCCAAAAAACAATAAAGTTACCTCTAGCATAAAGTTAGAGATGTAGCAGCCATGAATAAGAATTACCTGTAGCACCAGATCCAATCTCCTTCAATGACAATGTATCATACGTCCTCACAATCGCCGGCCGGCGGAGTAGCTACGAGTATGTGTAAGTGAAAAATCACGACCATCGCCGGCTTCAAACCTCTCCATCATGTTCCCTCTCTGTACCCGCGAGTATGTGAAGCTAATCAATCCCATGATATGGAACAACGGTTTGGAATCAGGCCACAATAAACAAAGTCAGATTGGGAGAATGGGAGAAGACTGGCTGATTGGAGAAGAAGGCAGCATGTCGGATAATGTTCAGCTTCCATGGCTGAAAATAAGATCGAAGCATATTAAACAGAAGGACTTTAGGGTTTAGGAAGACAAGGAAGCGTGCGTTTGGGTTCCCAAAGACATTACACAAAAGAGGCGTGCGTTCCGGTTCCCCATGAACTGCATCGCTCAAAAATTCAAATTTTTTTGAAACTTCAATTGTGCAGCAACAATTTGTACATTAAGCTTTTTGAGTAGTAAGTCTTAAAATTCAAGAATTCAGCATTAACAACTTGTACATTGTGCATTCTAATTTGTAAAAGCTAAATGCTTTATTAGTAGTTAAGATAAGATAGAGCATATATATTTCCAAAATCACAAGAGTCAATATAGATAATAAATGTTCATAGTTGTCCAACAATTTGATCAGGCAAGTTGGCCATATATCAGGGCCGTCTCAAAGATTTTGGAGGCCCTGGACAATAACTATAAAAGAGGCCCTATAAACTTCACTAATACAATAAAAATTATTATAAACATCCAAAAAAAATTAAAACGACTAAAATTTTTGTACTTGTGATTTATTTGTGGAATCGTGCCATACCCAGACTCGTGTTTTCTCATCCTAGAATACATAGAAATTTATAAAATATTAAAACGATTAGGAAAATGTAGAAAGAATGAAAAGATACAACCTGAGGGGCCTCTGTCGAGTCCACTGTCCGGCTGTCCCGTAGTCAGTACTAGCAAATCGCAAACTCCCAAGAAGAGGCCTCCGACTTCTGAAAATTTCGAACCAAGCAGAGCCGCAGAAGATTTCTGAAATTAAATATAAGTATATAACTCAACTATACTACTATAGAACCAGGCAGAAGAATGAAATTTCAAACCACCGAACCGTGAAATTGAACTCAACTAATGAACTATAGTTTATAGAACTTTGTTTATTTTCATACATGACCAAAATTTGTCAAATATAAGAATGAAATTGAAAAAAACCGTTACCTACCTTTGCCATCTGCGAGGAATCCGAGGAGGCGAGGATGCGTGTGACTGTAATGAGCCGTTGAGGAATGAGGAGCGGAGGAGACGAGGAGGCCTCGACAAACGACAGACGACGCCTCGTGGAACTCAACCGAAGGCGGCGATCGGCGGCTCTTCGTCTCTTCATTCTCGCATACGCCTCGTCGGCCGTCGCACAACAATCTTAGTATCTCACAGTCGGCTTTTTTTATGTTCTGGACCTTCTGCTGCTTCCTTCTGGACCTTCTCAAGCCGGTTAGGTCAAACCCAAAAAAATACATACGTTTTTTTTTCCACACACATGGGCTTACACTAAAAAAAAAATTTGGAGGCCCTAACAAATTATGGGCCCTGGGCAGAGGCCCACTCTGACCCCCCCAAGCACCGACCCTGCCATATATGATTGATCCACTACACTCCATTTACCAACTTGATCATCTTCATCTTCACTATCTGTTTCTTTTTCTTATAAAGTTATGAATTGCAAAACACGGTATTGTTACGTTTCTTTGTATAACCAACTTAAATGGAGACATTCTCTTCAAAATTGGAAACCTTGCTTTCAAGACACCATAAGATCGTTTGATAACATTTCGAAGCCTTGTAGGTTTTCTTTGCAAATAAATTTTCTTTACAAATATATTTTTTTAAATAAAAGTATATAAGATGATATTATTATTTATTATGACCTATTAATTTGTATATTTCTAAATATATATGAAGCGTAATTATTTTCTTATATATTTTTTAAAATTTTTATTATATAATCTTATAATTAATAAGTTAGTAGATTATTAGATTTTGTTTGATTTGGTTTGAATTTAAAAGTGGATTATATTATATTTGGATAGATTTAATTAATAAGTTAAGAGAGTATTAGATTCTGTTTGATTTGATTTGAATTTAAAAGTGGATTATATTAGATTTGGATAGATATGATTTAAATTTCTTTATTATTTTTAAAATCTATAAATGCCACGTGTCGATTCATGGTGACGACACGTGGCTTCACCAGAAATGAGTATAGTTACTCTTTTAATAGTATAGATAGAACTAAGCTTAGATATAGCAAGTACAATATGAAATATATTTGATGTTGTATTAAAACTATTACTGGATGTAAATAAAATAAACTGACAACCAAAATATATGTGTGATTATAATGCATTTTTTATTATAATATATAAAAAATAAAGCAAACTTAACAATATCTTTAGATTTTCCAACATAAATTTTAAAAAAAAAGTTAAAATAGAAAACTTATAATTTCTTATACCAATAAAGCTGACAATAATGGAGATTATAAAATTTTAAACAAACAAACCTCAAATATAATTGTGTGTAGTAATTTCATGATAAAGTTAAGTATTTTTTTTTTCTTAACAAACAATGCATAAGAGAATATATGTATAGTCTTTCAAAATTAAATATTTTTTTTGTGTAATTGTTTAATTTGAAAAGGATTAATTTTGAAATAAATCACCCGAGCAACGCACGGGTATTCATTAATTCCAAAAATGACAAGGATGACTGTTTGCTGCAAAGATTTATGTTTTTTAATCTCATTATGGACCTTTGTTGTCATGATGTTGTTAGTAGTCTTGAATTGACAACTAGTGTTTCTGTTTGTTTTTCGCTGCAATTATGTTTTGTCATTTTGTGATTAGCTAACTAAGTTGGTTGTTATAGATTATGAACTTTCTCATTTAATATATGTTTAGTGGATGCTTACACTTTGTAGGGCTTTGTGATGTTGGTTTAATATGCTGAATTCATAGCCTCATTTAGAGTTTGCTTGGCAAGAGATTATGGGAATTTGACCAAAGATAAACTTGGTTAAGAGAATAGACTACCTGATATCTCAGTATGCATTTGAATGTGCATTTTAAATGTGATTATTGTGACTCAAGAATGAGAGAATCAATTAAAATGCACATTCAAATGCATACTGAGATATCAGGTAGTCTATTCTCTTAACCAAGTTTATCTTTGGTCAAATTCCCAGAATCTCTTGCCAAGCAAACTCTAAATGAGGCTATGAATTCAGCATATTAAACCAACATCACAAAGCCCTACAAAGTGTAAGCATCCACTAAACATATATTAAATGAGAAAGTTCATAATCTATAACAACCAACTTAGTTAGCTAATCACAAAATGACAAAACATAATTGCAGCGAAAAACAAACAGAAACACTAGTTGTCAATTCAAGACTACTAACAACATCTCTCTAGACTCTCTCTCTAGATTTTCTCTCTCTACTCTCTCTCTAAGTTTTCTCCCAAACCGACCGTCGGATTATCAAGATCTATATGTTATCGGGAAGATCTCGAAGAATACTACAAGATTATACATTTGAATGTTCGATTACACACGAAATTGAGGTAAGAATTTACGTTTTAAGCTTTATATATTCGGTTTTTAAAAAGATGAATTCGAAATTAGCATTTATATGAAATTAAAGTTAGTTTAAACTTGATTTTAACTAGAATATGTATAATATAAGTAAACCTAGGCTTAATATCTAACATATATATGATTTTGGCTTGAAAATATAAGATTTAAAGCTGTAGATGATGAACAAATTCGAAATGTCAAGAACAAACTCGAAATGCAAGATTAAATTCGAATTTTGTTGCTAGATTCGAATCATGGTTCGACTTTAGTCATTAAACTCGAATGGGAGTTGATTTTTAACCATGGTGTTCGAATTTATCTCTTAAATTCGAATAGTGCTTCGATTTTAGCCTCAAACTCGATTTTAGATTCGAATTTATGATTCTCATTCGACTTTAACCATCAAAATCGAATAGGGTTTCGAATTTAACCCTAAACTTGAAATAGAATTCGAATTTGCACTCCCTTATTCGAATTTAGTGCATATAATAGCCACATGATTGAATTTAATGCAAAGGATTTGAATTTAGTGATATAAAGTTGAAATCCTATTCCCTAAAATTGAATATCTTGAATAAAATACATAAACAACACATAAATAATAAGATGATCATATATATATGATAATATATATATATATATATACACTGATCTTTTGAGATTTAATGAATACGAAAGAAAGATCTTGATAAGATTGATGATCGTATAAACAAGATATGAGATTGTGAGACCAAAGACCAACGAACGAGCTTTGAGCCTATTAATAGAATGAATACTGAATACACTATTCAAATGATATGAATAACAGATTGAGCAACAAGATGGCGAGCATCTGAAAGTCTGACATAAGTCAGATTGTGGTTCTAATCCACTACAGATTGTGAGCAACAGAGCCAGAGCTAGAAAGTGCAAATAACCAGTAACAGTGAGTTGTAGATTTTACTTTAACTGCATATTATGTGAATTGAGACTTTTGTTGCATGATTCTGATTTATTTGGCATTCTGATCTTGAGCTTATTGATATATTGTCATAGTTTATTTACTATGAATTGTTGAGCTGAGCACTTCTTCTTCTAGATTCGATTCTTTGACGAGTCATTTGATTGTTAAGCTTAACTCCATCACTATTGCTCAGTGTTGGGTTAATGTTAGGCTTATGATGTGCTGATTTACGCGATGAAAGCACAAAGGGTAGCTAGAGCTGAGCATTCCGATGATATCCATATAGAGCTTTTACTGGTAGCTAGCCCAGTACGTGGCTGATCCCTACTAATGATGCGTGTGTATGGATTTATCATCATCCGAGCATTCCTTATGAATTTGTCTAAAAGTCTCAAGAGCAACAACAGTTTTATAACTGGGAGCTGAGCAAAGTCGCGCATCAAAAGAGCATTAATTGGCCAATGTCCCTTCGAGATTGAGCTGTGCATGAGCCTAGTGCAGTGCATATAGAGCTGAGCCGTGCATGAGCCGAGTGCAGTGCATGTGCTTCCGCGTTCATAATTGCATGTTAAATGTGAAATTCTACATTCTCACTAAGCAATTAAGCTTACCCCGTTGTTGCATTATTTTTCAGGTAAAGGCAAAGGATTGGCTGGACCTAGTTCATAGGTCAGGACTTGAAAGAGCTTGAAGTGCATTAGAACCTGTTCCAATACCTTGGTACTTGATTAAAGATAGAGCTTTGGGGTTCGGGGCTAGTCTCTATTTGTGCTTTGATGTTTTAGTCTAGAAGTCTGCCCCTATCACTTAAAAATTATCTCTGATTGTAATTAACTTTTATTCCGCAACTGTTAATTTTATCTTAGTTTCCTGATTGATATTGCATTGCTAATGGGACCTAGACTTGAGACCTCTGAGAAATCTTGGGTCTCACAATTTTGTTTTCCCTTTGATATATTATATTTTATTAAAATTTGAATATATTATTATGATCGCGTTATTTTAATCAACATTCTGGTATAAAATTTGTTATCGTCAGAACTATTTTTATTAGGCAGATATGTATACACCTAACTAATTATTTTATTTCATACATAATATATAATTCTTTTATTTCTGTGTTATAACATTTGATATATTATATTATACGAAATGACGAATATATCATTATGATCCTCTTCTTCTTTTCTACATTCCAACATAAAATTGTTTTTTGTCTCAACTATTTTTCAAATGATTTTTTTTATTATTTAGTTAGTTGATCAATCACATTCTTTCCATTTATAAATTTAGATTGAAAGCATAAAATGATTCTCAATTGAGATTCACGATTGGTAGCTAATGTTATTTTATTATTTTAAAATAATATATTTATAAAAATACAATTTATCATCCCGCTGCACGGTTGTATAACAAATGCCAACAAAATGAATAATACAAGAATATAAGATAGTCAAGGGACCATTTTTGTAATTTGTTTTTCAAATTTTACCAAAAAAGTTAAAAAAGGAACCATGGAAGGTACCAGAATCCTCCGTATGATTCCAGTACTCACCTCAACTAAATCGCCCCCAAAACCCTAGAGGTTTCCGACTTTCCATTTCTCCGGTGAATCTACGGCGGCGATGGACGCAGCTAAATTAGAGCAATTGAAGCTATTTATCAGCCAGTGCAAGGCTAATCCCTCCATTCTCAGTGATCCTTCCCTCTCTTTCTTCCGTGACTATCTTGAAAGGTACATACATTTCTACAATGATGATTTTATATTGTATCTCTCTAGTTCTTGATTAAGTTATTTGTGTTATTGATTAATTCTTAGGAAATATGTTTGGTTTTTTATTTCAGCCTCGGAGCTAAACTTCCGTCATCTGCTTACAAGAGTGAATCGAAATCGGTACCTATTATTTTTGTTTACTATCAGTATCTTATCGATTATTTTGATTAGTTATAGAATTATATTTATGTATGTAGAAATATTAGTGATCGGTTTAACTTTTGTAAAAGCCGACCGTTTATAGAACCTCGTTCTCAATGGGATCATTACAAATTAGATGTATAACGTTCTAGGTAGCTGTATTCAAGTGTATTGATGCATCTACATAAATCACAATAACATATGATTTTTATTATACTTTATTTTATATATTTTTTGAATTTAAGGCATTGATGATGAACACTTAACCAAATACATTTTGCTTTTGAACTTACCAATGTCTTATTAGATCAGACCAGAGTTTGAAAACTTGAAGGTGCTAAATTTGACTTAATATACTTATTTAGTTATTTGTTAACAACCTTCTATAGACGATGACAATCAATAAGCTCCTTAGTGGCTTCTAATAATTTAGTTAGCAGGATTTTTGATAAGAGGGTCGAGAGATTAGGATAAGGTACCTGAATGCTTCTAGTAATATGGACCAAAAGAAATTGGTTGATTGATAAGACAAGAAAGAATGTTAAGTGGGACACGGGTTCCGGGTTGATGATAGGATAGACACGGGGTTTTAAACACCGAGTCAATTGATGATAAACAAAAGTGGATTCTTGGTTTGGTTTTCCACTTTAAAGATATGAAGAAGGGGATCTATGAAATATATGAGTTTGACTCAGTGAGCAACTGATAATGATAGAAATGACTGGTTATTGAAAGATTGAACTGGGACTTTGCAGAAGCCTTATGTGGTGGAAGAGAGTGATGAAGATGTAGAAGAACCTCAAGAAGAAGAGGACGAGATAGTAGAATCCGACATTGAATTTGAAGGTGAAACGGTGGAGCCTGATAATGATCCTCCTCAAAAGGTATATCTGTCTTTATACTTTGTAATTGATGTTTTTGTGTTTTTTTTTTTGGTGATGCCATTTGGTGTGTTCTGTTAATTGTAGATGGGAGATTCTTCAGTGGAGGTCTCTGAAGAAAATCGTGATGCTTCTCAGGAGGCAAAGGGAAAGGGCATGGAAGCACTTTCTGATGGTTTGTTACCCCTATTTAATTTTGCATGTCAATTTGTGCTTTCTTCAGTGAAATATGGTGTATGCTCTATACTCTCAGTACGCATCGCAATAATTATGGTGGATAGGTAAGCTAGAGGAAGCGATTGAGCATCTCACCGAGGCGATATTGCTGAATCCCACTTCTGCTATTATGTATGCAACCAGAGGTAAATCTGAGTTTGAACAGTGAATCAGTGATGAAATTTTGCATTTTGATTGTAGTTTTCAATTCTTCGACGTAAAATCTCAAAGTTTCTTTGTTTTGTTTCCTTATATAATTACTGTCTAGCTTCTGTATATATCAAAATGAAGAAGCCAAATGCTGCCATTCGGGATGCTGATGCTGCATTGCAGGTAGTCCCCATTGACAAGTCAAGTGATGGTATATATATATAGTGAAATGATAATCGGTCATGGTTTAGAGTTGGTATACGTTCTTTTTTAACAATGTGTCTTGTTGGTTTAACAAATTCTGTATATCTTGTCCATAATTATTTTCAATGTATATTTGCAGATTAATCCAGATTCTGCTAAAGGTTATAAATCACGGGGGATTGCACGAGCAATGCTTGGCCAATGGGAAGAGGCTGCAAAGGATCTTCATGTTGCGTCAAATATCGATTATGATGAAGAAATAAGTACCATCCTGAAGAAGGTTGTTCCTTAAACCTAATATGTATGTTTTAGATTCTGCCAGTTAGCTCCCTTGTTTGGGAGGCATGTACTGCTTTTGTTTTTTGGGTCATCCTTCCACTGCTAGTTAGTGCCGTATCTTGGTTTATGCAGCATCAAAATACTACATACAATCTAGATCCACAGTTCATGAACTTAGTACAAAGATTCTTGATTCAATTCACAGATCGAGTGATCAGCGAGTGTGCTTGTGATGGTAGACAGATGTAGCTCACAGTATATGATCGACCTCTACTTTGGTCTTGAAGCAAATATGGTGCTGATTGCTGAACTGCTGATATTATAAGAAAATTTTGGTTTTGTAGCAGAAGTTTATCCTTGCAGATGTATCTCTTGTACTCGATAGAGTTGAAGAATACAAATAGTTTATTGTATTTTTTTTCTGACTGAATTGTCCCTATTAACATTATCTTTTGTGCATTCAGGTTGAACCCAATGCGCACAAAATTGTGGAACATCGTAGGAAATATGATAAGCTTCGAAAAGAGCGGGAGGACAAAAAATTAGAACGTGAGAGACAACGTCGCCGGGCTGAAGCCAAGGCAATTTATTTTGCTTACTTGGTTATTTTTTGTTGTTTTAAGTTACCTTTTCCTCATTTCTGGTTCCTCAAGATCTCAATTGATATGCGTAGGCTGCATATGAAAAAGCCAAAAAGGAAGAAAAAGCATCTTCAAGTGAAAGAGCTGGAGGAATGCCAGGTGGATTCCCTGGTGGGATGCCTGGTGGGATGCCAGGTGGATTCCCTGGTGGGATGCCAGGTGGATTCCCTGGTGGAATGCCAGGTGGGTTTCCTGGTGGTGGTATGCCTGGAGGTGCTGCTGCAGGAGGTTTTCCTGGTGGTGGTATGCCTGGAGGCGCTGCTGGTGGTGGCTTTCCAGGAGGTGGTATGCCAGGTGGCATCGACTACAGCAAAATCTTGAATGTGAGCATATATACGTGATGACTTCCTAAACCTCATTTAATCACCTAATTATATGACCATTTGAGGCTATACTGCAGATATTCAGATGATTTTTTTTTGAATTGTTGAACCATCAGACAAGCCATTTAGTCGCCTAATTATTTGATCATTTGAGGCTATGCTCCATATATTCAGATGATTTTCCTTGAATTGTTGAACCATCACACAAGCCAATACATATATGTGTGTCATGTGTTTAACATGTGTGCATGTGTGTGTATACATGGATGAATGTGTGTATATTGGTTCTAGCTTGTTTTCTTGAAGTTGCATTTCAATGAATATGATTTGACATGTTATTTCTCTTCTACATCTTTCTCCAGGACCCTGAGTTGATGGCGGCATTTAAAGATCCTGAAGTTATGGCTGCGCTACAAGATGGTATGAATTTGTTTTCCTCACTCCATACTACGTTTTATTGTCTGATTTATGTGAAATTACAATAAGCAACGAATTATACAAGTCACATCACTTGCTTAAATATACCATCTTTTGTCATTTAATAAGCCTCGGCATAGTGACGGGGTGTATTGGTAAATTATATTTACTTGCAGAGTTGACTTCTTGTCTTCTTATGGTAGTTGCAGTATTTGCAGGGTGATTTGGTCCTAACAGTTGTAGTTGTACAAATGGGGTTTTTCTTTATCTATTAAAAAGTTCATGTAACGTGGTGCCTTTAATTGGAAATTTAAGTTCAATAGACCTAAGTTTGTACCCTTGGTTCATATATAAACTAATTTAGGTATTTTGGACCGTTCTTTAAATTGGTTAACCCCTTTGCAGTGATGAAAAACCCGGCCAATCTCGCGAAGCACCAGGCAAACCCAAAAGTTGCTCCTCTTATTGCTAAAATGATGAGCAAATTTGGTGCACCCAAGTGAGGCAACAATCAAAATTAACGGTTTATTTGAGGTTTGGACAGGAAAACGAAGGTTGTAAGGTACTTTAAAATTGTTCCGAATTCTCATTTCTATATGCGATTTATAAGTTGATATATTAGTGGTGTGAAAATTTAGTTTTGATTTGCTTAAATCAGTTTTCGTTGTGGGTTTTATTTTGTTAAATCAAGCATGCCCAAAGGCCAAATGTGCTGCTTTGGTCTTCTCTGTACAGTCATTGCCTCACTATCGGGTATTGTTATGACATGGGTTTATATGGTAGAATATCAAGTTGGTTCGTAAATTCGTATGTACTGGTCCTATTGAGTGGATCATTATGCTTTCAAACTTAGTCCGGATTCAGCTTAGAATCATATGTAGCTAAAAATGACTATTTTGCCACTTCAATTGTCCTTTCCAAGTATGTTATAAGATAATTGTGTTGGTCTGTAGTTTAGTAAAGATATGTTCTGTAAAATGATGTTTTCATCAACTAATAAGTCGACACATTATATTCCAGGTTAAGTTTTAGCCATTAAAACAATGTTATCTACTTAGCAAGTGACTTAAGTGGGACAAATGATGAATGTATAATGACAAACTTGGTATGAAAGGAAGTTAGCTGACTAAAACAGGATATATGGAAAACCATGTTGCTATTTACCAATATAAACCCTATCACATCTTGTAGTTGTAGCCCAGGTTCTTGATGCTAGTTAATGAGTGACTCTGGGTGTTGCTCTAAGATCGTGATTCGTGAACTACTTTGAATGCTATAAGTCCACAAGGAGTGGTATTCCCAAATCACAGTTCACGCTTGTGTCATGTCAACGCCACATAACCTTACCTTCCCACCACAGTTCATAGTTCACATTTCGGAATGAAAAATGGTGGGTTGTGGTTGGGGTGGTGTCACCACCGTGAACCGTGGCCATCTGGGCACAAATGGCGTGTAGTGTGGCGTTTAGCAAACCACTCTGGATGATTTTATGGTTAGAAGTTATGTAAGGGCAAGAGCAACGCCTCGAGCTTGAGGCTGTCATTTGATAGAGGTGCAGGCCTTGTTTGTTTTTTTGTTAGAAGATCTTCGAACCTCTTATGTCTGCGAATTCGAAGACGGTGGAAGACGTTTTAGATAAAAGTGTGTTTGTTTTTTTGCATCTACCCGCGTCTGCAGACGTCTTCCGCATCGTCTGCGGACGTCTTCTCGCGTCTGCGGACGTTTGCAGACCTTTAGGCGATCTCTTCTGACCGCAGATTTCTACAACTAAGATCGCAGATCGCAGACATCTACCTTTTAAAAAACAAACAACACCGCACTTTTAGGATCTGGTGGTCATGGTATTTGTATAGCTCAGTTGGTAATGACGTAATGTGCATTGGCGGACTCGGCCACCTAGGTTGTGAGTATGTGGGTTGCATGCTTTTGGACGTTTTACTGGTTTAATGACTCAATTGATGGGCCGGACTAACAAATGAGAATATTTAATTTTAAGTAGTATAAATAATCTTAATATCAAATATACTAAAATATATGAATATTAAAACTATTAATTAACAACTTTTAGTAAGTTAAAAGTTCTCTTAGAGTCGACGTAACTCTGTGTTGTCGTTCAGTCACTTTTGCTCTCTATTTTTTCTATTTGGTGAGTTGTTTTTCAAAAAAAGTTTTATTGAGTATCGAAGTTATCTTTAGAAACGAGTTAAAGAAAAACTCATAAGTTTATTTATTTATTATATCTAAAATAAGAACATTTATACTATGAGTTTATTAGTTTAATTTAGGGTTATGAAACTTTTCTTAACCGAAATTTTAACAAATTTGTCTTTTTCTTCCTATCACACAATTAAAAGTTCAGCATGGGTGGTAACGAGATAAGATAACTCATGAGGTATTCAAGATCCGTTCATAAAAAAACTTAAAATTGACTCGAAGTTGATCGAGCTCGAGTATTAAAATGGTCTATTCGATAGGCTCACGAGTCTGGATTTATAAGTTTACATTTTTATCTTTCAACTTTGTAGTATTTCATCACTATCATATATATAAAACTATACAAACCTAAACCGAAAATTACATTATTATATTTTTATTTTTCTTGCTTGTTGTTGGGATAAAATTAGATTGCATTATTTGTATTTCTTTTATCCTAAATTTAATCGAGCCAAGTTGAGCCTAGCCCGATAGGATTGAGTAGTCCATCGGCTCGAGCTTCAAAACTTAGGCTCGAATGCTCGATCGAGCTTGAGTTTTATTGTCGAGTTCAAGGTTGGTGATACTTGACTTGACTCAATTACATTCCTAGTTTGCTCATGACTAGACCTGACAATACGTGTTGTGTGTCGTGTCAGACACGAATAAAATACGACACGAATTTGTAATACACGAACACGACACGAATTATAAACTGTGTCTGGATATGAAACACGAACATGACACGTAAAATTTCGAATGACACGTGACATGACACGCATAGAACGCATGTCACACGAAAACACGAATTTAATCCAAAAATATATAATTATAAATCCAAAACATAATAATCCAAGTATCCGACAACACATCAAAAGTATTTAAAGCCACTATTAATGGTCGTAACTTTGAGCCGAAGTTTGACTGAACCAGACTTTTAGTTAATATCCAAGTCGACAATTTCATTTATCACATCATCAATGTGAGAGACCAACCCGAACTTTTTTTAAATATTTCAAATTAAGTGGGACTCAAATTTTTTTAGAAAATTCGAAACCCTAGATTATATGTGTCTTATACGTGTCTTCGTGTAACATGATATTTATACGTGTCTTACACGTGTTTATACATGTAAATTCGTGTTTTACCTATATTAGACACGAAACACGAATTTTAAATTCTGACACGAATTTGTACCATATACGGAAAACTCGTGTCATATACGTGTTGTATATGTCGTGTCGTGTACCAAATTGCCAGGTCTACTCATGACAATGGGACGTGATTAATTGTAATCTATACTATATAAAATAAGAAAACCACTTGGAGTTTCTGGACCATTGGATGGAAAGAAATCAATGGTTCAAATTAATGACAACTCATAATTATTTATAACATGCTTCTTATACCCTTAATTAAAATCAATAATTATACCTATGTCATTTTTTTAATCCATTTTCCAAATTTGTTACATGAACTTAATTACATTAAATTTTGATTTTAATTTTTTCAATAATAAACTAATATTAAATTAATATTTACCTAAAATAAATATGTGTCATTATTATCCTTAGTGATCATAGTTAAATTCAAATGTAAAAATTTGGATTTATTAGTAGAAGTGTAGTAAATAAAGTTAAAATTTTTTGTTAATTATTTTGCATAAAACTTCAATTGTGAATATGATAAATTTTGATTGTTGATTTTCAAATATTTTATTTTTATATTTTATCATTTTCAAAATATATACACATTCACATAATTGAAGTTTTTTGTTTATTACATTGATATTTCATATTTGAAGTTAATAAAGATTAAAAGAAACATTTTTTGCACACATATTATCTGTTTTTAATAATATAATAATATTTTTTTATTTAATATCAAACAACTAGGTATTTTTTTATCTTTAATTTAACTAGCTTTCAATTTTTTTTATTTTAGTTATATATAAATTTTTATAATAATTTATTGAAATATAAAAAAATATGTATTTTCTAAATCAACTCATGTAATAAATGGGTTGATTACCCTATATATTATAATAAAACAAAATAATTCATGTAATATGTCACTTTTACAATACAAGAAAATTTTATTTTTCCACATCTTTTTCCAAATTTAACACCTTAACTTAATTGTATCGGATTTTGACTTTATTTTTTTCATTAATTAATTAGTAATAAATTAGATTTTGTAAAATTTAAAATTAATGTTTACCTAAAATAAATATCTATCATTATTATCCATAATAATCATAAGTAGATCCAAATGTAAAATTTGAAGTAGTTGTGAAAATTATTATTATTATGTATAATAAAGGAAACATCAAATGTCACGTGTCACATATGCGTTCACCAAAAAGATAATTACAACTTATAAAAAATAAAAGATAAATACAATTCAATATTTTAAAAAAAGATAAACATAATCTATTTTTTAATCTGTAAATAATAAAAAATAAACATAATTATTATTTTTGTATGTTTTTATTGTTACTCATATACATTTTATATAATTAAAAATATCCACGTAATACATGGGTTATAAACTAGTCTGTATTAATTGTTCCATGAATATAATATATTAATATGTATTATATTATGTTATAGAAATAAAAAAGTTAAAATGTTCTTTGGGTTGTGTGTATGAAAATTATTATTTCTCGACTGAAGATAAACTGAATCACGAAATAATACGTTGATTCAAAATATATGTTATTTTGAATAAACATTTTTTATATTTCTTACAAATATTTAATTTTTCATAGGATATATAGCTTTGGGTTCATGAAAGTAACAATTTTTTATAAGGTATCGGAAGTACCAACCTTGACCGTAGAATCAATAAAATTAGTAATTTAAAATTTACATGATTTA
Organism: Centrapalus pauciflorus; assembly: GCA_020465985.1. Taxonomy (NCBI): domain Eukaryota; kingdom Viridiplantae; phylum Streptophyta; class Magnoliopsida; order Asterales; family Asteraceae; genus Centrapalus; species Centrapalus pauciflorus. Next base: position 521,798 of record JAANYP010005943.1, read on the forward strand.
AAAGGATTAGTTGAAAAAAAAAAAAAACTATCTTGAATCTTAAACAATTAAATTGTAATACTTATTAGAATACGTGTGTAAAGACACTGATGAACTTTGATTTAAAGATATATATTAGGATTTATTATGAAAAAAACCAACATGTTTTCATGTTTTTTTTTTCGTCTCAACATTTTATTTTTTTCCATAAAAGTTCTCAAGTTATTTTTTTTTGTTTAATGAAACTTGGACATTAGAACCCGATTTTTCAGTTTTTTTTTTAAAACCCGGGTCACAAATTATAACCGGGGTCTAATGTCCAAATTTCACTAAACCAAAATGAAAAGAAAAGCTTAAGGTTTTTTATGGGAAAAACTAACATGGAGAGACGAAAACACAAAAAAACATCAAAACATGTTAGATTTTTTTTTTCATAATTAAACCTATTTATTAAAACCAATTGATGTTATATTTTAATAATAAACTTTGATAACTATTTACTTTATATTATCTTAATACGTACTTTTATAAAATCATTTATATTAAGAATAATATTTGTTCAATTATATCGAGCTTAGTTTTAAAAATTTGATTTAATATATTATAATTTTAGTTTCGGGAAAATTTAATTGGTTGTATTGTTCTATCAATTTTTACATATTTTAAAATTTTCTCATAAGTTTATTTTAAAACAGTAATTATAAATTCGTTGTCTAAAAAAGCTAACGTTACTACTCTCCACGTTAAGTTGATACTTGGATCATATACATAATTTTAAAATTATAATTAGTTATATATTAAACTAATTTTTTTTAAAAAAATAATGCTAATTTAAAACTTAATACCATGTTTTGCTTTAATATTACATTCTTAATATCTTTAATAATATTGCTAGTATTTATAAATAAAAGTTAAAAATAATAATACATATAAAAGTTAAAGAATACATTTAAATTGAAAATTAAAATTAATCAAACACTAAATTAAATTGGATACCTGAGTAAAATGATTTCTTTAACGAATACAAATGAAGACAAAAGAATGCATGGAATACAATGTGGTATTTTTTAAATAAATTATAACAATTAAAAGGTATTATAAAGTAAAATTGCAGTTAATAAAATCGACAATTTGAATTGACAATGTTAAACATGATTAATAATCTATGGATTATTGTGCGATTGTTAATTATTTCGAATTTTTTATTATATGTTTACTTTAATATTATCTTTTAAATTATAAAATTTGTATTAAATTTCAGCATTTTAATATAATATAAATTTTTATTGTAAGTTTTTGAAAACATGATATCCATTAATCCTAGTTGAAATGTTCTTCAAGATTTCGGATCATTTAGAACACGAAACAATGTTATAAAATTATATAAAAAACCAACGTACTTTTGATATTTTTCGATTAAGTCCATGTACCAAAAACATTTACATAAAAGTCCTTCAACTTAAATTTTTTTACGAATTGTGTTGTTTTATGGGATTTTTTAAGGAACTTTCAGAAATTTTCCATAAGATTTTGTTAAGTTAAATGTCTTTTATGGAAACATTTTACGTGTAGTGATTTTTACGAGAATAATTTTTAGTTGAAAGACTTTTGTGGAAACGTTTTTGGTAGTGCGTTGGTTTTTTTACATGATTATTCCTGATGAAAAAGATTGAAATAGATTTTCAGGATTCATGAATGAAAAAACTTGGAAACGATATTTTTAGGATCAAAACTTGTGGCTCAAAGAAGCACTTGCCGCCATTGAAATGCCGACGACAATGCGTGTCTTCTTCATTAGGCATATCAATTCATCATTAGAAGCTTGAAGTTGGTTTAAGCTTCACTTTCATTCTTAATCACTCATAATTAAAGCATTTATAATATGAAAAATCTTTAAACTTTTTAGAGAACATGATAAAGAAACACTCCTTCAAGAAAGAAATAAAAATCAACTGATAAATGCATTACATATTAACATATGTGTATTTTAATTTAACAAACAATCTTAACCCAGAATTCATATTGGACATGCATCTCTCTTCCTCACAGTCATGATCTGTGATTGGCATCGGGACATATACTGCTAGACCAAAGACCATTTGGTCATAATTTCATTGATAGTGCTTCCAACAAACAAGATATGAGCTTCGTTAGTGTGGTAACATACTTGTTCCCTATGTACGTATCCATTTGTGGCATTGGGACATCGTGTTGCTTCCAAATATCATTTGAAGCATTGTGCATTGAATCATCAAGGGATCGATGTTGCTACTATTCGACGTATACATATTTGATCATAACTTCCCAATTTTGGAAAGTCTATCACAATTCACAAATAATTAATATTTATGCCTTTGGTGCAATCCTTGTTGAACTTTTAACAATAAGATAGTGTATTTCTTCAAGAAATCCTAAAGAAGGTCTAATTTAATGATTAACTTCATGTTTGAAAAGGAAGGTGATATGTACGCAATACATTTTTGTCATATATGACAGTTTTAACTGAATGATAATTTTATCCTTATTTAGATTTTGATTATTTCTACATTTAACACCAAAAGCAATATATCTATATGAGTGTTATATTAAAAGAATAAAATTATGAGTAATTTGGTATAATTTTTATAATTAATAAGTTGATTATATTTAAGTTATTGTAGTTGTAAAAACATTGAGACACTCAATTAATACTCACTTGGCCAAATGAGTAGATTAAGGGGGTGTTTGGTACAGAGAAATGGGAGTAGAGAAATGGAAACAAATCTCTTGTTTGTTTAGGCTTGAGAATTGAGAATTGAGAAATAAACCATTTCCTTTTCTCTACTTTTATTTCTCCCTTACTTGAGAGGAAATGGGAAGAATTGCAATTTTTAACTCTCTGGTGAGTTCACAAAAAAAAAGCGGAGACTTGCTAACCCTCTGTCTCCACCCCCCAAACACTGCAGTATCAGTTCATTTTTCCCCAAACACAAAAAAATCATAAGCTCTGGTGATTTTAACCTAGCTGCGTTTCCTTCTTCCCCGGCGGCGGCCTCCCTTCGAGCTTCTTCCCCGGCGACGGCCTCTCAAATCCCTTCGAGCTCCTTCTTCCCCGACCTCCCTTAGTGACCGGCGACAACAACAACTTCTTCTCTCCTCCTTCTCAAACCCTAGCGGACTATTATTCATTCTTAGTGACCGGCGGCGACAACAACTTCTTCTCCAATAGCTTTGACGAGCGGCGACAGGGGCGAACATCGGCGGTGACGAGCGGCGACAGGGGCGGCGAACATCGACGGAAAAAGGTATCTGTCTTTTTCGACGTGCTCTCTCTCTGTATGATTGTCTCTCGCTCTCTTTCTCTCTCTCTGTGTGTGTACGATTGTCGTGGTTGCTACTTGTTATTGTTCATGTTTTTTTTGGTGCTTTTACTTGTTGATTTCAAAATTATTTGCCATGGTTTTTTTTTGAAGGTAATCTTTCTATGCCTTATTGTAATGTAATAGCTGCTACTTGCTACTTTTTCTAGTTCAAGTATTTGTCATAGTATTTGTGAGGTTTTTACTTGTTGATTTCAACATTATATTTGTTACTTTTTCAGTTGATTTTTATTTGTAGTTTCGTATTCTTTAGCTTTGTATTGTGTGGTTTGGGTATTTCATTGTACATGATGAAAAAATATATCTTTAACAAATCATTTATTAAAATTATAAACTAGGATTCTAGATCAAATCAACTCAGCTGCTATTCATTATTTATGTAAGGTTATTGGTGGATGAATATGATGGAATCGATATTGTTACAAGAGCATACAGTTGTGATTGGTATCTTTTGGCATTGCAATCTATATTATATGTAACTGATATTGTATGTTTAAACTTCATAAAGGAAAATTTTTGTCTAAGTTACAGTTTACAAAAGAAATATGTTATAAGCAGGAAATGTTGGTGATCAATTTGCTATAAAATTTTAACAAAATCAAATTTCAAGGGGGTATTGAATTTGACCTCAATAGTCAATAGTCATCACACAACAATTGGTACGGGTGAAGGGAGTATTTGTGATCAGATGTGAATATCGGTTGCCAATGAGTGTTAGTCCACCAACAAGCAAAGTTTATAAAGGATTACTAAAAGAAAGTGATCAGGTTTGTGATTTTTGATCTATGTATGAAGAATTTAATCATCAAACTTTTAATAAGTAATTCTTTTTGTCATTGGAGATTGACTCATGAGACTTGATTGCAGATTGTTGCTGTCAAGCAATTGGATCCTAATGAGGGTCAAGGGATTACGGAATTCATTGTTGGAGTCTTGACGTTAAGCATGGCTGGTCATCCTAATATTGTAAAATTGATCGGTTATTGTGTTGAAGCAGAGCAAAGATTGTTAGTATATGAATACATGTCGCTAGGTTCTTTGGAGGACCATTTGCACGGTATTAATTTCGTTTATATATACATGTTAAAGGGTCATGTTTGTGCAGTGGATTGTTAGAATTGAGTATATAGAATTTGGGGGAACACTTGCTTTTCTGCTAGTTGAATGTTCTTATTCAATATTCACATATAGATCCATTAGCTCGATTGGTAAGAGCGCCCGTATGGGAGGATGGTGGTTCGATTCCACCTGGATCTTTGATTTTCGTTCTAGAATTATAGTTCCACGAGATCTTAGTTTACCATTTATTTTTCTTTTTATTTTTTTAACAAATTGAGTGACTTTGTTTTGGTTTGAATGAAATTGTAGTGTGACACCCTTGCCACAACAACCACCAATTACGATATACCCAGGATTAATCATCAACATGCAATAACATAATGATCTGATAACCTAAATTAAGTGCGGAAGCATTAAAACATAAATAAAGTAGTGCAACAAGTGTTAAACACCCTATGGTGCTATCAGGTACCAAGTCTAAGTCTACACACCCATACATTTATTACAATCATCCAAAATATATTACAACATTTGTCCCACAACATAATTACCGATTAGATAGTAGATATCTTCCAAATCTTCCAAATCGACCTAACTAGAAGGTCCAGCAGTAGATTTTCCTTTGCCTGTAAAAATAAAAATCAACAACTAAAACGTAAGCGGATGCTTAGTGAATACAAAGATTGCGCATATTATAAATATTTATGAAGCCCAAGAGTAACCCCGACGACAAACGTCGTATACTCTCTTCGTACACCAAGTACGGACCAGAGCCGCAGCCCCTTCGAGCCCAAAGCTCGGCATTTACACATACCATCTGAGACAAACGTATGATCGGGGATGACATACTGCCTACCGGACCTGGAGGGATCAGCTCCAGCGTCATATAGCACAGTAACATCAGAGTTAACGATGCGACCCACCGGTCCATCACTAGATGCACAACAATCGAACGGACTTGCAACAAGTAAGAATGTGCATCTAAATCTACGCAAGTTAGTAGAATTCCAACCAAACAAGTGAAACAACAGGTCTCAGCAGGCAAAGCTTAACATAAATCAGATATAATCATGCGAAATCTACTGTACTCACAGTGGGTGCGTATTATCTTTAACCGATATTATTTCTCTTCGGGCTTTCAACCGGATTCCACCAAGTACCCCACTGTGGGTTAAACAACACCACAAGGGACCTGTTATATCAATTACAACAAATTCCTCATATCATTATCCGTTTAATTCATAAAAATCAAGTCTCGTATGTTTTGCAACGTTTTCCCCCATTTCGGGTCTACATTCAAATTTAACCCATAACTAAGTTTGAAACCTATTTCAGGTTCACAACTTGTCTTTTGAATAATTCTTGCCATTTTATGTGTTGTTTATAAGTTCCATTCAATTTACACAAGTCTAGGGAGTAGCATTCTCAATTTTAGGCATTAAACTCGAATTTAATGGGTTAGATTCGAAATAAACCATCAGATTCGAATTCCAGGCATCAGATTCGAACCAAGCTTCGAATCTATTATCAGATTCGAAGCCATACCCTTCGAATCTATCATCAGATTCGAACCCCCTTTAGAATCTGATGGTACACCTTCGAATCTAGCACCAAACTCGAGTTTGTTCTAGCATTTCGACTCTGATCTTGACCCATTCGAGTCTGTTCTTCGTTTCAACTTAAACCCTTCATTTTCTAAGGCAAAAATCACTAATATATCATGTATAATACCTAGATTCGATTCGATTATGCATATATATTCATATTCCAGCAATATTCCAACAAAAACAAGCTTAAATATGCATAAAATGACAGATTCGAGATTGTGTTCTTCAAAACCGAAACCAAAATCTTAAAAAGGATCGATTCTTACCTCAATTCGCACGAAATCTGAAATCCGTTTGCAGATTATTGTTGTACTCCTCGATACCTTTCCGATGACGTATAATTCCCGAAAATCCGACGGTCGGTTTGTGATTTATCTTAGAGAGATGTAGAGAGAAAACTTCTAGAGAGATAGAGTAGAGAGAGAGTGTAAACTAGAAAATGAAGCCTATTGCCCTTTATATACTACTTTCGTCATTTTTGCACATTTCATCACCCGACTTAACCGGTTCCATAAAATACTGATTTAATCCTAGAATTATCATAATTAACTTTTAAATTCATAATAATCCACAAAATTGATTCTGAATTCAATTTTCTCAAAATAGCAACAAACTTTGCTAAATATCCAATATGCATAATAATCGCCCAAATTCAACTTAAATACATAACTTTCCACCTAATTAATCAAAATACATCAAAATAAGTCCGAGGATGTTACAACATGGGCTCCACCACGCTCAACTTCGTCCTCGAAGTTACTCGGACTCAAACAGTTTCGGATATCTTCTTAACATTTCTGACTTAGTTTCCCATGTATGATTTGCTCCTTTATGATGCTTCCAACGTACAAGCACCATCTCTATCTCTTTGCTCCTCAACTTCTTCATCTTAGTATCTAACACACACTCCGGCTCCTCAACATACCGGAGCCTTTCATCAACTTGTAGTTCAGTATGGTCGGCCCAATCCTCGTTTCCAGTGTTAAACGATTTTCGAAGATTCCCAACGTGAAATACTGGATGTACGCCCGACATCCCTTCAGGCAATTCTAATCGATACGACTGATTTCCAACCTTTTCAATAATCTTAAAGGGTCCGACAAATCTCGGAGCCAATTTGCCTCTCTTAACAAAACGAGTAACACCCCTCATGGGTGATACTTTCAAATAGACCCAGTCATTCTCTTCAAAATTTATCGGTTTGTGCCTCCGATCATAGTAGCTTTTCTGACGATCCTGAGCCGCTTTCATGTTTTGCCTAATCAACTGTATCTTTTCGTTTGTTTCTTGAAGCAAGGCCGGTCCAGCAATTGGTGTTTCACCCGTTTCTCTCCAACATGTAGGAGTCCTACATTTTCTTCCATATAAAGCCTCGAACGGAGCTTTCTTTATCGTAGCGTGGTAACTATTGTTATACGAAAACTCTATGAGTGGCAGATGATCATCCCAATTGCCACCGAGATCTAACACACACGATCTCATCATATCTTCAAGCGTTAAGATGGTCCGCTCACTCTGACCATCAGTTTGCGGGCGGTAAGCTGTACTCATTGCTATCCTTGTTCCTAACCCTTCTTGCAGTGCCGACCAAAAATTCGAAGTAAATCGGCTATCCCGATCCGATAAAATAGACTTAGGCACTCCATGCCTAGAAACAATCTCGTTCATGTAGATTTGAGCTAATTTCTCCAACGAATAACTTTCACGAATCGGTATAAAGTGAGCCGACTTTGTTAACCGATCCACGATTACCCAAACCGCATCATGCTGTCGCTTAGTCTTCGGCAGTTTCGTAACAAAATCCATAGTAATGTGCTCCCACTTCCATTCCGGAATGGGAAGCGGTTGCAGACTGCCATAAGGTTGCTGATGCTCAGCCTTTACCAACCGACAAGTCCTACATCGTTCAACATACTGACCGATATCCTTCTTCAATCCCGGCCACCAAAAGTCTGCCTTTAAGTCGTTGTACATCTTTGTGCTCCCGGGATGTACAGAAAACTTAGATTGATGTGCCTCCTCAACGATCACATTTCTCATACTACCATATTTCGGCACCCAAATTCTTCCATAAATTCCTTTCAATCCCGACTCACTTGTTTCCATGTTCTCAACTTGTACTTTAATATCCTCAGCACCAATATTTTCATCTTTCAAGGCTTCTTCCTGAGCGGCCTTGACATCATCAATTATCGTGGAGGTCAGCATTGTAGACGTCATCATATAACAGAAATCTTTAGCGTACGCTTTCCGGCTCAAGGCATCGGCTACTACATTAGCCTTCCCGGGGTGATAAAGGATTTCACAATCATAATCCTTTATTAACTCCATTGATCGTCTCTGCCTCATATTGAGTTCCTTCTGGCTAAAAATGTACTTTAAACTCTTATGGTCCGTGTATAATTGGCACTTAGTCCCGTAAAGATAATGCCTCCATAACTTCAATGCGAATGTTACCGCAGTTAACTCGAGATCATGAGTCGAATAATTCTTCTCATGCTGCTTCAACTGTCTTGAAGCATATGCAATTACTTTCCCGCGCTGCATCAGTACAGCGCCTAACCCTAACCTCGAAGCATCGGTATACACCACAAAGTCATCATTGCCCTCAGGTAAGGCAAGTATCGGCGCTTCACTCAAAGTTTTCTTCAAAACATCAAATGCCTCTTGCTGCACGGTCTCCCAAACAAAAGGCGCATTCTTCTTCGTTAATGCCGTCAGCGGAACTGCAATCTTTGAAAAGTCCTTTATAAACCTCCTATAATATCCCGCCAACCCAAGAAAACTCCTGATTTCCGTAGCTGATTGTGGCGGTTCCCAATTTCTTATAGCCTCAACTTTAGCTGGATCAACCGAAATCCCAGCTCCAGATATAACATGTCCTAGAAATTGTATCTGTTGTAGCCAAAACTCGCACTTTGAGAACTTGGCGTACAACCTTTCTTTTCTTAACAACTCCAACAGTTCTCTCAGATGTTCAGCATGTTCTGCTTCAGACTTAGAATATACTAAAATATCATCGATAAACACAATTACCGATTTATCCAACATCGGTCTACAAACCCTATTCATCAAGTCCATAAAGACAGCTGGGGCGTTGGTTAATCCAAAAGGCATTACCAGAAACTCGTAATGGCCATACCGAGTCCTGAATGCTGTCTTTGGCACATCTTCTTCTCGTACCTTCAACTGATGGTACCCCGACCTTAAGTCGATCTTAGAAAAGACACAGGCCCCGTGTAACTGGTCAAACAAGTCATCTATCCGTGGCAACGGATATTTGTTCTTAATAGTCAACTTATTCAGCTCCCGGTAATCTATGCACATCCTCATCGTGCCATCCTTCTTCTTTACAAACAGTACCGGAGCTCCCCACGGCGATGAACTCGGCCGAATGAAGCCCTTGTCCAACAATTCTTGCAGCTGTGTCATCATTTCCTTCATCTCGGTTGGGGCAAGACGATAAGGAGAACGAGCTACCGGTGCAGCTCCAGGGATCAAGTCAATCCTAAACTCTACTTGTCTTTCAGGCGGCACGCCAGACAAGTCTTCCGGAAACACATCCGGGAATTGTGAAACAACCGGCACATCGGCCAACGTTCTCTTCTCTGCCTTAGCATCAATCGCATATGCTAAGTATGCATCACATCCCTTTGCAACAAGCTTTCGAGCTTTTGCAATAGTCAGCAAACACAGATCCCCGCTTCTCCTATCCCCATATATACATATCTCACGCCCCTCCGGGGTAGTTATCTTTATCATTCGACTCTTACACACTATATGGGCTTCATTCTCGATCAACCAGTCCATTCCGACTATCACATCAAACTCGCTGAACTCTATCGGTATCAAGTCCAAATTGAAGACTACATCTTAAATTACTAACGTGCAGTTACGGTAGACATGATCTACTTTTACTAGAGTGTTGCTAGCAGTTTCTATATCAAGAACAGCAGATAATCTAGATAGTGGCATGGCAAGTCTTTGTGCAAACACAGTAGAAACAAACGACCTATTGGCACCTGAATCAAATAAAACTCGTGCAGGCATAGAATTAACTATGAACGTACCCGTGACGACCTCCGGATTTTCCCTTGCCTCCTCTGCAGTTATCTAAAAAGCACGAGCAGGTGCCCTCTGTGACTGACCCCGGCGGTTAACTGAACCACCACTCGAACCTCCAGACGATCGTGTTGATGATGGGACAGCAGCCGTTGGAGCATTCTTTCTACAGTTCCTGCTATAGTGACCCCACACCCCACACTTATAGCAAGCATCACCCTTCCTTGGGCAATCATTCTGAAAATGTCCGAGTTCTCCACAGCAAAAGCAAGCACGTCCGTTAGGGCACTTGCCAAAATGTTCCAAGTGACATTTATTGCAATACTGCGGCTCAGTGTTGATGGAGTATGCACGCGCACGACCGCGATCAGATGAACCAGATTGTCGGCGATACGACTGTTGAGGTGAGTATTGTGAAGACCGGGAAGAACCAGAATATCCTCCCTCCCTTTGGCGCTTCGGCGGTGACGGCTGTGTTGGATTGGTGGAAGCAGCAGCAGACCCAACAGAGTAGCCCGACATAATCAAAATCTGCTCTACATTTCTGGCAGCCTCAAGTAAGCCAGCAAATGTAGGGTAACGAACATTGCTCATGACCCTCCTAATCTCAATGTCAAGACCAGCCTCGAACCTGGTCACTTTCCTTTCTTCGGTGTCCACCTGATGAGGTGCGAACAGACTTAACCTCGTGAACTCCACAGCATATTGGGACACCGTCTTCGTCCCCTGTACCAGCGCCATAAACCTTGCCTCTAATCTCCGACGCTCATCAATCGGACAGTATTGCTGAGTGAATAAGTCCGTGAACTCAGCCCATTTCATAACCGAAACCTTTCTCCAATGTCAAAGCGTTCACCATGGCATTCCACCACATGATTGCATCATTCGTGAACATAGCAGTTGCATAACGAACCATATCCTTCTCAGCACAGTCGCTGATTCGGAATGTTCGCTCAGTTGCTGTTATCCATTCCAGTGCAGCAACAGCATCCCCTAAACCGTTAAACTCTACAGCTCCATTTCCTTTAAAATCCTTAAACCGACAACCCCTGGGCTTATTAGATGACCCAGTGTTGTCATCTTGTTCCTCATTAATTCCCTCTCTTTCTTTTTCTTTGTTCTTCCTTTTATCTTCCCTTCGCTTAGTTTCGGCCTCATCTCGAGCCCGAAACTGCTCTTGAATCATCTCTCTTTGCTCAGCCATCATGGCTAGCATCATTTCTCTCGTCTCTTCAGGTGTCATTCCTCCTCCAGACATGTTCTGAAATACGAAACATATAACTTATTTAGCAACATGTCATAAATTTAAAGACACCATTCATTTGTCCCGTATAATAGTCAATCCCTATAATTACTAGATCATAACCTATCTTAGTTCAGATCATTACTTAAACCACTACATATCATTACCTAATGTTTGAGATCAAGACCTCACGGACACTTGAATCTCAAACAACTGCTCTGATACCATCTCGTGTGACACCCTTGCCACAACAACCACCAATTACGATATACCCAGGATTAATCATCAACATGCAATAACATAATGATCTGATAACCTAAATTAAGTGCGGAAGCATTAAAACATAAATAAAGTAGTGCAACAAGTGTTAAACACCCTATGGTGCTATCAGGTACCAAGTCTAAGTCTACACACCCATACATTTATTACAATCATCCAAAATATATTACAACATTTGTCCCACAACATAATTACCGATTAGATAGTAGATATCTTCCAAATCTTCCAAATCGACCTAACTAGAAGGTCCAGCAGTAGATTTTCCTTTGCCTGTAAAAATAAAAATCAACAACTAAAACGTAAGCGGATGCTTAGTGAATACAAAGATTGCGCATATTATAAATATTTATGAAGCCCAAGAGTAATCCCGACGACAAACGTCGTATACTCTCTTCGTACACCAAGTACGGACCAGAGCCGCAGCCCCTTCGAGCCCAAGACTCGGCATTTACACATACCATCTGAGACAAACGAATGATCGGGGATGACATACTGCCTACCGGACCTGGAGGGATCAGCTCCAGCGTCATATAGCGCAGTAACATCAGAGTAATCGATGCGACCCACCGGTCCATCACTAGATGCACAACAATCGAACGGACTTGCAACAAGTAAGAATGTGCATCTAAATCTACGCAAGTTAGTAGAATTCCAACCAAACAAGTGAAACAACAGGTCTCAGCAGGCAAAGCTTAACATAAATCAGATATAATCATGCGAAATCTACTGTACTCACAGTGGGTGCGTATTATCTTTAACCGATATTATTTCTCTTCGGGCTTTCAACCGGATTCCACCAAGTACCCCACTGTGGGTTAAACAACACCACAAGGGACCTGTTATATCAATTACAACAAATTCCTCATATCATTATCCGTTTAATTCATAAAAATCAAGTCTCGTATGTTTTGCAACGTTTTCCCCCATTTCGGGTCTACATTCAAATTTAACCCATAACTAAGTTTGAAACCTATTTCAGGTTCACAACTTGTCTTTTGAATAATTCTTGCCATTTTATGTGTTGTTTATAAGTTCCATTCAATTTACACAAGTCTAGGGAGTAGCATTCTCAATTTTAGGCATTAAACTCGAATTTAATGGGTTAGATTCGAAATAAACCATCAGATTCGAATTCCAGGCATCAGATTCGAACCAAGCTTCGAATCTATTATCAGATTCGAAGCCATACCCTTCGAATCTATCATCAGATTCGAACCCCCTTTAGAATCTGATGGTACACCTTCGAATCTAGCACCAAACTCGAGTTTGTTCTAGCATTTCGACTCTGATCTTGACCCATTCGAGTCTGTTCTTCGTTTCAACTTAAACCCTTCATTTTCTAAGGCAAAAATCACTAATATATCATGTATAATACCTAGATTCGATTCGATTATGCATATATATTCATATTCCAGCAATATTCCAACAAAAACAAGCTTAAATATGCATAAAATGACAGATTCGAGATTGTGTTCTTCAAAACCGAAACCAAAATCTTAAAAAGGATCGATTCTTACCTCAATTCGCACGAAATCTGAAATCCGTTTGCAGATTATTGTTGTACTCCTCGATACCTTTCCGATGACGTATAATTCCCGAAAATCCGACGGTCGGTTTGTGATTTATCTTAGAGAGATGTAGAGAGAAAACTTCTAGAGAGATAGAGTAGAGAGAGAGTGTAAACTAGAAAATGAAGCCTATTGCCCTTTATATACTACTTTCGTCATTTTTGCACATTTCATCACCCGACTTAACCGGTTCCATAAAATACTGATTTAATCCTAGAATTATCATAATTAACTTTTAAATTCATAATAATCCACAAAATTGATTCTGAATTCAATTTTCTCAAAATAGCAACAAACTTTGCTAAATATCCAATATGCATAATAATCGCCCAAATTCAACTTAAATACATAACTTTCCACCTAATTAATCAAAATACATCAAAATAAGTCCGAGGATGTTACATGTAGCACCTTATTTAATATTTTTTTGGGTAAATTATGTTGGTAATTTTTTTGTTTTATCAATAAAATGTTTAATTATTACAAAATTATTTTTTGTACATTATTTAATATTTTTTAGGTAAATAATTATGATTGCAAATAATAAAATGATTAATTATAGAACTCTCTGCTGAATTCTCTGTTGTACCAAACAAGAGACATGATTCTCTGTTACATTTCTCTGTTGAAATCTCTGTTCTACCAAACAGATGAATCAATTCTATTTCTCCAGACCAATTCCCTTTCTCAGCAATTCCATTCTCTGTTGTCATTTCTCTGCAATTCCATTCTCTGTACCAAACGCACCCTAAGAGTAAAAATAGATTACTTTGCCATTAAAAAAAACTGTAAGATAAAGAAGGGGATACATTTTATAAACGGTCAATTGTTAAAATTACTAACACCTTTTGTTTCTTAATCATTTATAACATCCGCTTTTGTATAGGGGTGTTCATTTACGGATTATCTGATTTCCGGATATTCGAAAGTCGGATACATGAATTTTACTAAGAATCCGCATTCGATTTTTGGATAATCCGAATGTCGGATATCCGAAATTTCGGATTATCCAAAAATCGGATATCGAATTATCCAAAAATGCAACCATGCAACTTTTTAATTAAACTTTAAATTATAAAATAAATTGAAATATATAAAAATACAAATCTATATACCTATTAACATATAAAAAAATAATTGTGTCACAAACGAAAATATATCTACTTTTTAAACTTAAAAAAAGCACGTCAAAAGAGATTGCAATGCATTTAAACGTGTTATAAATATGTTAAAACTACATTATCCACATAAAATTAAGAATATAACTATTGTTAGTCAAATGATGTTTGCCAAAAAAGTTTAGAAATATAAAAAAAGGAAAAAAAATTGATTTCAGGTTTTCAGATAATCCGAAATTATGCAAAATCTGTATTCAAATCCGAACCCAAAATTTCAAATTATCCGCCGAAATTTCGGTAAGGTTGGGTTTTCCGATCGGATTCTTGAATCTAAATACTTTTAACACCCCTACTTTTGTATTTTGTATCAACAATTTTTTTTAACTTTTTTGCCATAAATGGTATAACAAAAGATAAAAGTTTATGCTATTAATGTTAAAATAAGTAATGAAACTATGAATGCTAAAATAACATATAATTAATTGTTAATTTTTAGCAATCAGACGTTTTATAAACTTTGGATGACACATGCTTTTCGAATCAATTATAATTTATATTTCTTTTGCAAGCAAATTACAATTTGTATTATAAACAAGGACTACAAACAACCATGTTATGCAAATTGAAACACACAAAGGAAATAACATAGATACAACTGATCACTCACAATTGGGAACAAACCCAAAATGCTAACTAGTGAATTTAAGAACACATTTAAAATCATTTATCTCTCAACTCTCTATATCACCCTTTCTAAGTATCTTGTTTAACACCCACATTCACATCCCAATATTCATTTGTTTTCCCCTTTTCTATACGCTGATTGTGAAGACAAGTGTGCGTTTTCTACAACGATCTTCGTATTAGGTTCCAAGTAGATTTCAATCGAGTGTAGTGAAGGTGCCATGAAGATATACGTGGCTGGAACTAAAAACTTTGGTCTTTTGTTTTGAAATCTTGTACCTTTACGGTAGATAAGTATTTTTGTTGACCCATATCATATATGTTTTGTGCTTGGTTTTGGAGTGATTGGAGAGAAGAATGCAACTAAGTGGAAACTTCATTAGGTTTGAAGTAGTTCATCAGACTTGATCTAGTACATTAGGTTTGATGCTTCATTTGTTCAGGCTGATGATAATATTATATGTGAAAATTCTGTCTGGTTCGACATAAGATAGTTGTTTAACATTGATAAGTAACCAAAGACGAAGCTACATCAGCTTTGGTTTTGTCTTTGATCAGTATGTTTTGACAATTGACTAATTAATGGCTTCCTTTGAGAAATCAACTCTGTAACAACCTGAACTTTAATTAACGTCAATTAACAACAATAAACATGATTAGCATAAATTAACAAGTTTAGAGTTAACTAATATGTTATATGTAATTTTAATTACTGCATTAGCAATCAATTTACAATTTTCCTGTCAAGACCTCCCTTTAAAGGGGCAGTCTTGATGACTAGGGCCCAAGTAGCAATACAACATCAATCAAAACTAAGATAGAATTAATAAAGTGCGGAATTAAGTCATTACAGAAATTAGGATTATTTTACAGTAAGTTTAAAACAAAACTGTTAAAGTTTAAATTTAAAACTAAACTATAAAGGGCACAAGGACACTAATCTAGTACATAACCACGATACATGTCGCTGCTTCTACCCAAACCACCATTATAATAATCCATATTCGATACCAATTGCAGATTCAGTAGTGGTCTAATGACTTCCAATTCGGACTTGCAGATCCTAAGGACTTGGTTCAGCTGGACCTTTTTCTTTGATTAAACCTGTAAAAGGATTCAACAACAACTGTAAGTGGTGCTTAGTGAGATTATAGATTTAACAGTTAACATGCCATGACAATTTTAAGCGGAGACTTGACTTTGACTTTTGACTTTAATCTCTGACTTTGACTTTAAGCGCGATTTTGACATGACTGCCGCTATCAGCCAGACATTGTGAGAAATAGGACTTAAGATCGGATGATGTTTAATCCCACGCACACGCTTTTAATTGTGGGGATCAGCCACATACTGGGCTAGCTACCAGTAAGACAACATGGGCAAACATCGGAGTAGATTTAATCATAGACTGGCATAGACTTACTCAGACTTGAATTGTGCGAAAGCATATGAAAAGCATCGATAACAAAGCAAATGACTGTAAGCATTCAAAGTAATGAATCAAGATAGCATCAACAATATATATCCAAGACTAATTCAGACTGTAAAGACATGTGTGCAGGATGATATATTAAAAGCTATCATGATCCACAGGGCATCACCGTACCAAGGTGTGCACAGGTCACATTCTAGCTGGGCATATTAGACTTTCAAATAAAGCTAGAACACTAATATGTCTCACAGAAAGACAAACATGTATACGGTTATATCTATAACTCACTGTTACTGTTTATTGCATGGCTGTTAACTTTGACTTTCACAAGCGGATTAAATCCACCACCTGAGTTATCTCAGGATTTGACTTTAGCTTTACAGACTTTAGCTTTGACTTTACTGACTTTAGCTCTGACTTGCTTCTTTGACTTTGGCTTGACTTTATTAACTGAGCTTGGCTTTAATTACTTTAACTTGACCTTTCTGGCTTGACTTTACGAACTTTAGCTTTATTACATAGTTCAGATTTAGTTGAACCTGTTAATTGTATGACAAATCACACTTACATAAGCTTTTATGGCATTACCCAACATAATTGTGTATTTCTGTTAAATTCTTGGACTTTTGGAAGCTTTTGTACGGACTTATTCATTTATTGACTTTTCGTGTCTTCTCAGACTTTGTTGCATTCTCAATTAAACTCATGGCTTAGCTTTGACATGATTTAATGACTTTAATTCAATTCAATTACATAGCTAATAAATGTAATTAAAATTATATTTAACATATTAATTAACATTAAGCTGGTTAGTTAATGTTAATCATGTTTATCGTTGTTAATTAAAGTTTAGGTTGTTACAGAATGGACTCCACCACGCATAACTTCGTCCCCGAAGTTGTCTATGTTCAGATTGTCTCAGCTTAGGAATTACAAAGTAGCTATGAATTCCCATAATCTGACATAAGCTCTCTGGTGTTTATTGAACGAGCACCATCTGCATTTCATAACTTCTTGCCTCTCAGGCTTTTATAACCAATACATTTACTGGTTTTTCAATATTAACAGTTTATCTGTTGACTTATGAAATCGCTATAAGAATTTTAGGATTTCTGCTTATCGTTTATATTTTTACTGTGTTGACTTACACTTAGAGATTCAGTATGACTTTCAATTTAATTTAGATTTCAATTTAGTTATTAAGACATGTTATATCTATTTCTTTTGATCTTAAACCAATTGTGGCTTTTTGAATCTCACATCTGTATTATTGAACAATTTCATTCATTGATGATGTTATTATCATCAATTGCTTAACAGACTTTTGGATTGCACTGACTTTTATCAGGACTTAAGATGACTTTTCATTTGTAATCCCTGAGTCCAGGGTTACTTTATTTGCTTCAGCCAAGACTTTTATAGACAAGCCTAATGGAACAAGAATTCCATATATACACATGCGTATAGACTTTTAATTGACTTTCATTGGTCATTCAAGACCAATCGCTTAATTCTGATAAGAATTTCTCTTTAATTCTTGTTGGACTCTAGCTTTGTGCCTCTGACTTCCTTGATTTCAACTCAAGCTGACATTGGGTGCTTAACAAACTGGTTCAAAGACCATCTTCTCATTTAATTTATTGGGTCAGCAACTTCTACCTCTGTCTCATTATGAGACACACTGTAATCTTTCAGATTACAAGGCTTTACGAAGAAGCTTGTGCTTAGGATCAAATTTTGTTTTTCCTTAGAGCCTTTGAATCATACATGATTCAAACACTGATACCTATATTGCTGATAGGTAGAATTTCTGATTTGAAAGAAACATTTAAGTCATAGCTTCAACTGATACAACCTAGATGTCATCAGTATATTCACTATCAATGACAAAGCTGTACAGTTGAACTCATGACTTATTTTGAAGTCACAAGTCGATTTAAATCAAGAATAGAAAATCTTTCTCCTGGTCTCCTTAGCGATCCTATTTTTAAAATGTTTCTATGGAATCGCAATGAGGTCGAGATTGAAGACAGTGTTATTAACGAGCAATACATGGTTGTGAAATTAGGTTATTGGCAGCTGTTTCAATATCAAGGATATCAGAAATCTGGGCAAGTTACTTGGTTAATTGACATGAAAGTGCTATAGAGATGAATGAACAGTTTGTAGTAGAATCGAACGATACAAGACAGGTATTTACTTAGCAAAACATACTCATGACCGCATCTGACATTTCCTCTGTTTCCTCGGCTGTGATATGATAAGCACGGGCTCTAGCTGACGGAGTTGCAGCCGTGCTCTTCATTGTTGAACCTTCGACATATGACTGGGATTGACTGTTGCTTCTCATGGGGAATTGATGATTAAAGTGTCCAGGTTTTCCACACGTGGAACAACCAAGACCCTTCGTTGGGCATTCCTGGCTACTATGACTGATTTTGCTGCAGACGTAACATATCACATCAATTGGATTACATAGTCCAGTATGTGATTTCCTACACCTTTTGCTCACTCGCTGTTCTGATTGAATCGCATAAGACTTGACCTTTTGAGGAGAGCTATATTGATCAGCCTTTTGAGACTGGGTCTTTCCTGTCTTGAAGAGTCTGCTAAATCGTTGCTTCTTGGGTGGAGAATGACATGTAGAATTGGTCTGAATTGCGTTTAGTTGTTCACCATACTCCAGGTATTCGCTTTCAATTTGTCTGGCTGCTTCCACCATCTCCAAGTACGTCTTGTATTTGTTACTACTCATCGGCTGACGATACTTTGGGTTCAATCCTCTACGAAAACCATTCATCTTTATTTCTTCTGTGGCTACCTGATAAGATGCATAGCCACACAGTCGTGAGAATTCGTGTTTGTATTCATCGACCGTCTTGTCACCTTGAGTCAGTTGCATCAATTGA
This sequence comes from Centrapalus pauciflorus, assembly GCA_020465985.1. Classification (NCBI taxonomy): domain Eukaryota; kingdom Viridiplantae; phylum Streptophyta; class Magnoliopsida; order Asterales; family Asteraceae; genus Centrapalus; species Centrapalus pauciflorus. The sequence continues at coordinate 541,097 of JAANYP010005943.1, forward strand.
ACTTCCATTCTATCTTGCTGATCCGCGGGACAGTACTTAGTGTTGAACATGTCGAGGAATTGCTCTCATTGAAGTGTTTGGATGACATCCTCTCCGTAGATACTCCTCTGTGTCTTCCACCGTGCGCTGGCAGCTCCGACAAACAGAGCAATAGCATACTTGACTCTTTGTGAATCTAAACACTCCGAGATACTGAAAATATCTTCTGTGTGACAAATCCAGTCCAATGCCTGGATAGGGTCTACAGTACCCTCAAATGTCAAGGCACCACTAGACTTAAAATCTTTGAATCGGCAGCCTTTTGGCTGTTCAGTTTGGACATTATTATTGGAGTTATCAGAATCAGACTTATCATTATGGATTTGCTTATCCTTTCTTTTGTTCTTTTTATCAGCCTTACGTTTTGCTTCAGCCTCATCATGAGCCTGAAACTGTTCTTGGATTAGTTTAACTTGTTGTTCAATTTGTTGTGCTAACAGTTGTTGTGTCATCTCAAACAGTTGTTGAGGAGTGACATTATCAGGAATTCCTCCTTGTCCAGACATCCTCACTAAAAATAAAAATTCAAGTTTCTTTCAGTTAATAGACTTAGTGACTACGTACCCTTTTTCTCATCCTAACAGTCTGTACATCCTATCTCAGTTCAAGCCACTTAGCATGATTGATACTTTACTTATTGCTTAAGTTTGAAACCAAATATTACTTTCATAATACTTGATTCACTCAAACTATTGCTTTGATACCATCCTGTCAAGACCTCCCCTTAAAGGGGCAGTCCTAATGACTAGGGCACAAGTAGCAATACAACATCAATCAAAACTAAGATAAAATTAATAAAGTGCGAAATTAAGTCATTATAGAAATTAGGATTATTTTACAATAAGTTTAAAACAAAACTATTAAAGTTTAAAAGTAAACTATTAAATTTAAAACTAAACTATAAAGGGTACAAGGACACTAATCTAGTACATAACCACGATACATGTCACTGCTTTTACCCAAACCACCACTATAATAATCCATATTCGATACCAATTGCAGATTCAGTAGTGGTCTAATGACTTCCAATTCGGTCTTGCAGATCCTAAGGACTTGGTTCAGCTGGACCTTTTTCTTTGATTAAACCTGTAAAAAGATTCAACAACAACTGTAAGTGGTGCTTAGTGAGATTATAGATTTAACAGTTAACATGCCATGACAATTTTAAGCGGAGACTTGACTTTGACTTTGATATCTGACTTTGACTTTAAGCGCGATTTTGACATGACTGCCGCTATCAGCCAGACATTGTGAGACATAGGACTTAAGATCGGATGATGTTTAATTCCACACACACGCTTTTAATTGTAGGAATCAGCCACATACTGGGCTAGCTACCAGTAAGACAACGTGGGCAAACATCGGAGTAGACTTAATCATAGACTGACATAGACTTACTCAGACTTGAATTGTGCGAAAGCATATGAAAAGCATCGATAACAAAGCAAATGACTGTAAGCATTCAAAGTAATGAATCAAGATAGCATCAACAATATATATCCAAGACTAATTCAGACTGTAAAGACATGTGTGCAGGATGATATATTAAAAGCTATCATGATCCACAGGGCATCACCGTACCAAGGTGTGCACTGGTCATATTCTAGCTGTGCATATTAGACTTTCAAATAAAGCTAGAACAATAATATGTCTCACAGAAAGACAAACATGTATACAGTTATATCTATAACTCACTGTTACTGTTTATTGCATGATTGTTAACTTTGACTTTCACAAGCGGATTAAATCCACCACCTGAGTTATCTCAGGATTTGACTTTAGCTTTACAGACTTTAGCTTTGACTTTACTGACTTTAGCTCTGACTTGCTTCTTTGACTTTGGATTGACTTTAATAACCGAGCTTGGCTTTAATTGCTTTAACTTGACCTTTCTGGCTTGACTTTAGAACTTTAGCTTTATTACATAGTTCAGATTTAGCTGAACCTGTTAATTGTATGACAAATCACACTTACATAAGTTTTTATGGCATTACACAACGTAATTGTGTATTTCTGTTAAATTCTTGGACTTTCTGAAGATTTTGTACAGACTTATTCATTTATTGACTTTTCGTGTCTTCTCAAACTTTGTTGCATTCTCAATTAAACTCATGGCTTAGCTTTGACATAATTTAATGACTTTAATTCAATGCAATTACATAGCTAATAAATGTAATTAAAATTACATTTAACATATTAATTAACATTAAGCTGGTTAATTAATGTTTATCATGTTTATCGTTGTTAATTAAAGTTTAGGTTGTTACAAATTCGTAGTGAATTTGTTACTAAAAAAAATATTATAATGGATAACAAAATTAGACTTAGAGTAACTTCAAAACTAAACAACATATGTTAGGCTTTTGCAACACATCAATCCACAACTCATAAACACACTATTAGCATTGGGTGATTCCAAAAAGGACAAAGTGATCTATCTGGTTGATCCTGTTGTCCAGTAGTCATATATTTGTCTCAAATATTAAGCCATTCATGTGTATAGTTTTGGCAGAGGTTGCAATTTGATCCAATAGGTCAAACGGACAAAAAGATCAAAATGACCTGTAGTAAAAAGTTATTTGAACATAAATTCTTTTAAGAAATGAAATTCTATAAAATGAAGTATTAAACAAATTGTTTTTCGAAAAAGATTTCAAGATTATGTAAATTTTTTGTCTTTTAGTCGTCAACCCATTTGAACCATTTGCTTAAACGTGTCTGAATTGTCACACCTAAGTTTTGGACATTCACATATCAAAATTGAATGATTCTATACACAAAATTACGTATACATCAAGAACACATTTTCTTGAAAGAGTTTAACAACACATATTAGTCTTTAAACACACAAGTCTAAGCCAAATAGTGTTGGTTAAATAATACATATATATATGTGCTTTCAAAACTAATTAAATAAAGTTTTAGCTGTAATTAATGGTCCAAAGTATATAATTGAATGTAGAAAATGTATCTGCTTTAGCTAATCAATTAGAAGAAGTTGATATGACTATCCAAATCCAAACCAAAAAAACCTGTTATTAATTCAAAGCCTTTTTTTTTTTTTTTTTTGTTTTTGTTATAATCATGTCTATATAAGATTTTGATCCTAAGATTGTGTTTGGTAGAAAAAATTAAAAAAAAATGAAACGAAGACAAATTATTAGTTAGAAAACTTAAATTGTATATATAAAAGTTTCTATGAATTCTCAAGTTGTAAGATTAAAATTCAATTTTTTTTATTTATTTAGCAATGACAGTGAATTAAGTTTTAGCAATTAAATAAAGTTTAGTTGTAATAAATGGTTCGAAGTATAATCGAATGTAGAAAACGTATCACTATAGCTAACCAATTAGAAGAAGTTGATATGAGTATCCAAATCTAAACTACAAAAAATTTATCCGAACCCAACCCTATATACACACACATATTAAGTCCAATCTTGAAGAGAAGGTGGTGTTGTATTCAATTTTCATTTGGTTTTTTAAAGTTGGTTAAAAAAACAAAGTATTTGTTTAGAAAAGAACAATCTTATTTCCATTTCACTACTTCAGGTAGGGTAGGGTAGGGTAGGGTAGGGTGAGGTGGGATAGTGGCTCCTATATATTGAGGGAAAGTGAAAGAAAAGGAAATAGAGATAAAAAGATGTATATTTAGTTTTATCGACTGAAACAATGATAGTCGGTAATCGGTTGGTAAATACCGACGTATTTCCGACCGATTTCCTAAAGAAACGTAAAAAAAAGTATTACCCAGATCATATACGAATTTCAGACCAAATAGCGATCAACTGTGATAGTCGGAATTCTATCGGTAAACATCGACTGATTATTGATAGTTTTAAACAAACAATAAGACGGTTGGTATTCTATCGGAAAGTGTCTACAGTAAAAAAAATCAGACGGTATATGTATATATCGTTCAAAAAATTGTCGGTAAATGACGCAGTTGGAAATATTAGCAACCAAAAACTTTTTGGCAGCCGTTTTCGGTCGTAAATCAATCGGAAAACAACGTTTCCGACGGGGTTTTCCATCTGTAATTATCCAAAGTATTCATCATCTCTTCATCTCTTGCTTCACCTTGTTACATAGAAGAAATAAATCATGTGTTTAGATGTTACAAAATTATTAAAGGTTTGTATACTATAAAATGGAACTATTAGTCAGCAAGGATCAAATCAATTTACATTCCTAGTTTTATATATGTAGTTGCTATGATTTTGAGCTTAACATAACCGAGTTTTCATATAATTTTCGGTTTAGTTACCGAAATTGGAAAAATCCTTCGGTTTCGATTTACGATTTTGATGACAAACGGTTAATCAAAAAATCAAAAAATAAATAAATTTTTAAGATTAATCTTTAAGCCTATGATATTAGCATTTACACTAACCAGGCAACCACACTGTAACTATTTTTAACCATTAATTGAGTTTAATAACTTGAAAACAACTAAAACTATATTGTTACACTTTAATCAGGTAAAACTAAAAGTCTTTTTTTATTATATTTTTTAATAATGATTTATAATTTGTTAACGATATGTTATCAATACTTTATAATTCATAGATAATTTCCTCATCTTGATTTTTCAAAAGTATTTAAAAATTAATTATATCCGAATCAAAAAATTGGTTAACCGTAATCTTCGTTTTAGTTTTAGGTTCATAAAAACCTCGAGCAAATATATTCAGCTTACCATCTAAAAGTCACTTTCAGTTTGATTAACCATCCATGAACACCTCTACTGACGTCATATGAACTAATTCGATACATTTTTTTGTGTTTTTAGTAATGGTTAATTTTACTACTTTGTTTTATCATTTTTGTAAATTCTATAATTTTTATAAAGATAACAATATTCTTTCATTTTTTAATAAGTAAACCGAACATTCTCATTATTATTTTTTTTGATGACATCGGTTATGGATTATTATTTTTATTTATTTAATTTCATCATAACTCTTATATGACTTAAAAACAATTTCACTATATTTTATATAAATAAAAAGATGTCATTCTTTTGACAAAATGAATAATTAATAAATATTAACACACTAGGGTAGTGTTAACAACCCTAGAATGTATTATATTTGATAAAAAAAAATCAATTTTAATTAATATTTGTTTATAATTACGTTTATAATATGATTTGTGTTTTCACAAAAGTTATTAAAGCTTAGTTTTCAAAAAAAAAAAAAAAAGAAAAAAAGAAAAAGAAAACCAATTAATAGCTTATTCAAAAACGAATTTAGCCTCATATCAAATACAGATTGATAAGCACTTCCTAACCGTTATTACATTTTAAATACACAATAATTAAATAATAACTTAGTAAATGTAATCTAAAAACCAAAAGTGTATACAACTATCATCAATATAGATTTTTTTGTAATGGTAAACTATTCTACTTTTAATCCTAAATTACACTTTTGCCCCAAGTGGAGACTTTAGACACTACTTTCTCCACCTAAATTTCAACTTGCCTCCGACGGGATTCGAACCCGTGACCTCTCACTTACATATCACTCTCATACCAAATGGGCTAAACACCATTGGTATTATCAATATAGATGAATATGGTGTCCAAATAAAAAGGAAATTAATTCCACTAATATAAAATTAATAATTTAATATTCTAGATTATCCTTAAACATATACTCAAAAAAAGTGTGGAGTAGGTGAACAAAAAAGCAAAAAGTTTTATTTTTGAGTACTAAACAAGTATTAGACACATTTTAGGAGCCCCACATTTGTAATTCTTGAAATATGGGTGGCCATTAACTTCAAAAGGTACTTGCACTTCTTTTCTCTTCACCAAACTCCCCATTTTCAAAAAAATATTTCCATTAAAGTACAAATGTCCCACTTCTATTGAAATCTTGTTTAGCTTCTTCACTTGACCATTCATCACATAGTTGATCTAATGCCTTCCTCTCTTTTCAAACTTACTCAAATATTAGTTTGAATTTAACTTCATAGACGAGACTGTAAAGTTATAACACTTTAACTGAGAATTAATGATCATGAAAAAGATATGAATACCTAAGATATATGTCATATTAAGTGGTAGTGAAATGTATTTATTATGATGGTGCTAAACTTTTACTTTTAAGTTATATTCAAATGTTTTATAAGTTTTCAAATTTTATATTATTACTTTTAAAGATTAAGGTAGTAAGTTGAACTGAACATTGTTTATAATTGTCTATTTTGTAAAGTCAGGATGAAAGTTAGGTTACAACATCAATATACTATAGGAATGTTTAAATTTTAAACTTAATTTATGACAATATGTTTCGTAAATAATTAAAACAACTGTGATTGTCGTTTATATTTGATTTGTAATTATTTTTATATGTAATATACTCTAATCTATATGAATAATTATGATTTCTATAATTATATTTCATTCGAGTCTGATATTTTTAAAGTTCTTTGAAATAAAATACATGATATTGGTCAAGTGATATGAAGATAAACATATGATAAATTCAAAAAAATCGACTAAATACGAAGTTTTGTGCTTTCATAACTACTTATTAATAACATTCAACTTCTATAACTAGGGATTTGCTTCCCAAGTGCATCAAACATCTTTTAACGATTTTTTTTATATAAGATACATTTTGTGTTGTCGAACTATATAAAAGGGGGCAACTTAAAGTGTTAGAAAATTTAGAGGCTTGAGCAGTTAAGTCAGTAAGTAAATTATTTCCTTAGTAATAAATGAAGACAAGCATAGCTTAATAAGGCATTTTCGATGTATAGTCGTATGATCGAATGACTCATTCGAAACCCCTTTCGATATAAGTCAATACCATTTTAAGACTTCAAAATCACATAAAAAGTAAAGGTTCTTTTTACATCGTGAATTACATGACATGTACAAATAGTTTCTTTGGACTATATATGTTTAAAACAAAATGTTTTGACAATACCCCCTTGACTTCTTAATTATTACACTATACACCCTTAACTTCATTCTTTATTTGAAACCAATTCATTTAAGTTCTAAAAGTTCGTTACCCTTTTAACATGTGGTCTTATATATATTATGACGTTTGGATTACTCTTGATAATGTCATTAATATACATTCCAATTAAATAAATTCTCAAATAAGAAAATTCAAATTAAATCTTATTAAGTTGGTTTAAGTGTCACTTTAAGACATGTTTAATGGAAGTTTAAGTCATTAAATGATGTTGGTTGGTCTTTGGATGCTCATCATCTCCACAAGTGGGAGAGTGGGACACTTCAAATAGTATTAATTAAAAATAAATGAAAAATAGTTGAAATTAAATTACCTAAAACTCTTGAAATGATTTATGTATTTATTTTTCATTTTGTAACAAATTAAAATAAGCATCTTTTATTTAACTTGTTGTATTTGTAAAAACTTAATTAATATAATACATACACACATAATTACATATATACAAGCATGTCACAATTAAAAATAGAACTCTAAAATATCTTAAAAAACATTAATAAACCTCATGATCATCAAGCTTCATAAGAACACTTCTTTGATCAACGATGACGAAAGCAAGCAAGACAGAAAGTGTGTTAGAGTATTCTAAAGAAATATTTTGATAATCAATGACGATCTTCAAAAGACCTTTAATGGGAAAGACAGGTGTGAATTGCCGACTTAAAAAACATAACAAAAGTCGTATGATAGTTTATTAATTTGATAATCGTTGTAACTTTTAAGTTGTATTAACTTACACTAGTATTTATTTTAATTGTTTAGTGTATCATCTTTTATTAATATGCATATGCAGATTAATAATCATAATAATTTATGCCATATTTAGTTTATGAATACCATTGATTTCTAATTCTTTTGCAAACCCTAAATAAGAAAATGTGTTTTTTGAGTATCCAATTTTCTTCAATGACAATATGCAAAGCATTTATAGTTGTTTGGGTATTCAACTCTTGAACTACTAACATAATGAATACAAAGATCCCAAGTAGTACAAATTCAACCTCTCATAAGAGATTAGTAAGTCAACAAGTATATAACTTTACTGGTTTATATATTATTAATAAAATTATTTAAATTATTAAAATTAAAACATATAAACTAGAAATTAAATCATAAAATACTAATTATTTAAAAATTAAAGGATACTATTATTTTTATATCATAACTATCAATTTTTTGGTTTTATAAATAAACAGGGTTAATATTGAAAAAATCTCATCAACTTTCTTCATTTTCGCGATTAAGTCCCTAAACTTTTTTTCTCATTGTTTAAGTCCTTAAACTATATTTTCTTATTCAAAAGTGTATATTTGACTTGTTTGACCGGTAACCAAAAAAGTTTTCTAAGTTTTTTCATTTGATTAATGCTATGAAAAACCCACTATCTTTCCATATTTTAGCGATAAAGTCCTTAAATTTTTTATTTTATCTATTGTATTTTACCCGCTAATCCGATAACCAGTTAAAAATACATACTTTTGAATAAGACAAACATAGTTTAGGGACTTAAACAATTGAAAAAAAAGTTTAGTGACTTAGTTGAGAAAATGAGAAAAGTTGATCGAGTTTTTTCAATATTAACCCAAATAAATATGACTGACTAGTAACAACTTTTATATATATATATATATATATATATATATATATATATATATATATATATATATATATATATAGATTGAGGTTCAATTGAGAATTTTTATGCATCGAGAATCTCGAGAAACTTTTGTGCATCGGATAATCTATCAAGGATGCACAAAGGACATTTAGGGAAAACTAAAGATATGATAATTAATTTATTTCTAAAAATCATTAAAATATAATTAGGAGTTACATTTTGAAATAAAATTTCATATTAACTACATTCCTAATTTTCCTCCCCATTTTTTTTTCTCTCTCTCTCTACCTTTCTCTCTAATCGTGTTCTTCATGATTTTCATAGTGATGATGATTTGAAGACGAAGATTAACGATGAACAACGATGATGATGAACATGAACAAGAGATGCAACCGATGATGAATTATGAAGAACACGATGCATAGATGGATGATGAACGATGAATAATGATGATGCATAGATGGATGATGAACAATGACGATGCATAGATGGATGATGAACGATGAACAACAAAAATGATGATGCATAAATGGATGATGAACAATGACGATGCATAGATAAATGATGAACAAGTTGAACATGATGCATAGCTGAATGAAGAATATGAACGACAAACACGATGCATAAACGAATGATGAACAAGTTGAACACGATGCATAAATGAATTTTGTGTATTTTTTTTTTGTTAAATGCGTTTTTTAACACAATGCATAGATAAACAGATTAACGATGAAATGCATCGATCCATATCATCTTTTTTGAATTTGTGTAATTTTTGTTAAATTTGGAAATGTATCAATTGAATTTATTTCTAAATTTAATGAGGTATGCACATTTCCCAAAATGCCCTTCTTTGTTTGTTTCTATGATGCACAAGATGCATAAATTTGTCCAACTATTTACCCTTTTGCCATTAATTTAATCCATACAATTTTTTGATCTAATGGATGATATAGGTACTTTTGTACCTCGATGCATAAAAGTTCTCAATTGAACCTCCCTCTATACATACATACATATATATATATATATATATATATATATATATATATATATATATAAATTTATATATTTTAATTGATGTAATTTGATATTTAAGTTATATATAACATAATGTTTATATATTTTATTAAAAGAAATAAAATGTTATGAATTATAGTTTTACTAGTTATCTTTTACTTGTCAGACATTTAATAATTTTGTATAATATGTATCTTTAAAAATATTTTAATAAACTTAAGAATATAACATATTTTTTTAATCAAATATATTGATAATATAAATATTATAAGCTTTAGATTTATTAGATTTTAATAAAAATTGTGTCTAAATAGATATATAAATAAGATAATATTAGTTTATTAACTCACATATTACATGAATAATTTTTTATAAAAATTATTTACAAAAAATGTATGTAAACTAAAAAAACATAAAAAAACATTAATTATATAAAAGATATAAGAATAGTGTTATTATTTAACATAACTATTATCTTTTTAATTTTATAAATAAACATGAATAGTTCCTAGTAGGGGTGAGCGACATAACCGATTTTCCGAACCCGGCCCGGTACCAAACCGGGACCGATACCGAATTAGTATATTTGGTCTGGTACTCGGGTTTTGAATTACTTAAAAATCGATTTTTGGTATTCATGGTTTCGGTATCATATTTATTCCGAATCTCTTATTTCGGTTTCGTTACCATATTTATACCAAACTGGTACCATATAAAATTATTTGGTTCGGTATTCGGTTCTTCCACATCTCTTATTTCGGTTTCGGTTTCGGTACCGGTCCGGTCCGGTCATGGACCGAGCTCACCCCTAGTTCCTAGATAAATATATATAAGATAATCTTGAATTGATTTGATTTATATTAGATTTTATGATACTTGATTTACATTACATCTTTTATATTTTAAAAATTAAAAAATTATGATTTGTATTTATCTTTTATTTTAAAAATAACAAATTATATTTATCTATTATGGTGAAATCTAAAACAACACCTAAGCATCAAATGTTCTCTATTATTTTATAAGATCTACAATTCTTGTGGTTATAAGCAATAAAGCTTGTAGACTTGATAGATTAATCATTTTAATTTCTACTGGTTTTACAAATGTTGTGTAAAAATTAGGAATAAACTGTAAAATTAAACTATATAAGACATAATTGGTTTTGAAAAGTTTGATTTTGTATTTTTTTTAAATCCTAGTAACATCATGAAAAATGAGACCGTATCAGAACTATACAAAACCAAAGGAGTATTATCCGCTTCGATAAGGTCTACTCAATAAACTGTACAATCTATTAAACCTTATAGAGTTAATGAGATTGTTAAGTTAGTATTTCATTATTTATTCAACTTACCATTAAACTCGATCTACAATCTATTAGACATTTATAAAAGTATAATAAAATGACATGTCATCATTCAATTTGTTATAAATTTATTAAAATACCCAACATTTTACCAGATTGATATTATCTAATAACCATGTTTTTATCTCAAATTTAATAGGTATAAAATCTATTATCATTCTTCACTTTTCACCGTGAAAAAAATTGTGTAATTCCTTCTCAACTTCTTTCAAACATTGTCAGCTCTTATGTATATGCTTTATCTAAATATGAGTTAAGTTTTATCCAAATATGTGTTTATTTTTATCTAATTATTAATGTTTAACTTTATTAAAAGTTATTATTATTAAACTAGCTATAAATATATATAATTCATCAAATAATTATTCAATAAATTTTAGTTACAATTATTTAATGAGTTTTTCATCAGAATAATAGTCCGAAACATGGCATCTTCACAATCAAAACTTAAATGGATTCAACTCATCTACGACATTCACCAACGGGTTTAATCCATTCGGTATGAGGGTGATAAGTAAGTGTAAGGTCACAGGTTTGACTTCCGTCGAAAGCAAGTTTAAATTTAGGTGGTGAAAGTAAGTCTGAAAGTCCCTACTTGGGACAAAAGAGTAGTTTAGGAGTAATAGTAGGTTATTTGCCGTTCAGAAAAATCTACGGCATTCAACCTACTCATTAAATCATCTCATCCCGATTAAACCATCACATTCCATTATTTAACATTTTTCATTGAACTTTCACGGCGTAAGTTTAACTCATTCAACCTTGTTACATCATTAAACCACCATCCATTTAACCGTCATTACGAATAGTACCCTAAACCAGATGACGTAGATGGTGTAAACTGAGGACAAAGAACACGCGACCCGACATTGAACTTGGGACCTCTCCATAATTACACTTCATGTCCTTGAACGTATAGTAATGTCACCATCGTAGCGGTTTGCAAGAATTTGGATTGATGCATGATACCAAACAAAAATAAACTAGCCTCGCCTGCTTGTCTGTTTCAATTCATAGTTCTACAACTTAGGGAAATTTTATTTCAATCGGTTTTGAAAATTTGAAATAACAATTTTAGGTTTGTTTTGTAACGAGAACCGAAGTAGTTTTTTTTTTTTTTTTTTTTGAATTCTCATAATATTTGGAACAATATTGTTCACAACTTTGAATTCAGAAAAACTTAAGTTTAGTGATCAATTCAAAGTCTGGTTTATTACCAAACTATTTTTTAATCGTAATAGGATCATTTTAAGTCGATCTGATTTTGATTTGCATACCCTAATGATGTGCTAAAGATTAGGTATAATAATTATAGGAACTATAGAAATATTTTAACTTGTATGTTGACACATGTTCTATTGAAACAGAATGATCGATTATTATGTTTTATTTTATTATTTTTATGGAAAATTACCAAGAAAGGTAATATAAAATACAAAATTTGACAATAAAGGTAGTGTAAAAATATTTTTGCCAAGAAAGGTAATATAAAATTCTATTTTAGGCCAAGAAAGATAATCAAATATTATTCGCTTACCAAAAAAGGGAGCATAAAATAAAAAATTCACCTTCTTAATTTGTCATCAATACCCTTTTTTGTCAAATTTGAATTTTATGTTATCTTTCTTGGCCTAAAAAATTTTACATTACCTTTATTGGCAATTTTTGAATTTTATATTACCTTTCTTGGTAATTTGCCCTTATTTTTATATTATGTATAACCATTTTATTTTTCTGTTTTTAACCTTTCATATATTATATTTTATAAAAACTATATACATTATTATAATTACATTGTTTTTTATCTACATTTCAATATAAAATTTATTACTATATATCCAAATTATTTTTCAAATTAAATGACAACAGTTCTTAAAATTAATTTTCTTAAACTTTTATTTAACATATGACTATTTTGTTTTTCTTTTATAACCTTTAACAAATTTTATTTTATGAAATTTGAATATATAATCATGATAACATTGTTTTTATCAATAATCTTAATTTTTATGAATTTTTTTGCATAATTTTCCCTTTATTTTTTTGTTGTAACATTTCATATCTTATATTCTATAACAGTTAAACACATTATTATGATTACATGTTTGGTTATCTACATTTGAATATAAAATTTATTACCATATATCCAAATTATTTTATAAACTGACAACATTTTTTAAAATTAAATTTTTTAAAATTTTAAGTTCTTATTAACATATAACTGTTTTGTTTTTCTTTATAACCTTTAACAATTTTTATTTTAGAAAATTCGCATACATAATCATAATAATATTATTTTTATCAACGTTTTGATATAAAAGTTGTGTATTATTAGTATATTATATATTACTCTTAATTTTAATCATGTTAAATAATTTTTTTTCTCTTTTTCTATTTCTAAGATTTTCTTTTCCAATTATTTTCCATTTTAACTTTTAAATTTCTTTTCAACCCGTTACAATGCACGTGTAAAGAATCGTAGTGAAAATAAAAGTAGAAATATATCCTCCCAATTAAAGAGAAAGTTCATACCCTAAACTTGCACCACAAGAGAAGTAGGTAAAGTTGATGGATTAATTTACGAGTCAAAATTGGATTTTGTCGGACGGTAGATTTTAATGTTTGTACCTTAACTTATAATACATAGATGTCTCATCATAATTTTTAGGTGTCTCATATAAATGTTAAAGTAACCCGTTTTTTTTTTTCTCAATTATAGTTGTGTAGTTATTAAGGTGTACCGATATGATATATGTACCTTTTTAACCATCCATATAATACATGTACACTTTAAATCATTCAAATATAATACATATATTTTTTTATGACCGGTTAGTTTGTTATAAAAACTTACATGTCATATTAATATCTGATTTGGAATTTAAAATTTTTATTATATTTCTGAAATAACAAAAAACTAATGAGGTGTCACTTTTTAGAAATTGATTATGTATTATTTTAATCATTCTTATTAGGGAAAATTACATCAAATAGCTCTGAATTTTCGACTTTGTACACATTTATGTAGTTAACTTTTTTTGTGCAAATTTGGTAGTCAAAGTTTCAAAATTAATCCAATTTGGTAGTTGGTGTACCAGTTAACCGGTTGTTTCCGGTTTCGATGCCTATGTGGACAATTTTTTTATGATGTGGCTACCCGTTTTTATATTATACCCCGTTTTATCTATGTGGCAACCCGTTTTTTAAAATCACTCGGTTATAAAACCCGGTTCATTTTTCATACGATCGATCCAACTTGTAAGAACCGGGTTTATAAGCGGGTAATAAAACCAGGTGATTTTAAAAAACGGGTTTCCACATAGATAAAACCAGGTATAATATAAAAACGGGTAGCCACGTGATTAAAAAATTATCCACGTAGGCATCGAAACCGGAAGCAACCGGTTAATAGGTACGCCAACTACCAAATTGGAACAATTTTGAAACTTTGACTACCAAATGTGCAAAAAAAAAAGTTTACTACATAAATGTGTACAAAGTCGAAAGTTCAGAGCTATTTGATGCCATTTTTCCTTCTTATTATTATGTTCATGTTCTTCGTCGACTTCATCGGAGCTTTCATGCTTCTGGCCATCGACTCCCACCGCTACCGTCGACTTCATCGGAGCTTTAAATCATGAAGGAGCTCTTGATTGATGTCCATAAAACATGTATTTTCTTTTATTAATAATAATAAATCCAAGTCAACATTATTTAATAAACTGAAATGTCACGTTTTAATCTTTTACCGGTATAGCCGGTTACAGGTCAACAAAAGTACCATATAAATAATAAAAAGACAGAATATGTACCATATGGATAATTAAAAAAGTACACGTATCATATGAATACACTTTAAAATATTGTATGACTTTAGCCCTTTTCGATAAGTATAACATCTTCAGATCAATATAAACGTTGTTAATTTATGCGTTATAAAAACATCTGATTAATATAAACTTTGTTTATGCCTAATGATAATGTTGTAGAGATACTAATTTATAATAATAAATTTATGTATTACCTTTGGCGACGAAAAAATCGTTGCAGAAGCCTGAAAAAACTATGATGGACTTTTTGACCGCGTAAATTATCATTGGTGCCAAAAAAAATTCGTATTACCTTTGGCGATGACAATGTCGTCGCTGGAAGTTAAAGTCGATTTTTGACGAGATAAAGTCAAAAAGTGAAACTCTTTTGTCCTTTAGTATAGCTTTTGCGATGACACTTGTCGTTGCGGAATGATTTCGTCGTTTTTTAAGCTTTTTCTTGTAGTGGCATGATCACCGTACATAAGTTAATTAAGGAGCATGTGATGTTTACATTTGTGTGAGAGATAATTAATTAGAGTAGTTCTTATGTCGCTTACAAATATTTTGAGGGTGTTTATGTGTTCAATTCTTATGAGTGATTTGGTGAAGTTTGAATTCAAGGTTACTCTTATCTCATTTCATATCACGTTTGAATTGAAAATGTGAATGAAAATTTATTGAATGATTTGAATTTTATTATTTGAGGATCGGATTTGATCGATATTTCCTTTGGGGTAGGCCAACCAATTGAGTACCATTGAATTAAAAGTATAAATTTTATTTTTGTCATTTATATACTACCACTTTAGTAACCCATATATCATGTGAATATTTTTAATAAATAATTTTTTAAAAAAATATATATAACTTTTCAAGCTTCCAATTCTTTTTCAAATTCTTCACTCATAATTAGTACCTATAAAATATACAATAATACAAATATCAATGACATGAAAACTATAACAAATAAGGACGAGTTTGATTAGAAGCAATTTTACTTACCTCAATTGTAACTTTATTGAGTTGCACTTAGTAATTCATAAAACTATGAAAAGTAGAGTAAAATAAACGCATTTGACTTGCTGAATGAAAGTTGAATGAACTGTAATTTAATTACCTAGTGCGGTTTCGTGGGATGAGATTGAACTAAATGTTTAGCGTCATTTAGATGTGTATATTTTAAGTTTAAAACATTATTGTATCTAATTTTAACACATTGAATCTAATTTATATTAATGTTAGGAATATGCGAAGCAATATATTTTTCTTTCTTTTGCATATATAACAACACAATATGTCAACTATAAGAAATAACAAGTATTATAATAAAATTATTGCTACTTATAGTATGTGGAAAAACCAACACGCCTTGACTTTTACATTTTTGATGCATAGACTTAATTGGAAAATACTACTGAAACTATGTTGGTTTTTTACATAACATTCCCTAAAATAAATGAGAGTAAACATACCTTACAAATCAACAAGTTCGAGTTCAAAGTCTAAGATCTTCAATATTAGGTGTATCAAGTATCCGTGTCATTATACATACGAGATCAGAAATCAAATCCTATCCCGACAAATCGACAAAATCTTCCTTTCTTCATTTCCCTGAAACAATCATCCAGTATATCACTATCAGATGTAACATTTATAACATTTCTTCTTCATACTTTGCTTCCATAGTCTCTTTATAATTTTGAAGTTATATAGTGGTTAATTAACTTATATAAAACTCCATGTATGTAGTTTACAGACCATCAAACATGATTTTGAATATGTTTGATCATAAAATTTGATATCATCACAACACAATAAAATTTAAAAATGATATGAATGTTTAATTCGTGTTGATTTCTAGTTAGCCGAAGGTATTCACTCTTGCAATATCGACGATTAATTAGTGAGATTGCTTTTGTGGAGTAGGCATGAGATGGTGAACCATCCCATTTTGTTGTATTAAAACTTTGTTTTTGTTAAAATGTATGTGGAACTTGATTGTAAATTTTAATTCAAAATTAAAATATAGAAAGACTAGTTAGTGCGATTGTGGATCTAACTCATTTATATTTAAAAATATCTGAAAATTCGTTTACTCCCCCAAGAATGACTACCATCAATACAAAGCTCATCGGAACATAAGTCTATGAGAAGGAGATCGGGAATGTACAAAATGAACTAAGAAGTCATTCAAGCAAGATACATCTCCAAAAAGGCTAAAAGAATATTATCCCAAATTTATCATCCTAGGTTTTGCAATCCGTGAAATTTAGGTGCCCTGTGCCATAAATTTAAAACACGACCTAAATATGAATATTTTATAATGTAAAAAGTATTAATGATATAAACATTATTGTGTTTAACTATCCAAAGAATAATACAAATGTAGTAATATGTGTTCATTTAATTTTTAGGACATCTTATACAAAATGAAGTAGATTTCCTGTTGCACTAGAAAAAACAAAGAAGTATCAGTGAGACCCTAACAAATCTGGTGCCCTGTGCAGTCGTCCCTACTGCTCCCCTTAAGAACCGGCCATGACAATCCACTTTTTCTAGTTTTATTTTCCGTCCAAAGAAACTCATTCTTTCGGATTGATGGAAAAATTTATTCCTCCATTTCGAAATGGACCAAACATCTTGAAATATTTATTCAATCTCTTTATTGTTAAAATAATTGACTTTGTCCCCGTCTCATAAATCCTCCATAACCAAATTCGAAGGCAACGAAAGCCTCACAATCCCAAAACCTTTCTCCAAATCCCCATTACTTTATCACATTTAAATAGGGCAAATAACCAAAAATAGTAATAAGTTTTGACATTTTTATCATTAGTAGTAACATTATTTATTTTTTTTATCATTTATAGTAACAACTTTTTATTTTTCTATCAATAATAGTAATTGGTGACCTCGAAACCTGTTTAACAGGTCACCAACTTTTCAGCTATAAAAAATAGTAACATATTTTCAGATTTTTTATCAATAATAGTAACATAACAAATTAAAACATAATTTTTTATGTTATTAAATTTTCTAATATTTTATAAACACCAAAATAAATCAAATTTATATTCCGAATATTTACAGATAGATAATATTCGATTATTTATTCACAATCATATATAATATGAATGAAAAAAAATACTATGAATCATTTTAATTTTTGCTTTTTCCAACTAAAAACCTACGAACCATCTTTTTCTTAGTTTTCCGAACAAAATAATACAAATCGTTCCATTTTTTAGTTTTTTTCAATCTAAATGGGTCATAGTTTTTTATTTACAAAACAAAAAATCAAAATAAGTCTCAATACTTTTCATTCATAAAACTATAAAACCACAATGAGTCATGATTTTTTCATTCATTGAAAAACTAAAAAATTAATGGGTCGCAATACCTTCCTAAGATGATAATTATGAATAGTTGTGGTTTATAGTTTTTCTGCTTGAAAAATATTGCAACTAATTTTTATTTTTAGTTTTTTATATAAAAAAACTACAACTCATTTAGATCGAAAAAATTAAAAACCAAAATAAATCATATTATATTGTTGGGAAAAACTAAAATAGAATGATTCATATTTTTTCGTTTGGAAAAGTTGAAATTGAAATGATTCGTAGAATTTTTTTCCGTTCATATTATATATAATTGTGAATAAATAATCAAATATTATCAAATCGTAAATAAATATTCAGAATATATATTAAAACTTTATAAGGTTATGAAAAATAAAAGTTGTAAATAAATAAATTTAATGAAATTAAAAAAATAGTCACTCAAGATGGTAGTAATGTAATTAAATAAAATTGGAACATAAATTGGGTTTATATTCATGTTTATGAAATCTTAGAAAAACTTAAAAAAAAAATGGTTTAATTTGATAAGTTACTGTTATTGATAAAAATATGAAAAGTTGTTACTATTTTTGATAACTGAAAAGTTGTTGGTGACCTGCTAAACAAGTTTGCAGGTCACTCATTACTATTATTGATAGAAAAATAAAAAGTTGTTACTATAAATGATAAAAAATAAATAATGTTACAATTAATAATAAAAATGTCAAAACTTTGTTACTATTTTTAGTTATTTCCCCCTTTAAATAAGACGTGCTTTAACTATTCCAACACCTTCCCACAAAGAACGCAGGAACCATCTGAAACCGGAATTCCACGAGCCACTATCATCAGAGTTTGGCAATTTATTTTGTGAAGCTCTTCACACACAAATATTAAATTTCCTTGGAATCCAATTATTCCATATAAATTTCCTTGCCCCTGTATCGTCAGGACCTAATTCATTCTTTACTGAACTACGTACGTTGACAGATAAAATACGTTACTATGGGTATGTGTCACGTCTACCGCTAAATTTTGTTAGTGGTATTAATAATATATTAGATAACTAGTATACCTGTGTACTACACGGAATAGTAGATGTTTGTGTGGGTAAAATATTTATATGTATATGTGAATAACTCTGAAAAGCCTGCTGAAAAGTAAAGTTCATAGCCCTCTGAGGTTGTCGGCGTTGACCTATGAGGCTATGAGTGAGACAAAAAAGACAAGCAGCATGTAAAGTGGAGGCGCACAGAAGACCTTATTATTCCCAGGGCTGCCCATAGTACAGATCATGAGAACCACCTTTTACCCGGACCATGGGAGGTATTCTGTCCTTTAGCGGAAGCCAATAAGAATAAGGCAAGGAAATGTATAAATATCCTTCCATTATTCATAAACAAGGTAAGCACCAAAAATACACTAAGGTCCTTATTTTCACTCTCTCATTGATTACCTGAAACCTTGCCCTACGTTTCCCATATTATGTCTGACTTGAGCGTCGGAGGTGCCTCACAGGGGTTCTCCCCCTGTGTTGCACACTGACCTTTTCTGTTGTATTTCAATTTTAAGGGGATTTAGACGACCTGAAGCTGGAAGGAAGAACTACGTCTAAATAAATTCAAGGTGTATATAGCAAAAGGGAAAATACGTTTAAACAAATGGCGCCATCCGTGGGACCGGCATAGCCATCAGTCGCTCTTACTTCTTTGTTTTTGATTTGATAATTTTTCGAACCTGTTGTTGATGTACACTCTGAGAAAATTGTAATCTGCTGGAAAAATGAATGACCAAACTCTACAACATAGCCTAAAGTTGTAAGTCAGAGCCTATCAGTAAGAACCTTTCTAACCATGCATATTGGAGCATTGGACGCAACAAACCATCATGTTCCATGATTTCTTCCATCTCCACTTGGTATCCAGGTTTTAATTCTTATTCCACTCTCTTACCTATTCGCGTCTATTAAATCTCTATATGGTTGCGAAAGTGTTAAACCACCTATTTATTGTTGAACTTATTCAGCGATTGATCTTCTTGTTAATATGAAAATAAGATATAATAGCAATAATTTATGGTTCCAGATCTATATTATGAATTTTGACAATAATTTAGTGGGTCGGAAGCCCGGAAGTTAGACTTCCAAGTGGCTATCGCCTTCCAAGTCCGAATGACTCATCTTAGATATGTTTTTATTAAAGAAAAATATAAAAATAAGAGAAAGAGAGATAATAGCTTATTTGAAAAGTGACAAACTAGATATTTTTTACATAATATGGAAATGAGCAAAAGATTTCTTTTTACTCTCTTTAGTACATCATGGACGGTGATGTCTTTTACAAAAATAATCTGGTGAGACAAATATAAAGTGATGAAGAGGCCACTAAATGTTAAAGTTGTAAATCTAAAAGGGATAGAGGATTTCACCTCACACCCTAGTCAAAGAGATGTAGGACAACACTCTGACTTATGACCCTGAAGTCTGATAACCAAAACACAAAGTTTCTTAGTTGTAATCGAAGTCTTCTGACTTCCATGTTTGAATGATATTCTAATCAGAATCTCTTGACCTCTGTTCCTTAATTTCTAATTATGTTTTCATATCATAACCTTCTTGCAACATCTTCTAATATCTTGTAAAAATCATTCATCATTTCTAAAAGCTTTCTGTCCATGGTGGAGATATTCTAGCTTTCGAGGGATATTCCCTCCGAAGGAAGCCTCTTGCATTTTGATAGATAACTTCAATTTATACCTTCTGAGTTCTGACCCCTTAGTCAGACCCCGACCAGCACCTTCTGACCTCTTAGTCAGACTCCGACCAACAGCTTCTGACCCCTTAGTCAGTATGCCGCCTAACACCTCCTGACCCCTCAGTCAGACCTTTTAGTCAGAACTCAACATATACCTTCTGATCCCTTAGTCAGAGGACTCCGACCAACACCTTAGTCAGAATCCGACCAACACCTTCTGACCTCTTAGTCAGAACCTCAACCTATACCTTTTGACTCTTCAGTCGGTTTTTCGAATTACACCTTATGACTCTTTAGTCAAGACCGTGAATCATACCTTATGACTTGTCAGTCAGAACCCTAACCTTTTGACTCATTAGTTAGAGTCTTCAGAATCATATCTTTGGACCCTTCAACCAAAAGATTGAAGCATGCCATATGAGTTTTGACTCCTTAGTTAGATACTTAGATGCATACAATCTGACATAACTCCTTTGACTTTCTTATCTTTTAGTCAGAACTTATGGATACGACCTTCATGTCGTTGATCATATTCCACTACTTGGGACCATGTATGCCTCTAGTAATAACCTTTAACATTTGACCCGAGTACCTTTTAACTTTGACCTAGAACCTCTTTGAGTAAAACCTTCTGAACCTAGTAGGTCATTCATGTAAGTTTTACCTGCCTAAAGCATATTTCTATCCATCTTTGATGATTTCTCATACCGTTTATTCGATTGATTATTCATATACCACCTTTAAATGTATTTCTATACATGGCTCCGATCATATAAATGTTGGAATTAGTGTCCAAGTCACAATTATTTGTAAACATATTGTTATCAGACTGGATCCTTTTTGGGTGCATGCAATGAATTCTAAAGAGAAGATGATTAACTTAAATATATAATGTTAATTAGTTTGTTAATTTATTATGTTTAATAAATTAATTAGAAACTAAATAATTGATTATATTTGATTAATGGGTTAGTTTGTTAATTTATTAATAGTTAATAAATTAACCGGAAGCTAATAGAATTAATTGATGAAGTACAGGGGCTAAACTGCAATTAGTTGATAGTCAACAGGGCACCCCCTAAACCGTAATAGGGGGGCCGGCCACCAATCCATCCTACATGGATTTGGGATCAAAAATTTGTAGGTTTCTAAAACCTATAAATAGGCAGCCCCTGCCTGTTTCATTCCTCGCTCATTCGATTCTAAGTTCTCTAACGATCACAAGGGATACCAGTTTTTGGGACTCTGAGATCTGAGCTTAGAAAAGTTATAATTATCTTTTCTTTTGTTCATTGAGTGTGAACAACTAGAGGCGATCTTGCTTTAGACGCTTGTTACTCGATTCAGAGGCTGTTCGTGAAATCATTCTTCGTGGAGAAAATTGCGAATTTTCTCAAGGTTAGTTTTTCTTATTCATCTCTTTATTTTAATAATTAGTTGCTTAGCTTGTTTGGTTAGATCCTTAAGGTTTTATATTCTTGCATAGTTAGGTTATTTAATTTTCCGCAAAGTTTTAATTTAACCTAGCAAGGGTATAGAAAACCCAACAGTGGTATCAGAGCGGTTAACCTAACGAGCTTTGCACTAATTTTGAGATGATACTCTTGTTCTTAAATTTTGAAATTTATTTTGATTAATTTTCGGAATTTTGATTTAATTTTAATGGTGTTTTTAATTTTAAATTAAATTGTTTAAACTTAAAATTAATTTTTAAATATTAAATAAATCTGAAAAATTAATTAAAAATTAATTTTTTGAAATTTTTGGAGTAAAATTCGTTTTTTTGATAATTATTTAATTTTTAAAATAGTTTTTAAATATTAAATTAATTGTCTAAATTTTGAAAATTGTTTTTCATATTTATCTTCAAATTTTCGGATTTTTAAAAGGTTTTAAATGGATAAATCTGAAATATTAAATAAATTATTATTTTATTTATTTAGGATTTTATTAATTTAATTAAGGGTTTGTTTTTTGGGGTTTTAGATAAACATGCCTTAGAGATAAACTTGATTTTCTAGGTTTATCCTAAATCCTATTTATCTAGAAATTACCTTAATTTAAATTAAGTGTTTATCCTAAAGGTTTTAGAATGAAGCAGAGTCAACGGCCTTTGAAGAAAGATGACTTATATTTTAAGATATTGAGTTGGACAGTCAAAAAGCCCAAAGGCCAAAAAGATCATAATTTTTTAGGATAAACTTGTATTATCCTAGGTTTAAATTTTGAGGATTTATATGGTTATATATATAGGTTTTGGATTTAATATATATATTTAATAATTAAATGTTTCTTATTTTATTTAAATATTGAAACCGAAATATATATATAAAAAATAAATATTAATTTAAACCATAATATTTTAAATTGTTTAAAATATACCCTGAATTTTAAAATGTTTAAAATAGACCCTTTAATTTTAAAAGTTTAAAATTAAACCACTAAGATTTAAAAGAAATTTATATATGTATTATTGATTATATATATATATATATATATCATTTAAATCTAATTACATCGTCAGTCAATTGATAAATCGGCTCACCCATAGTGAACAAACTATAAACGAGGTATAAGGCGGGTCGCTCTGCTTCCCTAAAGGAGTAGGTTTTTAACAGCTTCGCGCTGACCTACCTCCTCCGCTTCGCTGTGCGTTCAATGGAGCTACCGATGACTTTTGATAGGATGGTGTCCAGATTAAAAGTATAATCTAAAGTACTAAAACAAAAAAAATCCCGTTTTAGATATATCAAAAGTGAATTAGTATGCAAATCCATGAAAAATGCACACCTCCTATATGCACTGTTAGTGGAGCGTGTGTATTGACCGGCACACTAATGAGAGACATATTAGGAGGTGATGTAGGACTCGCGATTCCCGGACTGATCTGTGCCGGGTCTTACGCAGTTTTGCATGGTTAGATTCACCATCTTGTCTGTGATCCTCGGCAACCCAGTCACGGATAGTAGTTGAGCATAACCGAGATTAACATGTCATTGATAAGATTCAATGAATCTCAAAAGATCTAGGAATTTCATAGAGATTGAAATCGACAAGAGTTTGTCCACCTAAAATAAATTCGTGGCGTGATTACGGCGACCCTTTTCATAAAACGAATCGAAAATATGGATCCTAGCCTTAATTCAAATTGGGTAAATTGTTTAAGGAATACTTCATACTAACTAAAACTTTAGCTCACAGATGTCTACTTCTACTGGTATTCCCATTCCTGCTCCCAACCACGCATCCAA
Source organism: Centrapalus pauciflorus (assembly GCA_020465985.1). Taxonomy (NCBI): domain Eukaryota; kingdom Viridiplantae; phylum Streptophyta; class Magnoliopsida; order Asterales; family Asteraceae; genus Centrapalus; species Centrapalus pauciflorus. The sequence goes on from JAANYP010005943.1 coordinate 565,292, forward strand.
CTTCTCACTCCTTTCCGTTCTGGGTAGAGAAAAACTATCCGGTCTGAACTATGTGGACTGGATGAGAAACCTCAGGTTTACGCTGAGGTACGAGAACAAGGAGTATGTTCTCGATGAACGAATTCCTACACTGAATGAGAATCCCACCCAGGAGGAAATGGACGCACACCAGAAACATTACGATGATGCAAACAAAGTGTCCTGCATCATGACGTCATCCATGGTTCCTGAGCTTGCTAAAGCCTTCGAGAATACATGGGCCTTTGAGATGAATCAGCAGCTGCAAGAGATGTTTGAGGCTAAGGCGAGCAAAGAGCGCCTTGATGTGGTAAGATCCCTCATGGCCTGCCAACCAAAACCTGGAACATCTATCTGCACTTTCGTCCTTGAGATGAAGGGGTACTTCGACCGGCTGGAGGCTCTCAATATGGTGTCTGACTCTGAGTTCTCCACCAATATCATTCTTTCTGGACTGCCCACCATCTATAATCAGTTCGTACTCTCCTATCAGATGAACATGAATCAGAAGGAGACGTCAATTATGGAACTACATAATCTGCTCCCAACCGCTGAACAGGGCATTAAGAAAGATGAGACCCCTGTGGCCCCTGTGCTTACTGTCGATAAGGCCTCAAAGAAACGGAAGTCATCCTGGAAGGCCCTAAAAGGAAAGTCCAAGAAAGGGTCTCAAGGGAGAATAGAGTCCGGTATTGTGCCTACTAAAGATCCGAAGGAAGCAGTATGCTTTTACTGCAATGGCAAGGGGCACTGGAAGCGAAGCTGCCCATCATATCTGAAGGACCTTGAAGACGGCAAAGTCGAAAAGGCCAGCACCTCAGGTTTGTTCATGATCGAACTCCATAACACTTCTATCTCTAATTCATGGGTTCTTGATACAGGATGTGGTACTCACATTTGCTCTGTATTGCAGGGACTAAGGGAAAGTAGAAGCTTGAAGCATGGAGAGCTGAACCTAATCATGGGTAATCGAAAGATCACGCCTGTGAAGAAAGTCGGAAGGTTCTAGCTCGTGCTTAGATCAGGAGTAGAGATTAGCTTAAATAATTGCTGTTATTCACCCGATGTGAATCGGAACATCATTTCTTTGTTTGCCTTGTATAAGGATGGATACAATTTCAGCTTTGATAATAATAATGGAAGTATTTTGGTTTATGTGAATGATGTTTTTATATTCAAAGCTTGTCCTTTGTCAGGATCTAAACTTAACTACCTAAGATTAACTGATTTGAATTGATCAGAGTATAAACCAATAATCTTGTATTGAATCAAAGGCTAATTAAGAAGTTTGCGGAATAACACTTAATTATTTTGATAAAAGCTTTTAGAATCCATAACAGATAAACATAAGAAATAAACAAAAACTGCTTGTATTGCTTGTAACAACCTAACTTTTGACCAAATACGTAATATCTGATCTTAAGCTAATAATGTAATTTTATTACATTATTTGATTTATAATTTAATTAAGTAATGAATTTATTTAATTAAATTATATAATTGTTTTAAATTAATTATATGATCAGAAATTAAAAGAGAGATAAAATACAAAAGTATAGTGGGTTAAATGAGTATTTATCAAAATTAATGTATAAACTAAAATTAATGGCTTAAATGCCATTTATCTCAATTCAAGAAATTTACACACACTCTCTCTTTTTTTTCTCTAATCTACGGCTACCACAAGAAACCACCAAGAAAATTCATAAATGGTTCCATAAATTGAAGATTTAAGGCAAGAAGGGGGTTACAAATATCAACAATCAACAAGAAACTACAAGGATTTGAGGTAATCTTTAGTTTAAATTCGAAATCTTATAAGATTGGTTCGGTTTTAGTGAGAAACCGAAAACTTAAGATTTATAACATAAATTTGTGTTGCATGTTAGAATAAATGAATTGAAATCATGTAATTAAGTAAGTTGAAGTAATAGAAACAGAAATCATGAGTTTGATTGTCCAAAATAAGCAAGGAAAGGTAATTTTGATAAAATTGTGTTCTTGGCAAAAACATGCTTATTTTGGACGATCTTGATCAGATTATGATGTTAATGATAAGGAAAATAGTATAAAATCAACCAAATAATGATAATATAACATTATTCTTAGTTGCATGTTGATAAAATGGATTTTTGGGAATTTTGATGAAAAATCCGAAGGTATATAAGATAGAACACAAAGAACAATTTCTGGGAAATTATGAGTACGGGATCCGAATTCGGATGATTCCCGAATTCGGATGAAGCACCCATTTCGGATGAAATACCCAGTTCGGATCTCAACTCAAACATAATTCAGATTTTCTAATTCGGATCTAGTATCACTTTCGGATCAAGTACCATTTCGGACGAAAGGTGGTCCGAACTCGGATGATCCGAGTTCGGATGGTGCTTAATTCGGATCCAATATCAATTTCGGATATGCCATTTCGAATGACTTAGATCCAAATCCGGATGTGGTTTTTATGATTCAAAATATAACAACAGATTTCCTTATATAAACATGAATGATTAATCATTAAAATCAAAATTTATAAACTTAAGAAATATCATCAATTAGAAAACATATGAATATATATGAATATATATACATATAAACATCAAGTAAGTATATGATATGATTAGACATGCTTTCTTGAGAATTATATTGAGCAAATGAAAGCTAAGAAAGATCTTAATGAAATTAATGATCAAGTTGTGAGATATAGAAATTTAAAAGATCAACGAGTGAACATTGAGCTTATGAATTAAATGAACACTGAATACTTATTATTCAGATGATATAAGAGCTAATAAATATCAGAAATGATATTAATAACAGATTGAGCAACGAGCAAAACGGCGAGCATCTGAAAGTCTGATATAAGTCAGATAGTGGTTCTAACCCACTACAGATAGTGAGCAACGGAGCCAGAGCCAGAAAGTAAAAGAGCACAAATAACCAGTAACTGTGAGTTGTAGATTTCACTTTAACTGCATATTATGTGAATTGAGACTTTTGTTGCATGATTCTGATTTATTTGACATTCTGATCTTGAGCTTATTGATATATTGTCATAGTATATTTACTATGATTTGTTGAGCTGAGTATTTTTTCTTCTAGATTCGATTCTTTGACGAGTCATTTGATTGTTAAGCTTAACACCATCACTATTGCTCAGTGTTGGGTTAATGTTAGGCTTATGATGTGCTGATTTACGTGATGAAAGCACAGAGGGTAGCTAGAGCTGAGCATTCCGATGATATCCATATAGAGCTTTTACTGGTAGCTAGCCCAGTACGTGGCTGATCCCCACTAATGATGCGTGTGTATGGATTTATCATCATCCGAGCATTCCTTATGAATTTGTCTAAAAGTCTCAAGAGCAACAACAGTTTTATAACTGGGAGCTGAGCAAAGTCGCGCATCAAAAGAGCATTAATTGGCCAATGACCCTTCGAGATTGAGCTGTGCATGAGCCTAGTGCAGTGCATATAGAGCTGAGCCGTGCATGAGCCGAGTGCAGTGCATGTGCTTCCGCGTTCATAATTGCATGTTAAATATGAAATTCTACATTCTCACTAAGCAATTAAGCTTACCCTGTTGTTGCATTATTTTTCAGGTAAAGGCAAAGGATTGGCTGGACCTAGTTCATAGGTCAGAACTTTGAAAGAGCTTGAAGTGCATTAGAACCTGTTCCAATACCTTGGTACTTGATTGCAGATTTAGCTTTGGGGTTCGGGGCTAGTTTATATTTGTGCTTTGATGTAATAGTCTAGAAGTCTGTACCCTATTACTTAAAATTGTCTCTGTTTGTAATTAACTTTAATTCCGCACTGTTAATTATTATCTTAGTTTCTAGATTGATATTGCATTGCTACTGGGGCCTAGATTTGAGACCTTTGAGAAATCAGAGGGTCTCACATTGCTGAACTGATGATTACAATCACCTCTAATCTGTTTGATTAGACGAAGAACACAAATTGTTCTTAGGGTTTTACAACCTTAGAGGCTTATGAAAACTTAAACAAAAAGCAATTACAAAGTTGAATACACAGAGACTTGATTACAATAGAAAAACCTATTCTATGTATTTATAATGCTTTCTGATTTGTTTCCTTGAAGGACTCTGACTTCTCTGATAGTAGATATGCTGGAATCTTCGTGTAAATATCTTTTCCTGAATACCAACACTTTCTGTTTATGAAACTGTTGAGCAGCTTGAATCACTTAGCAGCTTGAGCAGAGCAGCTTGAGTGAAATTACTCTGGCAGCATGAACTTTTATACTAGCAGCTCGAACTTCTTCAACTAACAGCATGAACTTTGTATTTACATAGAAATTCTACTAACAGTCTGAGAAGTCTAACTAACAGTTTGAACTACTTAGAATATTTCCCAACAATCTCCCCCTAAATTAAATTCTTTACACAAGACTTTAAGTTCTATACAAATGAGGAAATAAAACAAGTAAACTGTTATTTACAAACCAAGGCTTTCAAAAACTTACAACTGTGCAAGTTTCTGATTGACTGCCTTCAAAAATTCTCTCTTCAAATATTCTCTATCACAATATATTCTTACTGACCTCATTTGAAGTAACATAGCCTTTGGAAGATCATAAAATTCAAAATTGAAGAACATACCGGATCCATTTGCAAACCTGATTCTGTAAGTCTTTGATTTGACAAACAGATCAACTTGTGCAATCTTCATCTCCTTGGCATCTTCTATATCCTTCCTTATTGACTCAGGATCAAAAATGCTCTGCAAATCTTTAATGGCTTGTTTTATTTGTGGGAGGGAAGATCTGACTTGAGTTGCAGTCCCAACATGATACATTCTTGTTAGCTCATCTCTGGTCATCCCTTGGACCATATGCATCATACTTTTATACTCTTCCTCAGGACCAGTTTCTCTTCTTACTACAAAGTGATATCTTAAGTCAATGTTATCCATTGGCTTAGCATACCAGTAAGTAATAAGAGGTTTTGAGAAATCATGCTGGTCAAGGGACTTCTCTATCTCCATCACTTTTTGCAGCTGATGCCCAAATAGCACTCTTTTAACCTGATCAAGCTTTGCTTGTGAAATTGACTCTGATTGAGGAATAGGAGCAGCAGCTTGAACAAAAGGAGCAGGATCACTGGCAGCAGCTTGAACATTACTTATACCAGCTTGAGCTGAATCTTGTGATCTTTGGACTTCTTGGGAGACTTTGGCTACCTTACGTTTGTCCATTTCCTTGTCATGGATATCTTGCAGCCTTTCTGTGCTCATGGACTGAGCCATCTTCTTTGGGATGCCAGCTGAAAAGGCAAAATTAATCAAAAATCTTCTATGCTCAGCCTTTGAATGCCCTGTTGGCATCTTCCTCTTCCTTTCACCTTGCTTGACCACAAACCCTCTTAGGTAATCTCCTAAGGTTTCATCATCTTGCATTGGGGCATGGGTTTGCTGGTCTAAAGCCTGATCTTGTTCTTCTGCTATCTTTCTGGCAATCTCAGCATCAAAGGCAATCTGGGCTTCTCTGGTAGAAAATTTGTGCTTTGGAGACTCAATAAGAATACCCTTGCCCTTATCTTTTGTAGCAGAAGATGTAGCTTGGACTGAACTGATGGGAGCCTGAATTCCTTCTCTTATAACAACTCCAGTTGCTCTTGTAGAAGCAGCTTGAGTTTCTAGGCTAACAGCTTGAGAAGCTGTTGAGACTGCTAGCCTAGAGTCTTGGACTGTTGGAGCTGCTTGGACTGATAGAGGGATCTCTTGATTCTCCCCCTTTTTGGAAGCATTGGTTTGGTCAGGAGGACCTACAACCTTTGCCACTTGGGTTCGAATCATCTGCTCTAATTTAATGATCTTATTCCCACAGAGGGTAAACCATTTATGGAGATAATCCATTCTTTGATTTTGAGCCGCTTCTGTCTGCCTGAGTGCAATTATTTGTGCCCCCTGTGCAGCAATGATGGACTGATGATATTCCAACATTGCTACTACAGGTTGCAGCTTAGGATCCGTTAATAACATGAGTTGCAGACTAGCCTCAAGATCAGCAAACGAATGTGGTGCTTGTGATCTATCACTGGCATGAATACCAGAAGTAGAAACCTCTGGGCCCCTCTGTTCTTGGTACTGGGGACTTCCAGATGGTGGTTGCACACCTTCTGTTGCCATGGGTGTGGTCTTAGTGATGTTGGCACTGTCCTGTGCCTCTTGTGCAGAAGCAACAGTAGTGTCAGCCACATAACCCATATGGACAATCTCTGTTGAGATGTCCACCTCCTGATTGAGGTTGGAGTGTCCTCAATGGGCGCCCTTTGGATATTTTGTGCAGAAGTGTCCTCCTGCACAGGGTTATTTGGCTCTTGTATGAGGGCTGAGGAGGAAGGAGCTCCTGGACCTCTTTTCCTTTTGTATAGTATGATTGGGGATGTGGGCTTAACAATAGGAACATAAGGCATTTGTGTATCAGGAGGAGTGGGTTGGGGTCCTGGGGGTGAAGCAGTAATGATTGGCTGAGCCTGCTCAGGACCCTCTCCTCTGTTTCTTGGAATGATGTCCAACATTGCAGAAGGCAATGGGACATCAACAGTCAAAACATTGGCACTTTGTTTTAGAAGATGTTTTATTGAAGGTAAAGAGTGCCTATGGGAAACATGAATCCTTTTATGTATATGGAAATTACTGCAAATTCTTGCAATAATTTCAGCCAAAAATCTAGGATACATAAAAAATTTCCCATGTTTTAGGGCATGATGCCTTAGCATACCCTGAAAAATCATATTTTAAAAATTGAACTGTTGGCCAGTTAATAACACACTAAGGCAGTGGCTATGTTTGATGAAAATTCTGACTAACCAGTTCTTTTTGGGTTTATACATTGCTGAATAATATGTACAAGGTACTTCCACTTAGGGGCAAAATTTGTTTTAAAGAAAGTAAAAGATTCAGCAGGGCCCCTATATCCAATAGCATGAAGACCATTATGTAAGCAGTAAGAGATAGGTCTGATATACCTGAGGCATCTTGAAGATGCAGATGTTGGCATATGATTTCCTCAGTGATAGACACAGTGTTGCCATCAATTTTGGATGTCAAAGATGTGACTCCATTAACAGTTTTGACTGAGGCGTATTTCCAGAACTGTTCTATATGAGATATGTAGATAGTTGGATTGATGTGAAGGGCATGATGGATATGTGAACTTCGAAGGAAGTCCATCATGTCGTGGAATGGTTCAAGGTCAGCGTGTTTTAGAGAGTAGGGTAAACAGTTGTGTTCTTTGACGAACTCCATTGATGAACGAAGAATTCAGGGTTTCAGTGATGTGCGTGGGAATTGTTTCAGGGAATCAAGAAGGGTTCTGGAAGATATTTTGCAACTGGTAGTTACATTTGGACGAAACTGGAACCTTTAAAGGTTTTGAAAAATATCTAAACCCGCGCACACACTTATGAAAATGAGCATATTACCCTGCACACTGTGACAGATCAAGTGAAACAACTAACAGTCCGAGAAAATGAACTAGCAGCTTGAGAAAATACTCAAGCTGTTAGTTGAAAATTAGGTGACTGCGAATGAAATAGTGACTCCCCCTTAATCAAGCATATGTATAAACAAATTAATCCATATTAACCATACCAGTATTTGATACTAGGAAGGTAAATCTTCCTACATCAAATGATTTTGTAAATAAATCAGCTAACTGATCATCAGTATGAATTTTGGTAACTTGGATTTATTTCTTCTCATTGCAGTCCCTTATAAAATGAAATCTAATTTCTATATGCTTGGTTTTGGGAAATTTTACTGGATTTTGTACAATGCTAATGGCACTTGAATTGTCAATATAAATGGGAGTGGATAGGAAATTCATACCATAGTCTCTCAGTTGATTTTGAATCCACATCACTTGGGAGCAGCAATTTGCAGCTGCTACATATTCTGCTTCAGTAGATGAAGTTGTGAAGACCTCCCCTTACGGGGCAGTCCTCAGAGTCTAGGTCCCACATCATGCAACACGATATCAATCATAACTAAGATAGAGTAATTTAAGTTGCGGAATTTCAGATTACAAGTACAAACATTAGGTTAAGTTTAATACAATTTTAGTACAGATTACAGTTATCAAATTAAACTTATAAAGGGTACAAGACTAATCTAATTCATGTCATCATACAATCAAATCAAGTCTACCCAACCACCACAATTATCATCTGCCAATCAGTACCGAAGGGTTTTGCTGAGTAGTGGTCTATAGAAAACTTCAATCTTGATCTTGTAAGACCTAAGAACTTGGTCCAGCAGGTGACTTTCCTTTATCTTTTCCTGTAAAAAGGTCAAATAGCAACTGTAAGCAATGCTTAGTGAGAATATAGATTTTCAGATTTCATGCATTAATCAAGCGGATCATGGGTCAAAGCGTGATATGTCTGGACTGCCGCTATAGCCACTCATGATTGAGACATAGAAATTCATAGAATTGGATGATGTTCAGCCCACGTCACGCTTTTAGTGGAAGCTATCCACTTATGCTGGGCTGGCTACTAGCGGTCTTCATGGGGGAACATCGAAGTGTCTATACCAAGTTCAATAGAACTGGTGAAGTAGCATGGTCTAGAACAATTGACCGACAAGGCTAATCATGCTAAGCTGAATCAATATGTCAAAGATGCGAGTAATAATGAAAGCATAAGTCATCAAGGTCATGATAGCAATAAACTCATAGCAATATCTGAAATGAATAGTAAGTACAATGTCATGCGAAATGATAAGTCAAATAGCTATCATGTCCACAGGGCATCACCGAACCATGGTGTGCACAAGTCACAATCCAGCTGAGCATTCATGAATGTCAAATAATCTATCATCAACAATATATCTCAATCGGAAGTCTAGCATGCAAAACGGAATATTTATAACTCGCAGGTTCTTGGTCTTTATCAAGCAGATTTAAAATCCACCACCTGAGTTATCCCATGATTTATCTTTAATCTTGATCTATCTGAACTCTGGCTTTTCTTTTCAAATCAATGACCCACTTTCAATATCTTTAAATCTGTGTTCAGGATTTAACTGAACTGTCCAGAATTTATCATATCGTATCATTAGCTTTAAGCTTTTAAATCTTTATTTAATCTGATTCTGATAACAGATAACTCGTTGATCATTTTGTTCATTTTCTTTGTTTCTTTGGAATTCTCAAAGGATATATATATATATATATATATATATATAGATTTAGGTTCAAGTGAGTATCACCTCTAATGCAGCGCACCAGAAGGTACCACCCTTAAAAGTAGATTTTTTGAAAAATTTTTTCATGAGCATGTTCTAATTAACATTACACAGATCATATGTGAATTTCACGCAAATCCGATCACTCTAAGTGCATGAAAACACGCATCACATAAATGCGCGTTCACATGTCTTCAAAATTATGTAAGTGTGTGTTCACATCATTTTTTAGGAGCTAGGAGATGTGAATTTATGTGAAATTTACATATGATCTTCATAACGTTAACTAAAACATGTTTATGAAAAAAAAAATTTAAAAATATTTTTTTAAAGGTGGTACCTTCTGGTGCGCTGCATAAGGGTGGTACTCTCTCGAACCATATTCTATATATATATATATATATATATATATATATATATATATATATATATATATATATATATATATATATATATATATATATATATATATATATATATATATATATATATATATATACATACATATATTCATATTGATTTATCAATCTTGAATCACTAATATCATTTATTCGTGGTTCTTGTATTTTATAAAATAGTATTTATTTGTGATGTTAAAATATTAAAATAATTGGTTCGGATCCGGATCCATTAAATTCGGCCCATCCGGATTCGGATCATCCGGATCCGGATCAATACAAACCGAAATGGCCAACCGAACTCGGACCAATGTACCTAATCCGAAAACCTGGGAACCGAACTGGACCCATCCGAATTGATCATAAACTTCATCCGAAATGGGTATCCGGATTAGGACATATCCGAATTCAAGTAAGGTCCGAAAATGCACATCAAAATGTTGGCAACCGAATTGAATCATCCGAACTCGGGTCATCCGAGTTCGGACCACTTCCCATCCGAATTAGGCATCCGAAATGGGCATCATCCGAATTCGGGTCATCCGAATTCGGATCCCATACTTGTTAATTTTCCAGAAAATGTTCTTCATGTTCTTGAGTGTGTTCATACGGATTTTACATAAAAATTCACAAAACTCAATTTTATTAACATGCAACCAAATATAAAGTTATATTATCATTATTGGATTGATTTTATACATTTTTCCCCATTAAAAACATCATAAATTTATCAAGATCATTCAAATTTCTTTCTTTTTGTCAAGAACACATGGTGTTTATAAAAATTCCGATTTTCACTTTAATTGGACGATCCAAACCATGATTTTTGTTTCTATAACATCAAAATACTTAATTACATGATTTCTAATCATTTATTCTAACATGCAACTCAAATCCATACTTTAAATCTTTCTTTCGGTTTTTGTGAAAAACCGAACACAAGAATCCTTCTTATTCGAAGTTTTAAGAAATTCTTACCTTGAATGTTGTAGATTCTTGTTATTTGATGATGTTTGTAACCTCCTTTTGACTTCAAATCTGGATTTAATGCAAGATTTTGAAATTTCCTAGATGGATTGTTGAAGGTGCTGTGAGTTTTAGAAGAGAAGAGAGAGAGTTAAATTCTTTAAGTGATGATAATGGCATTTAAGTCTCAATTGTAGGGTTTTATGTATTTAATTTGAACAATATTCCATTTAACCCCAATACTTGTGTGTAATACATTTCTTTTAATTTTGATCATCTAGATATTTATAATCATAAATTTAACTTAATTAAATATTTTAAATACTTAATTTAATTAAATTACAATACAAATAATATAATTAAATTACATTATTAAAATCAAATGGGGAAGCTAAAGTTCAGCTAAAAGCTAGGTTGTTACAGTATGGGCTCCACCACGCACAAACTTCGTCCCCGAAGTTAGCTTTGTTCGAACAGACTTGGATACGTTGCTTTCATGACATCTCTTGATTCCCAAGACTGATGCGAACCCTTGTGGTGTTTCCACTGAACGAGCACCATCTGTATTTCTTTATTTCGAAGCTTTTTGGTCTTCGAGTCCAGAATACATTCCGGCTCTTCAGCCACTCGAAGCTTTTCATCAATTTGCACATTAACGTGTGGTATCTGTACCTCTCTTTCATCAGCTAGACTCTTTCGTAGATGAAAAACATGGAATACAGGATGTATTCCAGCTAAGTCAGTTGGCAGTTCAAGACGATAAGATTGATTTCCTATCTTTTCAACAATCTTGAACGGGCCGATAAATCTTGGAGCTAGCTTGTTCCTCTTTATGAACCGGACCACATTCTTCATTGGAGATACTTTCAGCATCACCCAATCGTTAACCGCAAAACTTATTGATCTATGCCGATTGTCGTAATATGACTTCTGCCTGCTTTGAGCTTCGATAATGTTCCTTCTGACAAGTTGAATCTTGTCATGAGTCAACTGTAGAAGGGCCGGACCTGCTAAAGGTGATTCACCTGTTTCGCGCCAACAGGTGGGAGTTCTGCACTTTCGTCCGTATAAAGCTTCAAAAGGAGCCATCTTAATCGTGGAATGATAACTGTTGTTGTATGAGAATTCGACCAAGGGTAAATGGTCATCCCAGTTACCACCCAGATCAAGAACGCAGGCACGGAGCATATCTTCAAGAGTCAAGATAGTGCGTTCACTTTGGCCGTCTGCATTAGGGTGATAAGCTGTACTCATTGAGATTCGAGTACCCATCCCGTCTTGCAGTGCTTTCCAAAATCTCGAAGTGAAACGACTATCACGATCAGAGACGATAGATTTTGGCACACCGTGACGTGAAATAACCTCGGTGATGTACATCTGTGCCAATCTATCAAGTGAGTATGTCTCTTTCATCGGTATGAAATGTGATGACTTCGTTAATCGATCAACGACTACCCAGATAGAGTCGTGTTGTCTCTTGGTCTTTGGCAATTTTGTGACAAAGTCCATGGTTATATGCTCCCACTTCCATTCAGGAACTGGCAGTGGTTGCATATCCCCGAAGGGCTTCTGGTGTTCTGCCTTAACCATTTGACATACTATGCAGCTTTCAACGAATTGACCGATGTCTTTCTTCATTCCTGGCCACCAATAATCAGCTTTCAGATCGAAATACATCTTTGAGCTGCCAGGATGAATGGATAACTTGGACTGATGGGCTTCAGATAGAAGAGTGTTGCGAATAGAACCATACTTAGGAATCCAGATTCGGTTTCCCTTGAGACATTGAAGTCCCAAATGATTCATAGACAGAAATTGAAGTTGCCCTTTGAGATTTTCAGAACAGATGTTTTCTTCTTTCAATGCCTCAACTTGAGCAAATTTAATGTCTTCGATGAGATTAGAAGAGAATACAGTCGGAGTCAGGGCATAGCAACACTTTTCCGGATAGACTTTTCTACTCAATGCATCCGCGACCACATTGGCTTTGCCGGGATGATATAGGATCTCGCAATCATAGTCCTTGATAAGCTCCAAGGACCGACGCTGTTTCATATTCAGATCCTTTTGAGTAAAGAGATGTTTAAGGCTTTTATGGTCGGTGTAAAGCTGACACCGAGTCCCATAAAGATAATGCCGCCAAATTTTTAATGCAAAGGTAACAGCAGCCAACTCAAGATCATGAGTTGGTGCGCTTTTCTCATAGTCTTTCAATTGCCTTGAAGCATAGGCAATAACTTTCCCCCTTTGCATGAGGACACATCCTAAACCTGTACCAGATGCATCGCTATAAACGACGAAGTCATCATTGCCCTCTGGTAAGGCTAGGATTGGCGCTTGAATGAGTTTCTGCTTCAAAGTTTCAAATGCCTCTTGCTGTTTATCAGCCCATACGAAAGGCGTATTCTTTCGTGTTAGCATCGTAAGTGGCACAGCAATCTTCGAGAAGTCCTTAAGGAATCGTCGGTAGTAACCAGCCAATCCAAGGAAACTTCTGATTTCGGAGGCATTGCGAGGCGTTTGCCATTTTTTAACGGCCTCGACTTTGGATGGATCAACGGAGATGCCTTCTCCAGATACAACATGGCCAAGGAATTGAATCTAAAAAGAAATCAAAGTAGAATTCAAGTTTTGAAACAACGAACGCTTTAAGAAATAACTCGAGACAATGTAAGATTTTTACCTGTCTGAGCCAAAACTCGCACTTTGAGAATTTTGCATAGAGTCTTTCATTTCTCAATAACTCTAGCAATTGACGTAGATGAACAACATGATCAGCCTCCGTTTTGGAGTAAATCAGAATATCGTCTATGAATACGATAACCGACTAATCCAGCATTGGTCTGCACACGCGATTCATGAGATCCATGAACGCCGCTGGTGCATTCGTTAAACCGAAAGGCATTACGAGAAATTCGTAATGACCATATCTTGTTCGGAAGGCTGTCTTTGGAATATCATCATCTTTAACTTTCAGCTGATGATACCCAGAACGAAGATCGATTTTTGAGAAGTAGCTGGCTCCTTGTAGATGATCAAATAGATCATCAATTCTGGGCAGAGGATACTTATTTTTGATTGTGACTTTGTTCAACTCACGATAGTCGATGCACATTCGGAGAGTTCCGTCTTTCTTTTTAAGGAATAAGACAGGTGCACCCCACGGAGATGAACTCAGTCGGATAAATCCTTTCTCTAACAGATCTTGCAATTGCTTTGACATTTCCTGCATTTCTGCAGGAGCAAGTCTGTAGGGGGCTTTAGCGATGGGAGCCGCACCAGGAACTAAGTCAATCCCGAATTCAACTTGTCGTTCCGGTGGCACTCCAGAAATGTCATCAGGGAATACGTCCGGGAACTCACAGACGATCGGAATATCAGATACAGATTTCTTGTTGGCTTCCGAGGTGGATTCAGACGAGACATAACAAAGATAAGATTCGTGACCCTTAGATAGATACTTACGCGCTTTCTCAACCGATATAAAACAATGAGCACCTTTATGCTTGTCGCCTTTGATCTCTAACACTCGGCCGTCTGAAGTCTTGATTCGGATGATTCGGCGGTTGCAGACGATTGTAGCCTCGTTGTTCGTTAACCAGTCCATGTCGATGATGACGTCAAACTCTTTTAACGGAATCGGAATAAGATCAAGATTGAACACGGTGTTATTAACGAGTAGAGTGCAATTACGGTATACGGAATCAGCCATAACATAATTGTTACTGGTTGTCTCTATATCGAGTATAACAGGAAGCTTTGTAGGAAACTTAGACAATCTTTGCGCAAAAGTAGTCGAGATGTATGAACGGCTTGCACCAGAATCGAATAACACACGCGCAGGTATTGAATTTAGTATCCGGGGTTTCTTTCGCTTCCTCCGCTGTTATTTGGAAGGCGCGGGTCCTAACAGTTGGAGTTGCAGCTGAGCTTTTCATTGTAGAACCTCCAGCTGATGACTGTGATTGACCTCCTTGTCCACTGTGGCACTGATACATGAAGTGTCCACGCTTTCCGCAATTAGCACAACCAAGACCTCGTTGAGGGCACTCTTCTCTACTATGGCCGATTCTGCTACACACATAACTCGTGACGTCGTCTGGATTACACAATCCCATATGCGATTTTCTGCATCTCTTGCAGAATTGTGGTTCATTTGTAAGCGAGTAAGCTTGAGCTTTCTGTGGCGAACTGTATTGCTGAGATTGCTGGGGTTGCTGAATCTGAGATTTATTTGGCTTGAAGAATCTGCCGAATCTTTGCTTCTTTGGAGGAGAAGGACATGTCGGGTTCGTTGATGGAGCGTAGAGTTGATCGCCGTACTCTAAATATCCCCTCTCAATCTGCCTTGCCGCTTCAACCATTTCGAGATAAGAATTATACTTTATCGCGCTCATTGGGTGTCGATATCTCGGGTTAAGTCCTCCACGAAATCGATTCATCTTTCTTTCTTCAGTAGCTACCTGATAGGAAGAATATCCACAGAGCCATGAGAATTCATGCTCGTACTCGTCTACAGTCTTGGTTCCCTGAGTTAATTGCATCAGTTGAACCTCCATCTTGTCTTGTTGGTCAGCAGGACAATACTTCGCGTTGAACATTTCAAGAAACTGGTCCCATTCTAGAGTCTGGATGACCTCCTCGCCATAAATACTTCTCTGAGTCTTCCACCAGGCATGGGCAGCACCTACGAACAGAGCAGATGCATATCTCATTTTCTTTGACTCCAAGCAATCGGAGATTCTGAAGATTTCTTCAGTGTGACTGATCCAATCCATCGCCTGAATAGGATTGACTGTACCCTCGAAGTTAAGGGCACCGCTGGCTTTAAAATCCTTGAACTTACAGCCTTTCGGCTGCTCAAATTGGACATTCGGGGTAGAGTTATCAGAATCAGATTCATTATTCTGGATTTGTTTATCTTTTCTCTTATTCTTTTTGTCAGCACGTCTTTTTGCTTCGGCCTCATCTCTAGCCTGAAGCTGTTATTGCATATTTTTGTTTTGTTGTTCAGTATGTTGGGCTAATAGTTGTTGCATCATTTCAAACATTTGCTGTGGGGTCATGTTGTTGGGAATGTCACCTGATCCTGACATCTTTACTGAAAATTAAAATCATTTAACTATCAGTTTATAGACTTAGATCTATGTACCCTTTTTCCCATCCTAACAGTCTGTACATCCTATCTCAGTTCAAACCACCTAGACGATTGATACATATGTATTGCTTCAGTTTGAGACCAATTATTACTCACATAATACTTGATTCACTCAAACTATGGGCTCTGATACCATCCTGTGAAGACCTCCCCTTACGGGGCAGTCCTCAGAGTCTAGGTCCCACATCATGCAACACGATATCAATCATAACTAAGATAGAGTAATTTAAGTTGCGGAATTTCAGATTACAAGTACAAACATTAGGTTAAGTTTAATACAATTTTAGTATAGATTACAGTTATCAAATTAAACTTATAAAGGGTACCAGACTAATCTAATTCATGTCATCATACAATCAAATCAAGTCTACCCAACCACCACAATTATCATCTGCCAATCAGTACCGAAGGTTTTGCTGAGTAGTGGTCTATAGAAAACTTCAATCTTGATCTTGTAAGACCTAAGAACTTGGTCCAGCAGGTGACTTTCCTTTATCTTTTCCTGTAAAAAGGTCAAATAGCAACTGTAAGCAATGCTTAATGAGAATATAGATTTTTAGATTTCATGCAGTAATCAAGCGGATCATGGGTCAAAGCGTGATATGTCTGGACTGCCGCTATAGCCACTCATGATTGAGACATAGAAATTCATAGAATTGGATGATGTTCAGCCCACGCTCACGCTTTTAGTGGAAGCTATCCACTTATGCTGGGCTAGCTACCAGCGGTCTTCATGGGGGAACATCGAAGTGTCTATACCAGGTTCAATAGAACTGGTGAAGTAGCATGGTCTAGAACAACTGACCGACAAGGCTAATCATGCTAAGCTGAATCAATATGTCAAAGATGAGAGTAATAATGAAAGCATAAGTCATCAAGGTCATGATAGCAATAAACTCATAGCAATATCTGAAATGAATAGTAAGTACAATGTCATGCGAAATGATAAGTCAAATAGCTATCATGTCCACAGGGCATCACCGAACCATGGTGTGCACAGGTCACAATCCAGCTTAGCATTCATGAATGCCAAATAATCTATCATCAACAATATATCTCAATCGGAAGTCTAGCATGCAAAACTGAATATTTATAACTCACAGGTTCTTGGTCTTTATCAAGCAGATTTAAAATCCACCACCTGAGTTATCCCAGGATTTATCTTTAATCTTGATCTATCTGAACTCTGGATTTTCTTTTCAAATCAATGACCCACTTTCAATATCTTTAAATCTGTGTTCAGGATTTAACTGAACCTGTCCAGAATTTATCATATCGTATCATTAGCTTTAAGCTTTTAAATCTTTATTTAATCTGATTCTGATAACAGATAACTCGTTGATCATTTTGTTCATTTTCTTTGTTTCTTTGGAATTCTCAAAGGATATATATATATATATATATATATATATATATATATATATATATATATATATATATATATATATATATATATATATATATATATATATATATATATACATACATATATTCATATTGATTTATCAATCTTGAATCACTAATATCATTTATTCGTGGTTCTTGTATTTTATAAAATAGTATTTATTTGTGATGTTAAAATATTAAAATAATTGGTTCGGATCCGGATCCATTAAATTCGGTCCATCCGATCCGGATCCGGATCAATACGAACCGAAATGGCCAACCGAACTCGGACCAATGTACCTAATCCGAAAACCTGGGAACCGAACTGGACCCATCCGAATTGATCATAAACTTCATCCGAAATGGGTATCCGGATTAGGACATATCCGAATTCAAGAAAGGTCCGAAAATGCACATCAAAATGTTGGCAACCGAATTGAATCATCCGAACTCGGGTCATCCGAGTTCGGACCACTTCCCATCCGAATTAGGCATCCGAAATGGGGAGACCGAAATGGGAATCATCCAAATTCGGGTCATCCGAATTCGGATCCCATACTTGTTAATTTTCCAGAAAATGTTCTTCATGTTCTTGAGTGTGTTCATACGGATTTTACATAAAAATCCACAAAATTCAATTTTATTAACATGCAACTAAATATAAAGTTATATTATCATTATTGGATTGATTTTATATATTTTCCCCATTAAAAACATCATAAATTTATCAAGATCATTCAAATTTCATTCTTTTTGTCAAGAACACATGATTATTATAAAAATTCTGATTTTCACTTTAATTGGACGATCATCAAAATACTTAATTACATGATTTCTAATCATTTATTCTAACATGCAACTCAAATCCATACTTTAAATCTTTCTTTCGGTTTTTGTGAAAAACCGAACACAAGAATCCTTCTTATTCGAAGTTTTAAGAAATTCTTACCTTGAATGTTGTAGATTCTTGTTATTTGATGATGTTTGTAACCTCCTTTTGACTTCAAATCTGGATTTAATGCAAGATTTTGAAATTTCCTTGATGGATTGTTGAAGGTGTCGTGAGTTTTAGAAGAGAAGAGAGAGAGAGTTAAATTCTTTAAGTGATGATAATGGCATTTAAGTCTCAATTGTAGGGTTTTATGTATTTAATTTGAACAATATTCCATTTAACCCCAATCCTTGTGCGTAATACATTTCTTTTAATTTTGATCATCTAGATATTTATAATCATAAATTTAACTTAATTAAATATTTTAAATACTTAATTTAAATAAATTACAATACAAATAATGTAATTAAATTACATTATTAAAATCAAATGCGGAAGCTAAAGTTAAGCTAAAAGCTAGGTTGTTACAGAAGTGGAGACAGTTGTTTGCTTTTTGCACTGCCAAGAGACCAATCTTGTTTTCAAGTATTGACATCCACCAGTTGTTGGATTTTCTGTCAATGTTACATCCTCCATAATCACTGTCAGAATAGGCTGTTAGTTCAAGAGGAGAGTCTTTAGGATACCAGAGGCCTAAATGTGGTTGGCCTTTGAGATATCGAAAGATTCTCTTAACAGCAACCAAATCGGAGTCCTTTGGAGAGCATTGAAACCTAGCACACACACAAACAGCAAACATAATATCAGGTCTAGAAGATGTTAGATACATAAGAGATCCTATAAGAGATCTGTATAAATGAATGTCCACATCTATTCCATCTTTGTCTGTATGGAGCTGCTTGTGAGGATCCATAGGAGTACTTGCAACTTTGGTATCTTGATACCCAAACTTTTCCAGTATGTTTTTAACATACTTTGATTGACTTATGAAGAGACCTGTGGGCTTCTGCTTGACCTGCAATCCTAGAAAGAAAGTGAGTTCTCCCATTGAACTCATTTGAAACTTTTTGTGCATTAAAGCCTCAAACTCTTTGCACAGACTGTTATTTGATGATCCAAAGATGATATCATCAACATATATTTGTAAAAGCAGAATCTCAGATTTGATGGACTTTGTGAATAGGGTTTTGTCCAGAGTGCCTCTCTTGAACCCATTCTGTAGAAGGTATGATGACATAGTGTCATACCATGCTCTAGGAGCTTGATGGAGTCCATAGAGAGCCTTGTCTAACTTGTAAACTCTGTCTGGATACTTGTAGTCCTCAAAACCAGGAGGCTGACACACATAGACCTCTTCTTTAATTGTGCCATATAGAAAAGCAGACTTCACATCCATTTGATACACTTTAAAACCTTTGAAGCTTGCATAAGCCAAAAACAGTCTGATGGCTTCAATTCTTGCCACTGGAGCAAATACATCATCATAATCTATGCCTTCCTCTTGAGTGTACCCTTGTGCTACTAGTCGTGCTTTGTTCTTGATGACTATCCCTCTCTCATCCTTCTTGTTTCTGAACACCCATCTTGTACCAATGGCTCTCTTTCCTTTAGGAAGATCAACAAGTGTCCATACATTCTGAATCTTGAATTGTAGTAGCTCTTCCTGCATTGCCTCAATCCAGGATGAATCTTTTAAAGCTTCTGATGCCTTTTTAGGTTCTAGCTGAGACATGAAACAGGCATGTTCGAAAGCAGCTAGACTAAATTCAGGAACTGCTTGTTCAGCAGCAGCAGTCTCATTTTGAACCATTGTCCTTGTTTGCACAGGTGTACGTGGATCACCCATTATTTGATTGAGAGGATGATACTTGTGAACTCTGAGTGTAGGATCTCTATCTGTGTGAAAGGAGGATCCAAGATTTGTATCATCTCCATCAGGACTAGTGGATGGTTCAGCTTCTGGAACAGCTTGATTTGAATCTGGGACTGTTTCCCTTTGTGTTGGAGCTGTTCTCTCAGAACTTGGGAGCTGCACTTCATTGTCTGGATTTAATCATGTTGAGCATTCAGAACCCCTGGAGGGTTACAAGACAGAAGTGGTATAATTGTATACTCATCCTAATTGTTTGAATCTGCATCAGTTTGAAACTTTGTGCCAACAGCTTGATCATTTGTGCTACCAGCATGAGAATTTGCATTGACAGCATGAGAATTTGCGTCGACAGCTTCAATCCTGTTTGCATCAGCTTCTGCAGTATACTCAACAAAGCTCAGAGAATTTGTTAGTGAATCTAAATCAAACAACCAATCAGGACCAGTGCCTTTGACATTTGCAGTATTTTCATTAAATTCAACATTGGCACTTTCTTCAATGGTTTTAGACACACTGTTATATACTCTATAGGTTTTGCTTTGATATGAGTATCCTACAAAGAAACCTTCTTCAGCCTTACTTTCAAACTTCCCTAAGTGAGTCTTAGTGTGAAGAATGGTACATGGACAGCCAAATGACTTGAAAAAGGCTATTAAGGGTATTCTATTATGGAATGACTCATAAGGAGTTTTTCCTTATGATTGAACAATCTGAACCCTATTTAGAACATAACAGGCTGTATTGACTGCTTCTGCCCAAAAGGTCATTGGCAGTTTTGAATCAGCTAGCATGGTTCTAGCAGCCATAATTAATGTTCTGTTCTTTCTTTCAGCTACACCATTTTGCTGTGGTAATCTTGGTGCACTATATTGCCTAGCAATACCTTTGGACTCACAAAAACTGTTTAGAATATGATTTTTAAACTCAGTTCCATTGTCTGATCTTATCACCTTGACTTTTGAGTTGGATTGGTTTTCTATCTTAAGAATAAATGACTTGACTAGCTCAGCAGTTTCATCTTTAGACCTAAGAAAGTAAACCCAAGTGAATCTAGTGAAATCATCAACAATGACTAAACAGTAAGCCCTTTTATTCAAACTCAAAAAAGATGTTGGACCAAATAGATCCATATGAATCAGATGAAGAGCAGATGAGATTGAATTTACTTCTTTGGCCTTATGAGAAGTTTTGTGTTGCTTGCCTTTAAGACATGCTACACAATGATCATCACATATGAACTCCTTTTGTGGTAAACCTCTTACCAGATTCTTTTTGACTAAAACATTCATGGATTTGAAGTTCATGTGACACATCCTTTTGTGCCAAAGAGCAAACTCATTGGATGATGCTTTGGATATCAAACAGCTTAAGTACTTGCTTTGGATAAAAGTTCTGTGTCCAAACAATATACATTGTCCTTTCTTGGTGTTCTTAGTAAAACAAGATTTTCAGGAATTTTATAATCTTTTGAAAGGACAATGCACTCAGAATCTGTAAACAAAACAATATTTTGTTTGTCCAGATTTGAGACACACTCAATAAATTATACTTAAGCTGTTCAACATACAAAACATCATTTAAAGTCATGTTGCCTGCATTAACAGTACCTTTACCTGTAACCTTACCTCCTTTGGAGTTGCCTCCAAATGCAACAAATCCTCCTTCAAAGCCTTTGAAATTTGACAAGCACTCAGAATTGTCTATCATGTGCCTAGAGCATCCACTGTTCAAATGCCGTCTTGTTTTATGAGGTGACCTGTGGTTGCCCTGCACAAATACAAGCTTAGTTAGTAGTGGAGTAAACCCAAACCAAGTTGGTTTTGGGTTGTCCTTGTGCATTAATATAACTAAATACTGTCTTTGATTTCTTATACTTAGTAAGATCCACTGATGGATTTTGTGGAGAGTACTTAGTTATCACATTAGGTATCCATGTATTTTGTCCATTCTTTTCAGTAACAGACTCAGATAATCCATTACCAGTCCCAACTTTGAGCCTACCAGTCTGAATTGAGTCTGTAGTGCTAACAGCTTGAGAATTTGCACTAGCAGTCTCAACTTTAGACTTGGCAGTTTCAACATTTGTATCAACAGGTTCTCCTGAGTTTTTACCTTTAACACACCATATTTGTTTAAAATTTAATTTTGGTTTATCTAAAACTTGTTTTTGGTGTATGGACTGTTTCTTATTAGCTTTTGAGAACCTGTGATCAATTGTTTTCTTTGGAACTGATGCAGTAGGAGGTTTGGCCTTTGAATTTTTTAAATTTTGAGAGTTTGTCTTTTTATGAATCACAGTCTGTTTTGCAACAGATGGTTTATAAAAACAATCCCTGGCCAAGTGATTTTTCCTGCCACAATGAAAGCATTTTTTGACTGTTTGGATTGGAGAACCAGTTTTATTGGACAACATCTGGTTCTTGTTCCTTTGATTTCCCCTTACCTGCTGTTGTTTGGGAAACTTTTGGACACCACGCTTATGGCATGTGCAGACTGGAACATTTTTACCCTTTTTATTATTCTTTGAAGGAGATGCAGTGTTACAGTTAGAAGGTACAGAAACCTGTGGAGCGGCATTGCACACACTCATCTTCTCCTTTCCTTTCTTATTGGGGACTTGGATTTCTATAGGTGCACTCATTGTTTTGTGTTCTTTCTCAACTGCTGTGCACTCACAGTCTCTATTTTGAATCTGATCTTCTTTAGATTCAGGACTGTTATCAAGGATAGGATCTACAGTAGTCATAGACTCATCTAATGGTTCAATGACAAGCCTATCAGCAACCTCACTCATTGGATGAATGTATTTATTGTTGTATGGAGGTGGAGTAGCTCTGTAGACTATACCTTCTTTGGGATTAACCTGAGATTTTACCCTGTCTTTAAATTGGACTTCCATTAGGTGTTCCAGCTTTTGATTTGCCAATTTGAAGTTACCTGGATCTATATTGACAGATTCTAGTTTCTTATTAGCCTCTAACACCTTTTGTTCAGTCTCTTCTACTTTTTTATTTAGGGATTCTATTTTCTTATTTAGCTCATTTTTCTCCCACTCATGATATGTTCTATCATGTCCCATTTGAATCTCATTATCCTTATAGTCATTGATCTGTTTTTCAAGATCTTCTATGGCCTGCATGTATTCATATCTCCTTTCTTCCATCTTAGCTAGAGTTTTACACATGCTCTCATTATGATCTCTGTACTTTTTAACCATATTTTTGCATGTTTGAGAGCAGAGTTTAGAATTTACCTCAGATGGTAGTTCAGTGGAGGAGACATTTGATGTTTCTGCCATTAGAGCTTGATTTTGAAACTCTTCTTCTGTCTGATCACTCCAGTCAAACACATTGTCTTCTTGAGAGACAAATACTTGTGATGATGAGACCTGATTGGTCTGCTGAGGCCTTGATGACTGTTGACCTTGAGATCTGCATTCTCTAGCAAAGTGACCAAGTTTGTGACATTTAAAACACTCAACTTTTGACTTATCAAAAGTTGGTTTGCCTTCTACTCTGGTTGGAAAGGAGGTTCTGCCAGTTCTTTTCAGAAACCTTTTGGCTCTCATGGTCAGCATTGCATGTTGCCATTTTAGATCCATCTCTTCTAGATCATCTGGATGAATCTGTTCTAGATCTTCAGCATTTAGAGCAAACAGTCCATCATTAGCAACAAAAGCCTCATAGTGAGCTTCAGTAGAGTTGCCATCACCACCTGAAAAGGAATCACTGCAATTAGATTTTTTAGATGACAGAAGAGCAGTATTGTGATTATAAGAAAGAGATTTCTTTTTAGTGTCAATCTCAGTCTCAAACACTCTCAGACTGTTGTACAGATCATCCAGTTCTATTTCATCAAGAGTGTCTTTTGTTCTCCATTGAGCAGCATAAACTGTCCATTCTTCTCCAAGAGATCTAAGAAACTTTCTGTTGACCTCATCTTGATCCAGGATGACTTTTGCACTTTCCAATTCACTTATCAGTTTGTTGAACCTTCTAAAGATCTGAGTAAGATTTTCATTCTTGCCACCAGAGAAGTTCTCATACTGCTGCTTCAGAAGATCCTTTTGATTTCTCTTGGTACTGGCATTACCAGCAAATCTTTTCTCTAAAGCAATCCAAAGAGAATGAGCAGCATAAAACTTTTTGAACTGATGTTGATAAGCATTAGGAATGGCTATTTGTAGAAGTGTAAGAGCTTTTACTTCATTCATTCTAGCCTTTCTTTCAAGTTCAGTTTTTGGAGGAGTTTTGACGGGTTTTCCCTCATCATCAAGTTCTGGATCAACTACAGGGGGAAATTCAACAGCTTCCTATATGGCATAATCAATGAATTGAATATGTTGTTGAATCCTGAGTTTCCACATCTCAAACTCAGTGGGC
Organism: Centrapalus pauciflorus; assembly: GCA_020465985.1. Classification (NCBI taxonomy): domain Eukaryota; kingdom Viridiplantae; phylum Streptophyta; class Magnoliopsida; order Asterales; family Asteraceae; genus Centrapalus; species Centrapalus pauciflorus. The sequence goes on from JAANYP010005943.1 coordinate 589,520, forward strand.
TTGAGCATAGGCACTTTGAGTCCTTGCCCAGATCCACTACTGCTATTATCAAATTCTATTGCAAAAGAATAAAAGAAAGCTTTCGACTTTGAAAAACAAAGAACAACCTGTGCCTCTGATACCACTTGTCAGGATCTAAACTTAACTACCTAAGATTAACTGATTTGAATTGATCAGAGTATAAACCAATAATTTTGTATTGAATCAAAGTCTAATTAAGAAGTTTGCGGAATAACACTTAATTATTTTGATAAAAGCCTTCAGAATCCATAACAAATAAACATAAGAAATAAACAAAAACTGCTTGTATTGCTGAACTGAATGATTACAATCACCTCTAATCTGTTTGATTAGACGAAGAACACAAATTGTTCTTAGGGTTTTACAACCTTAGAGGCTTATGAAAACTTAAACAAAAAGCAATTACAAACTTGAATATGCAGAAACTTGATTACAATAGAAAAACCTATTCTATGTATTTATAACGCTTTCTGATTTGTTTCCTTGAAGGACTCTGACTTCTCTGATAGTAGATATGCTGGAATCTTCGTATAAATATCTTTTCCTGAATATCAGCACTTTCTGTTTATGAAACTGTTGAACAGCTTGAATCACTTAGCAGCTTGAGCAGAGCAGCTTGAGTGAAATTACTCTGGCAGCATGAACTTTTATACTAGCAGCTCGAACTTCTTCAACTAACAGCATGAACTTTGTATTTACATAGAAATTCTACTAACAGTCTGAGAAGTCTAACTAACAGTTTGAACTACTTAGAATATTTCCCAACATCCTTATAATGGCATATATGAAACTGTTGAGTGTGATAACAACCTATTATTTAATATTGATTCTAACGAAATTGATAAGTCCAAATTGTGGCACTGTCGCCTTGGGAAAATTAACAAGAAACGCATCGCCCAACTCCAAAAGGATGGAGTGTTGGAATCATTCGACCTAAAATCGGATGATGTATGCGAATCCTGTTTACAGGGCAAGATGACAAAATCACCATTCACAGGAACGTGTGAAAGAGGTGAAGGAGTATTGGATTTGGTCCACACAGATGTATGTGGGCCATTCCGATGTGCTACAAAAGGGGAAAATCGGTACTATGTCACCTTTACAGATGACTATAGTAGATTTGGATATGTTTATTTAATTAAACATAAGTCCGACACTTTTGAGACATTCAAAAGATATCAAAGTGAAGTAGAGAATCAACTGGGCAGAAAGATAAAGGTTCTCCACTCCGACAGGGGACGAGAGTACCTTAGTATCGAGTTTCTCGATCATCTTAGAAGCTGAGGAATAGTTTCCCAGTTAACTCCTCCTAGAACACCACAACTCAACGGAGTTGCGGAGAGGAGAAACAGGACCTTGTTAGACATGGTCCGATGTATGATGAGTCGAGCAACACTTCCAGTAAGTTTCTGAGGTTATGCATTAGAAACTGCGGCACATATTCTAAATCTAGTACCCACCAAGAAAGTTTCAAAGACACCTTACGAGATGTGGAAGGGAAAGCGTCCTTCCCTTGGTCACATCAAGATCTGGGGTTGTGAAGTCTTCGTTAGACGAGAGACCTCTGACAAACTCAGTCAAAGATCTGAAAAGTGTCTATTCGTCGGTTACCCACAAGAGTCATTTGGATATCTATTTTACAAACCACGTGAAAACGTAGTGTTTGTATCTCAAAGAGGAGTGTTCCTCGAGAAGGAGATAATATCTAAAGAGGACAGTGGGAGTAAGATCGATCTTGATAAGATTCAAGATACTACCGATGAAGAACCAACTGCAAACACTGACCATCAACATTGTAAGGTCTACCACTACGAGATCTATCTAGACGCGGAACCGTCAACGAGTGCGGAATCCTCGTTAACGGGTAGACGGAAACAACTCTCACACAGAAACACGGAGACTATCAGAGGCTGAACGAACGACACACGAACGATCCTACGAACTGATTCTCTCCGAAACGACACTAACACTGATGATAAACTCGAGATCGCCTTTTGCTTAATCACTCTCGAATTCTGCAAAAAGTCTGTTAATTAATCGAGTCTATCCCTAATTATAGAGGCTAATTCGAGTCTGTTATGGGCCAAACTCGAATCTGGCCCAAGGCCCATTCGAGTTTGTCCTCATAGACACTCTCGAATCTGCCTAGCTTTGAATCTAGGTCTACGTTCGAATCTGACACAGATTCGAATGTCAAACCTTACATAATTCGAATCTACTATTTCACATACTCAACTTAGTATTGAAACTTATGTTTTTACCTTATGATTGATTTTATCTTTGATCTTTATGTTTGAACTTCTTGTAATACGTTACATCAAGTTCAAAGACACAAACAATAATAAATCTCAACCATATATAAACATATATAACAAACACTTGCTAGAACCACAATGTAGGATCACTTAGACTGCTATCGTCACACAGGGTGTACCAACAGACTCCCCCTTGACGATAGCTTCTAATAATTCACACATTTGATCAAGAACTTTGTTTATTATTTATTCAAACTACTTCCAGCATACAAACCTTTTTCTATACACACCTTGACTACCTTTTCATACTTCTTGCCTTCTAATTTCCAACCTTCATGGTAATAGATAGGTTGTTCATGAAGCTTCTGCAAGTCACTTTGAGATAGGTTTACAAGATGCAAAGGATCATATACTTTCAAAATTACCTTGTCATCATGATCTTCCATGATTGCCTCTGCTGATTCGTTGTCAATGTACCACCATTTCAAGTTCGCAAGAACATCTTGTGGCATTGTTTTCAACGGAACTTTCTTCAGACAGCGGACTGGCTTGTAGACCATCTTCATCCAAGGTTTACCAGTCAATGGATCTATCCTCGATTCATCCATGACTCTCTTTCCTTCCCTTGGTTTAATCCTCTCAAACCTTCCAGATCGACCTTCTTTTCTAATGATTCGAGCTATCACTTCAGCATATTGGTCATCTCCTAGGTTTATCAGATTTTTCCACGCTAGTTCTTTGACCTCGAATTTGGGCAGAGTATTAAACACTTTCAACTTTCTCTTTAGATATTGCAGCCCATCTCGTCTCTTCAGCACGAAGAGTTGTAACTCTCTGTCGAAAAACCAGCTAAGAATGCCTCCAGAGTAGTTTCCTGAATTTGGCACTCTTATCTTCTTTTTCACAGCTAGTTCAGATCTTTCCTCCTCCTTTCTAAACCATAGCTGCCTTTTCTCATCATTCGACAGTTCCCTTTCCGGATTTTCTCTCTCAGATTCAACATTAAACACATCTTTAAATGCCTCAATGTCTATCGAATTTTGTTCAGATGTAGTGTATGTATCTGTGATAGGATTCTGTTGAACGATGATCTCGTTTGCTTCATCTTCTTCATCAACCAAAACCTCATCATCAGATTTCCAGTCTACAACATCTTCTGGCACGAACTCACCCTCTTCCAGGTCTTCCATTTCATCTTCAAAATCAAAACCAAAATCAAAAGGGTCTTCATTTAGATCCATGAGAGCATCAATCATCTCACTAATCTCTAAATCCATAGGCTTAGATAAACTCGCTTCTCCTACTTCTCCTCCTGCTTGACTTGGCTCCCCCTGAGATTGAGCAGCTTGAGCAGCAGAAAAATCTACTGGCTCATCCTGTCTTTGAGAGCTGGGATCATTGCCTTGGTTATCTTCTTCATCATCATCCCTCGGCCTCTGTGCTTCTTGATCACGGCACGACGTCTCCCCCTGAGCCTGTAAATTTTTCATTAACTGCTCATTTAGGGAGCGCATCGACCTTATCTCTGTTGCCTGATCTGCTACAAATGATTTTAACTCTGTGTTCTCTTCCTGAACTTTCTCCACAATCTTTTTGAGATTGGCATTCTCGTTATGAAGATTTGCGTTAAGACTCTAAATTTCATTGATTGCCGTTGTTAGTCCAAAGATTTGGATTTCCTGGAAGTCAACTCGATCCTTTAGGCGCAGAAACCTTTGATTGTCAGCATATGTGGATGAGGTTGATGGGATGGATTGAATTGGCGTTGGAATGATTGGCGATGGGATATACGGTTCATCTTGAGGTGGTGGTGGTGGAATGGTGGTTTGAGGTTCTAGAGGTTGAGGGTTTTGAGGTTGAAAAATTTCTGGTTGTTCTACGGAGGCTGAAGATGATCCTTGCATGAATCTGTGACGCTTGGCCCGTTGCCTTGTCACTAAAGGAGCAATTTCTTCCTCTTCAAAATCGGATTCCTCAGACTCCCTTATTACTCGCCTCCTTGAAGCTTCTTCATTAACTACTAACCGTGATCCATAAGTTCCTATTTGAATATGAGGTTCTGTAGATTCTGACTCTGGAGCTTCAACTTTGATTTCCTCCATCTCTTCTGATTCGGTTACAGATGATGACTCATCACTACCAGTCTGCTCTGGCACATATTCGTCCACATCTCTCAACACATCTTCTTCTCCCTCTGGAGGCTCAAGTAATTCTCCCACCAATGCTGCAGATATCTCTTCATTGGCGTTAGGTCCTGCTTCCCAAATTTCATATAAAGTTTGGCACAACTGATCAGCTTCGCTTGGGACATTCGAAGGCCCTGCTTCTTGTACCTCCGGCTGCTGACTTGTAGAAGGCCTTGATGCCTGTGTTTGACTCGCAGTCGCTCTTTGTCTTCGCCGTTGTGGCTGTGCTCGCGGTTGTCTTTGTTGTTGTGGTGGCTGCCTGGCTTGAACTTCAACTTCCCCTGCCCAGTTGGCAGTATCTGGGGCTTTAAAATTCCTATCCAAGATGGCTCCAAACAACGGACGCTCAACTGGAACAGCCAACCTTCCCCTGTGAGAGGAGCAATCAGCAAAAATTCTCTTATCCATCACTGCAACGCTTTGGATATCATTCAACTGAGGTAAATTCGGCAAGAAATGCCTGATAAGCATCATTATGAATCGTGGATACAGCAGGATATGTTGATTCTCTGGAGCGGTGATTTGATGAACAAATTCGGAGAAAAACATTTCCGAAAAACTGAATGGTCGATTATACACTAACGCGATCATCCCAGACTGGATCTTCGAGACTATATAGTCAAAACCGGCTTTCTTTGCTGCAAAGCAGACCATAAAGACATGAGCCAGAAATCTCCATTGGCCGATTAGCCCGCTCTTCATATAAGAAGCGTTCGTCACATCTAGACTATAACTCATTCTCTGAAAGGCCGCTTGCCTAATACTCAGAGGAAAATCGATAGGCCCAGATTCTTCTTCTTGTGAACCCAGCTGCAACACTTGACGCAACATATCGGCAAAGAATACCAATGGTTGCCCTGCTATTCTTGTCCTCAGCACTGTTGGGGTGACAGAGCAGTCTACCTGAAGATGATCATAAAATTGACGAACATATGGAATTACAATCTGAATATTATGGGACAAAGCAAAAGCTATCCTAGATTCAACAAGAAAATCCATCATTTGACGAAATCCATGCGCCTCAGGGATATGATGATCATAGGGAATGACCATATTATGCTTCGGCACGAAAGCTCGTACAGCCATATCTGCACAATAAATAAACTATTAGATTCATTAAAAATCAATAAACTTGTTTAAATTCAAATCTGTTTTATTTTGAACTTGTTTAAGTACAAAATCCAACACAATTAAATTTCTACAAGTTTAATAAAATTTAAATTAAATAATGCAAATAAAAGACAAATTCGAACAGACAGATTCGAATAAACCCAAATTCGAATTTCATGATAGATTCGAATGTAATGAGCTCCTCGAGTTTACTGACAAACTCGAAAAAATCCATGAACAGATTCGAACAGTCGACATCTCAATGCTTCATCAAAACCCATGATTTTAACCTTTTTGAACTTAGAAAATCACATACATAGTCCAACTAGGTTCTAATCACTGATATATGTATTTAATTTGACCATTTACTGGTCCAAAGTTTGTAATTTTGAAAAACACAACTTAGACCTATAAACCTTCAAAAATTCGATGATTTTGGCTTATATGGTGTATAAAACTACATTAATCTTGTACAACCAAGTTGATTATACCTAGATATAACAGTAGAATCGAACACTTTAGCAATAAACTCGACAAATTGTCGTTTTTGAGGAAATCGGTAGATTCGAGGAATAGATTCGAGGAAGTAGATTCGAAAACAGATAGAATTAATGACAAGAACTGTTACCTATTTATAACACCTACCTTCGAATCTATGGCCAGACTCGAATCTACTGACAGATTCGAAAACCCAGTTTCGAGTCTGTCCTGAACTCGAATAACACCAACACTTGGAAAAATTTGAAATAACTTCAACTTTTTCAACCTTTTCTACGGTATTGTGTAACGAGATAAACTATGCCAAATCTTTTACCCTAAGCACAAGATTTTTCACGCAGTGTTTATTTTATCCAACTATGAATGCACCCTCAGTAATTTTTGACCCTTTTCCTAAGTAAAAATAAAAGTAAACTAAAATAAAATAAACTAAGGTAAAATAAAATAAAATAAAAATTTTGACTAAAAAATTTAACTTAGACTTAAGCTATACCTATTAAAATTTACAACCTAAGCTAAATACTAAACAAAATATTTTTGATGAGTATAGTCTAAGAAAGGTTCAATCAGATAGCGATGTCAGAGACTCACTTTCAGTACTTAAACTTTCACACTTAGGAATTATTGATTCCTTTGATTGTTTGTCGTGAAATACCCATTTAGCCGATTGTTGGTATTTTACCCCTTTAAACATTCTACATTTTGGAATATCCCTTGGCATTTTTATTTATCATGAAATTATCTTACGTGACTCAGACATAGACATACTTTTATGATCAAGGCACACAGACAAAGATTCTAACTTGTTGGTATTTGCAAACTTTCTTTAAAAGACAAACATCGGACACAGGTCTGTATTTTCATACAACAAAGTGTCTTAGTTTGACTTAAGGTTTATTCTTAAAGTTAGCAAGACAGCGGTGACAGGTCTGTACCGACGTACAACAAAGCGACATATCTTGCCAACCCGAATCTAAACAGAGGCAACAGGTCTGTACTTACGTACAACAGAGTTACATGTTTTCGACTCTCAGTTTTGTATGATTTTTCTATTTTTTCCATTTTCAGATGTAGTTGATGTTGCTATACATCCCCAGAAAGTTTGCATACCTCATTTAGACTCAAAGTATGTATGTCTTGTACATAAAAATTAAGACCGATTGGTCGTACATCTAAGTAAGTGACACGTTTGACTTTTTCTTGAATATTTTATTTGCCTTGAGACTCCCTATATGTATTATGCCTACCAACACATCAAACTAAACTAAAGTATAACACTTAGAATTTAGTTGCATTATGTGTGAAAGCCTAAACACTTAGAGTTTGTAACGACTGTGCTAATTTTCGTCACTTTGAACCTATGCTTCTAAGACTTAACTCTTTTTTCTGATATTCTCTTTTTTTTTGTATTTTTATAATTTTCTCTCTTTTTTTCTTTTGTTTTTCATAAGAAATAGCAATAAAATAAGATAACCTACTAACCTACTAAAAATAGAAACTTACTAAAAATAGAAACTATCCTAAATTAGCAGACTTACTGTAAAAAGAAAGAAATACTACAACTATAAAAGGAAATAAACTACTACAAAGGCCAAATTACTCTGGGTTGCGCATTCCATTTAGTTGAATTAAATATTCAACCCGTGACTTATCAAATGCTTTGGTAAATAAATCAGCATTATTATCTTCTGTTGCCACCTTTACCAATTTGATTAAGTTCTTTTCAGCACAATCACGAATAAAATGATGCCTAATGTCTATGTGCTTTGTTTTGTTGTGTTTAACTGGATTATTGGTTATAGCAATTGTAGATTGATTGTCTATCCTAATTGGAGTTTGAGTATAAGCCAAACCGTAATCCCGCAATTGTTGTTGTATCCACAGAACCTGTGAGCAGCAACTACCAGCAGCAACATACTCGGGCTCGCACGTTGACACGGCTACCGATGTTTGTTTCTTGCATTGCCAGGATACCAATCTCCCTCCTAGGAACTGACAACCTCCAGTTGTTGATTTGCGCGTCAAGCTGCATCCTCCGTAGTCAGAATCCGTGAACGCCTCCAACTCTAGATCTCCCTCCGCGTGATACCAAAGTCCCAGCTTCGGTTTTGACTTGAGGTATCGTAGAATCCGCTTCACAGCTTTCATATGCATCTCCTTCGGATTCGCTTGAAACCTAGCACAAATACACACAGCAAACATGATGTCAGGTCTTGAAGCAGTTAAATACATAAGTGATCCAATCATGGCCCGATATAAAGTCGGATCCACATCGGTATCACTTTCAGTACCCGGTCCGAGATTGTGATTCACTTGAATCGGCGTGCTGAAATGGGCAGTCAATTTTGTTCCTTTCATCCCGAAACGCACCAATATGTCATAGACATATTTCTTCTGATGGATAAACATCCCTTCCTTCTTCTGGTCAACTTGTAACCCCAAAAAGAAATTTAACTCCCCCATAGCACTCATCTCGAATATCACCTTTTCGAAATCCTTGCACATCTGTTCGTCTGATGATCCAAAAATGATATCATCGACGTACACTTGTACCAAGATGAAATGTTCTCCCTTCCTCTTAACAAACAGAGTACTATCTATCCTACCCCTTTCAAACCCGTTCTCTAATAAATGGTTGGATAGAGTCTCGTACCACACCCTTGGTGCCTGATGCAATCCATATAGAGCCTTATCTAAGCGATACACTCTATCAGGATATTTTGGATCTGTGAATCCGGGCGGCTGTTCTACATACACCAACTCCTTCACTTTCCCATATAGGAAAGCACTCTTAACATCTAATTGATATACCTTAAAGCCCTTGAAGGAGGCAAACGCTAGAAACAACCTAATGGCTTCCAGCCTTGCTACTGGTGCAAAAACCTCGTTGTAATCGATTCCCTCCTCTTGGTTGAAACCCTTTACAACTAGCCTAGCCTTGTTGCGCGTGACTATACCCCGATCATCTCTTTTGCACATAAAAACCCATTTGGTTCCTATGGCAACTTCCCCTCGAGGTAATGGAACTAACTCCCACACTTCTAGTTTCCTAAATTGCGAAAGTTCTTCCTGCATCGCTTCAACCCAGGAATTATCCTTAAGTGCCATTTGCACATTCTTAGGCTCTACTTGCGATATGAAGCACGAATAGAGACATGTATGATATGCCTCGGAGTCGTTTATCATCGACAACAATACAGTTTTGTTACTTACACTACTCCTAGTCCTCACACCTTCGTTAGGATTTCCTATGATGCTTTCTATAGGATGGTTCCTGTTAATCCTAGAGGTCTCTATCTCATCAACCCTTAGATTATCTCCTAAGTTAGATCTTATTTCACCTAATGGGGGAACAGGCTCAGCTTCTACATTTTTCTCCTCGTGGACATTTTCCTCAGAGTTGGAACTTGTTGCTTGAGTCTGATTCTCAGTGGTAGGAGCTTCTTGATCATCAACTTCTGGAGATCCATCTACAGTCGCAGTAGGCTCAGATGTGGATTCAAACGTAGTCCTCGGAAAGGTATGGCCATCGTCATTCAGATGCAACGTCGCCATGTCCTTTTCGATTGTACCTGCATTATCATCCAAAGGAATGTTAAATGACTCAAATAATTTATCATAGTCAAATATCCATTCCGGACCAGTTTGGGGTTCATATGTATAACTTGTGACTTCAATGTTATACACAATCTCTACCGTACCATTTGTTTTATTAAAAACCCGTTTGTTTGGTGAGTTCGGCACATAACCTAGGAAGTATCCTTCGTCAGCCTTTTCACCAAACTTCGGTTGATGTTTTGTACGTAAAAGAGTGTATGGTATCCCAAACGGTTCGAAGCCAGTTAAATTAGGTGGCCGTTTATTCAAAATTTCATAACATGTTTTGTTCAAAGATTCAATGCCTCCCCCCAAAACATGGTAGGAAGCTTTGAATCCGAAAGCATAGTCCTTGCAGCCTCAATCATAGTCCTATTTTTACGTTCGGCCACCCCATTTTGTTGAGGCTCATATGGTGCACTGAATTGATGCACTATGCCCTTTGATAGGCAATATACACCAATTACAGTGTTTTTGAATTCAGTTCCATTATCACTACGTATTCTTTTAACCCTTGTTCCGTAGGAATTCTCCACTTGGTCTAAGAACCCGATGAGCTTGGAAGCCGTCTCGTCCTTTGTACCTAAAAAGAAAACCCAAGAAAATCGTGAGTAATCGTCAGTGATAACTAAACAAAACCAACTACCTCCTATACTCCTTTTGTTGATCGGACCAAAAAGATCCATATGCAACAAATCGAATGTTGAGGTTATGGAGTTCTGCGTCTTGGACTTGTGTGTCTTCTTATGTTGTTTGCCCTTCTTGCACGGTAAACACTTGTCCTCGAACTGAAAGCTCTTCATAGGCACACCTTGCACCAGTCCATTCTTCGTTATGTAGTTCATCTTCCTTAGGTGCAAGTGAGCCATGCGTCTGTGCCACAGTACCGATTCCGTCTCCGAAGCTTTGGATAATAGACAGATTGGCCCCATCGAAGTCTCCGGCTTGTTCATATCTAGCATGTACAAGTCATTCTTCCTTGGCGCCCGCATCAATACCCATTCCTCAGGAATCTTGAATCCCGGTTTTAGCACTAACGCCTCAGTGTCCGTGAACAACACTGAGTTCTTCTTGTCACAGATTTGAGATACACTAATGAGATTGTGAACCAGTTTATCAACGTGATAAACTTGGTCCAACTTGATCGTCCCATTAGTGACCACTCCGGTACCCGTGATGTTTCCTCGTTTGTTACCGGCGAATGATACAAACCCCCGATTCCCACCCTTGAAGTCTGTAAGAAGACTTCGTTCCCCTGTCATGTGCCTGGAGCATCCACTGTCGAAGAACCACTTGTTGTTTAGACCTGTGGTAATCTCCTGCACATGAAAGAAAATAGGTTAGTTATCACGGGGAACCCAAGCCATAACTGACTTGGTTATACCATTCTCGTCCACATACTTAAACTCTTTCAAATACCCATCTCGCCTTTCAGGTGACTTGGGTCGTTGAACAGGAGTTTGTTGTGGTGCCGAGTGATTTAAATTCACTCTTTGCCTTTGAGTAGGCATTTGTTGTGGAGCTCTAGAATAATTCCTATTATATTGCATTTCAGACTGTGATCCTTGAGCTCTTACCGGTGCGTAATGTCTAACAGGATTATGAGACCTAACTGGAGTGTGTGACCTGCTAGGTGTTGTGTTCCTATAGACTTGTTGAGGTGCCGACCTAGATTGATTAATGACACGATTCGGTGAGTTTGTCCTAACCACTTCCTTTGGTCCAACCTTTACCGGTGTTTGTTTCACAATTGGTTTTGGTGCGGCCTGCACAGTTTTCTCGGTACTCTGAGAACTACTAGTGCTTGCCACATTTGTTGAGGGCTTAACAGGTGTTGGGTTCACTGTCTTAGGAGTAACTTCGGCTTTCCTAAGCGGACAGTGAGAAGCAAAATGCCCCTTTTCATGACATTTGAAGCAAGACATCTTATCTATGGACTTTTTGTGTGTTCCCTTAGACTTAGGTGTCTCACTAGTGTCTTGGTCCTTTTGTACATCTATGGCGACTGGCTCATCGTCCTGATCAGCCCAATCAATTTTATGTTTTCCTGCAGGTGTTTCACTGGAGGAAGTCACAAATTTGACTTTCTTAACCTTGACAGTTGTGTCAGCCACCTTAGGTGTATTGTCTACTATAGGCTCAGATAAAGGTTCAGGTATGTCCTCTAAGTCCACTGATTTGTCAGTTTTCTCCTGAGGCTGAGGCACATAGTTTGCATTAAAAGGTGGAGGAATTTCATGAAATCCTAGACCTACGGGCTTTTAAGATTGTCTTTGAGCATCTAAAACTTTCCCTAGGTTTAGGCTTGAATTCCTAAACTTCTCTAGCTTACTGTTTGCCTCTGCTACCTTTACCTTTGTTTCAGCTAGCTCAATGTCTTTGTCTTTAAGGTTTTTGGTCAAGGCCTCTACATGCTCATACATAAGCTCTATTCTAACACACTGCTCACTCAGTTTGTCTTTCAGAACTATTACATCTTGAGCATCAGCCTTAAGTTTTTCTTTAAGATCTTGCTTAATATCGTTCAGGCTAGCGTTTTCAATTTTTAAATTCTCATTTTGAGCAGTTATGGTTTTATGTGATTCTAAGACTAGATTTAACCTATCGTTAGAATTAACACACAACGCACATAATTCATGAAAAAGAGAGTAAGTCAGACTAACCTTTGAGTTATCAGATTCCACGTTGGCCATCTGAGCAGCAAACTCCAGAACTGTCTGATCATTCGTCTTTTCCACCCACATCGGACTGTTTTCCCTTGTGGTCTGCTCTTCATCTTCACACTCAGTCTCCGTGACTTCAGCCATAAAAGCCCGAGCATTTGATTCTGGATGTGAGCTCCAGTCATAAGTACCATCTAGCTGTCTGTCTGAAGTGACATTGGATAGTAGACCAGCTAGGTTGGCTTGACCGTTAGATGAACTTGGAAGGTATCGTTGTTGAGACTGATTCTGAAACTGTCCCTGATGCTGACTCTGCCCTTGGTACGTTTCTACCTTCGGCCTCTGACATTCTCTGGCGAAGTGTCCCAGACCTTGACAGTTGTAGAACTTTACCTTGGACTTATCAAATCCAATCCCCTTGTTGTTCATTGTCAGATTCCTCCCAGTTCTTTTGATGAATCTCTTAACCCTTTGGGTTACCATGGCCAGTTGCCATTTAAGATCCATTTCCTCAAGATCATCAGGGTCGACCTGATCGTAGTCTTCATCCCAGAGAGCAGGATCATTAATCTTCCCTTGAACACAGTTCCCGTAAGTGGCCACAAAGGAAGCAAGCAGATTCAAATGTTCTTCCGCTGATTTTGCACTCATGGGCATCTTAGAATAGCTCTGAGATGTCGATGCCTGTTGTACTTGAGGCTGCGGTTCTTCCGATCTTCCTAATCCTAAGAACGCCCGATTCAATGTGTCATCAGACTCTGCTGGTGACGACGTTTCTCCGGTGAAAAACGCTGTAGCAGTCTTCAGATCGGCGGTCGCTGAAGGTTTTGTTGACTTTCCAAAATACATTGCTGGATTCTGGACTTGTTTGTAATCAGTTTCGGCCTTCAGTAGCTCGAAATTATAAGCTCTCAACGTTCCCACGATATCCTCCAGAGATTGGGTATAATACTTATCCTCATTAAGCTTGATCATTGCCACATACATAGCCCATTTGGCTGGTAAGGCATCAAGAAGCTTATTGTTCTTGTCGGTGTCAGAATACTCAATCCCGTGACTTTCAAGTTCCGTCAACAGATGATAGAACCGGGTGATGATATCATCCAGCTGTTCATCCTTTAACGCCTTGAAAATCGCAAACTGTTGTTTCAACAGCTCTGTACGCTTTCTACGAACCCTAGGATTACCCTCACACCTCTTCTCTAGAGACTCCCAAAGTTCCTTCGATGTTTTTTGAGTCCTAAATGTGTGTAGTATATCCTGAGGCAACGCCATCCTAATTATCGAGAAAGCTTTGTTTTCGGCTTCATACAATTTCTTATCATCCTCCTTCATCATTTGGTATGATAAGACTTTCTGACGGCCTTCAACTTCAGAAACTGGTGGAATATATCCTTCGTCGATACACACCCACATGCGCATGTCATTAAAACGCACAAAATCGGTAAACCGATCTTTCCACCAGTAATAATCTTCGAGTTTCATCAGCTTAGGCGGAGCGTTTGCCTTCCCGACCTCGTGGTCCATTTCCAGGAATTTTTGAAGATTTGACATCTTTACGAAAGTAATTGAATTAAACTTAATTATTTTAATTCGAAACTAATTTGAATTAATTCGTTCGAATCTAGGTAGATTCAAATATAATTAGATTCCAATTTATTTGGGATTAAATTCGATTAAGTGTTATAAGTCAATTAAATTCGAAACTAATGACAGTTTCGAAATTTCTCAGATTCGAAGGTCAGGCAAACTCGAAGACACAGCAGATTCGAACCCTATTCGATACTAGACCAAACTCGAATTGAACTCGAATGTAAGTAGACTCGAGACCCTATTCGAAACTAGCACAAACTCGAATTAGATTCGAAAACCCTCTGTATCAGACTCGAAAGGAGCGTATTTGGTTAGACTTGAGACTAAGTGTAACCCTAATTACCCCTAATAGATTCGAGCGCCGCAAACTCGAAAAACGGCTAACACTTTGATTTTTTAACGTTTTACAGATTAAATCAATATTTTTGCAATGAAAAATATTGATTTCGATCAAAAACGTGAAAAACCACAAAGTATTTCCCGGATAACTATTTGATAAGCTCGACGAACACGAAAAACACGATTTTGAGAGAAAAACCGTCCAAAAGCATCAAGAAACCTAGAATGTATCTAGATGAACACGAAGAACACGAAGAACACTCCTCGGCTCTGATACCACATGTAAGGTCTACCACTACGAGATCTATCTAGACGCGGGACCGTCAACGAGTGCGGAATCCTCGTTAACGGGTAGACGGAAACAACTCTCACACAGAAACACGGAGACTATCAGAGGCTGAACGAACGACACACGAACGATCCTACGAACTGATTCTCTCCGAAACGACACTAACACTGATTTTAAACTCGAGATCGCCTTTTGCTTAATCACTCTCGAATTCTGCAAAAAGTCTGTTAATTAATCGAGTCTATCCCTAATTATAGAGGCTAATTCGAGTCTGTTATGGGCCAAACTCGAATCTGGCCCAAGGCCCATTCGAGTTTGTCCTCATAGACACTCTCGAATCTGCCTAGCTTTGAATCTAGGTCTACATTCGAATCTGACACAGATTCGAATGTCAAACCTTACATAATTTGAATCTACTATTTCACATACTCAACTTAGTATTGAAACTTATGTTTTTACCTTATGGTTGATTTTATCTTTGATCTTTATGTTTGAACTTCTTGTAATACGTTACATCAAGTTCAAACACACAAACAATAATAAATCTCAACCATATATAAACATATATAACAAACACTTGCTAGAACCACAATGTAGGATCACTTATACTGCTATCGTCACACAGGGTGTACCAACAAACATGAGGCTGAGATGCCTGTTGAACCCAATGACATATCCTTACCTTTGCGCAGATCCGGTAGAGTTATCAATCCTCCTGAGTTCTACTATGGTTTCCATATTGTACAGGATGGTATGATTAGTGATAGTACACTAGTCGACTTAGATGAACCAGCTAACTACCAAGAAGCGATGGCAGGCCCTGAGGCACCCAAATGGAAGGAAGCTATGGATAGCGAGATTGAATCCATGTATGGCAACCAAGTTTGGAACTTGGTTGATCCCACACCCGGTCTAAAGACGGTGGGCTGTAAGTGGATATTCAAGAAGAAAACGGATATGAACGGGAAAGTACACACTTACAAAGCTAGGCTGGTGGCAAAGGGCTATACTCAAACCTACGGGATTGACTATGAGGAAACCTTTTCACCGGTAGCTAAGATTAAATCCATAAGGATAGTTCTGGCCATAGCTGTGTTTCATGACTATGAAATCTGGCAGATGGATGTCAAAACCGATTTCCTCAACGGGAAATTGACAGAGGATGTGTTTATGACACAACCTGAAGGTTTTGTAGACACCAAGTATCCTAAGAAAGTGTGTAAGCTTCAGAAGTCCATTTATGGACTTAAGCAAGCTTCTCGAAGCTGGAATCTTTGCTTTCATGAGAAAATCACAGTGTTTGGATTTTCTAGAAGCGAAGATGAGTCCTGCATATATGTCAAGGTCAGTGGGAGCACTGTAGTCTTCCTGGTATTATATGTCGATGACATATTACTTATAGGAAACGACATCCCAACATTACATAGTGTAAAAGATTGGTTGGGAAGATGTTTCGCTAAGAAGGATCTATGAGATGCAGCTTTTATTCTGGGTATAAAGATTTATAGAGATAGAACGAGATGTCTAATAGGACTAAGCCAGGATACGTAGTTGGACAAAATACTGAAAAGTTTCAGTATGGAGAAGTCTAAGAAGGGGAACCTTCCCTTTGCTCATGGCATAAAGATTAGTAAAGACATGAGCCCGAAGACACAGGAGGAACGAGACAGAATGAGTCGAGTTCCATATGCTTCGGCCATAGGATCTATAATGTATGCCATGACATGTACGAGGCCTGATGTCTCATTTGCTTTAAGCATGGTGAGTCGACATCAGCAAGACCCTGGTGAAGGTCATTGGACGGCGGTCAAGAATATTCTTAAGTATTTAAGAAGTACTAAAGACAGGTTCTTGATTTACGGTGGATAGGATGAACTCAAAGTAATCGGTTATTGCGATGCGAGTTTCCAAACGGATAGAGATGACTGTCGGTCACAATCTGGTTGGGTGTTCTTATTGAACGGGGGAGCCGTGACGTGGAAGAGTTCGAAGCAGGAAACCGTGGCAGACTCTACCTGCGAATCAGAATATATTGCGGCCTCAGAAGCCTCAAAGGAAGCCATCTGGTTGAAGAATTTCATTGGAGATCTTGGAGTTGTCCCAACGGTTCAAGACCCCATCGAAATATTCTGCGACAACGAAAGTGCTGTTTCGTTGACTAAAGAACCCAAGGATCATGGAAAGTCCAAGCATATTGATCGGAAGTACCACTTTGTTCGTAGCATGGTTGAAGAAGGACATGTGATTGTGAAAAGAGTGCGATCAGAGGAGAATCCAGCTGATCCGTTCACAAAGCCACTTTCTCAACCGAAACACTGTAGTCATGCTGTTAGCATAGGATTACGAGATAATGTAAAGTTTAGTAGTTAGTTTTGAATTTGAAACATTTTAACAATGATTTGAAATTGTAATGGATTTGGTGATTAAATAATGGAAATTTATTTATTTGCAAAGTGCTGTCATCTTCTATTAATTTATCGTTGTGTTTCCTTTTGCATGTTTAGAACCAACTCCCAGAGTAATTAATTTTATTCAAATACCTCAGTCGTTCGTACTACCGGGAGTTAGTATTGAATAAACACTGTCATGGAATGTTAGTAGACTGTCAAGAGTTTGACATAGCATAGAGATTGCTGCAACATTCATAGGTACTTAATGGAGATTTAAGTATAGGGCACTCGCACTTGGAAATATACTTCATGGATCAAATCATAAGTATTTCCAAGATGATAATATCCTCTATTCTTCAGACGGAGATACATTGAAGTTGCGGTTTTCTAGTCCGTCATACCTTAGTGCATTCAAACGTTGTGCGTAACTGCCAGTTATAACGGATGTATCTAGTTACGATGTTATTAGTTAGCTAGCGCTGTGTATGCGAAGTTTATTCGTTCCTTTTGCCTATATGGAAAAGCGATATCTATGGGCCCTCTGATGATTAAACGTTGACTCTAGAGTGTCGGCCACCAATCCATCCCACATGGATTTGGGATAAAAAATTTGTAGGTTTCTAAAACCTATAAATAGGCAGCCCCTGCCTGTTTCATTCCTCGCTCATTCGATTCTAAGTTCTCTAACGATCACAAGGGATACCAGTTTTTGGGACTCTGAGATCTGAGCTTAGAAAAGTTATAATTATCTTTTCTTTTGTTCATTGGGTGTGAACAACTAGAGGCGATCTTGCTTTAGACGCTTGTTGCTCGATTCAGAGGCTGTTCGTGAAATCGTTCTTCGTGGAGAAAATTGCGAATTTTCTCAAGGTTAGTTTTTCTTAGTCATCTCTTTATTTTAATAATTAGTTGCTTAGCTTGTTTGGTTAGATCCTTAAGGTTTTATATTCTTGCATAGTTAGGTTATTTAATTTTTTGCAAAGTATTAGTTTAACCTAGCAAGGGTATAGGAAACCCAACAATAAACGATACCATACTCATTTGCATACCCTCAGCCATCTTGAGTCAAACCTCCTACTAATACTATATTTGTTTTTAGATGCACAATTTAACCCTCTAAACTTGTGCCAGAAACCTCTGAGTTATGATTAACTCCTATTGGTAGAATAGGATATATATACATTTCGTAAAAATTGTAGGTATAGAGGTAATTTATATTACATCATTTAATTATAGGACTTGTCTAAGTTTATTTAACACATACAATACCAAATTGCCTTATGTAGTAGGCAATATTGTTATACTTGCTACTAATATGTCATGGTTATATGTCACATCACATCAAAAGCTAATATACTTCAAAGTATTCTTTTGCGAATGACAGTAAAGTCTGGCTTACAACATCTACCATCTAGTCAGTAAGCATTTTCTTGATCTTTAAGTTGTGCTAGCCCTACATTTGGTCAGCAAGTGTTGCATCTGTCAACTTCAAACATTTCAACGGGTTATGGACTCACATTTAGAAGAAATCTATCTTCCTTTCTAGACACCATAATGTATTAGTAAGTCCACAAACCAAATATATATTCTCATAATCACTTGGAACTATACTTTACTCATTATTAGAGTTCTCAAATTTTCATCCCT
>JAANYP010005944.1:0-13431 GCA_020465985.1 Centrapalus pauciflorus
ATTTGACTTTAGCTTTACTGACTTTACAGACTTTAGCTCTGACTGTACTGACTTTGGCTTTGACTTGCTTCTCTGACTTTGGCTTGACTTTATTAACTGATCTTGGCTTTAATTGCTTTAACTTGACTTTTCTGGCTTGGCCTTACAGACTTTGACTTTATAACATAGTTCAGATTTAGCTGAACCTGTTATTTGCATGACAAATTAATTTACATAAGCTTTTATGACATTACATAACACATTTGTGTGTCTCTGATGAATTCTTTGACTTTCTGAAGCTTATGTATAGACATATTCATTTATTGAATTTTCATGTCGGCTTAGACTTTGTTGCATCACAATTAAGCATATAATTTAGCCCTGACATGTGCTTTTATGCATTTTATGGACATGTGTGACCTCATTTGGTCTTTCTTTAGTTTTCAGTTGCACTTTAACTCTTTCATATACATGCAATTGACATATTATGCATAATTATGCACTTATGACTTGTAACATGTTTATAAATGTCATTATTTCATAACACTTACATTTGAACGTTCATAGAATTTAACTGATAATATTCATGGCGTCTATATGCATTTCTTGTTATTAAAATCTCGCTCCATGCTTTCTTATGTAATATGCGTTTATAAATTTAGACATACAGTTGAATGCATCCACACATTTTTTTAAATTAATTGAACTTATTGTTGCTGGATATTTTTAAATCACATATCAAGGCACACCAAATTATATGGGCATTATTAAGCACACATTTTAACTTATATATATGAATCAATCCGATGAAAAGGCTGCTCATGCTACATGGGTACAATACATCCGAGTTATAGTATTTATATATGACTACTTTACTGTTTCTGTCACAATAAATGCACACAAATCACATAAGAAAATAGACTTTTTCTTAATTTATGTTTGTTGATATGGACTGCTACTGGTAAAAGATATTTACATAAGGTTGCTATCACATAAACAAACATACATCACACTTGAAACAAATATATATTTATAGATTGGTGTTGTTTCTATTTTCTGTTTTACTCTCATACAGAACATATAAATTTTTCAGTAAATAAAATGAATTAAAAGGGAATGAAAGGCTGATGCTTTTTCTGCTGCACACTTTACACACACTTAGCTTAGTTTTTATATATGGAAAAACAAGGAAATGGCTGCTGGTTTCGGTTCTTTTCACCACCACCACAAAAAAGACATACTATTTTTATGTATAAAAGAAAGGCTATTCCTATTGTTGTTTCAGTCTCACACACTGCACACACATATATATTTGACATAAAAAGGGAAAGGTTTCGGTATTATGGAGTTACCGAAACCATGAAGGTTTCGGTTATGGGTTTCTGTTTTTGTTCTATAAAGTCGACACACCCACACATATTTCATTTATGTGTTTGAATGAAAAGGGAAAGAATTGATGCTGGACACTATTTCTTTCACAAATGACAGCACCCACACACATACTAATGCTGTCATATTCATACTCTAGCTGCACATTTGTATTTACATGGAAAGAAGGAAAGGAAGCATGGCTGATGTTTGGTTTCTGTTGCATACAATTACTGTATTTATGTAATAAAAGAAAGGTGCTGGAAATTAAAATATTTCTATGACTGTTGCTTATATTCGATTAGCACACACACACACACACACCATGCACATTCTATTTTTGTGAAAGAAAGAAAAGGAGTTGTCCCTGTTTCTGCATATATCCAAAACAAAGAAATAAAAGGAATGCTGCTGGAGTGGGTTTCGATAGATTTGAGATTACTGAAACCTTAAAGGTTTTGGTATTAGTCTTGCTATTTCTGTCCATTCGGTAGTTTTCATAGGGTCTCAGTAGTGTCACAATGTTTCGGTTTCTTCAATACCAAGGTTTCGGTAGGCATGCAAAATGGGTCTCGGTATTAACATGCAAAACACACACAACACACACTTGCACTGCTCTTTTCTTTTCCTATTCTGATTTTATTTTCATTCCAGCAGCGAAGAAAAGAATTTGAAGGTGTTGATGCTTCTTTTAATGAACAAATACACACAAATGAAATCAAGCCAAGGCCGAAGGCCAATTGGCCTTCTTGGCCATCCATTTACGGCAAAACAGGATTGAATTCAACTTGGACAGCAACTACATTAAATATCAGAACTTTATTTTTTTCAAGTTGGAATTAAGGCTTGAAATTACAAGTTTAGTCAATTAAACACATAACGTTTGCATGCATGATTTCAATTTCTTGTTTGAAGTACTAATCTTTGTCTAATTTATGATTGAAGAAGACTTTTGCTTTCATAGACTTAAGAAGCCGTGGGCTTCATAATAAACCAAGGAACAATTTTTTTTTTAAAGATGATGAATTTACCTTGGAAATCTTGGTATGCTCTTGTTCTTGATGCTTGCTTGATAATTTCTAGCTTGTATCTTTGATTTATTCCAATTTGAAGATGATAAGGAGATGAAACCGTGGGTTTAGAGTGATGTTAGAGAGAGAGGCTCTCCAAAATTTTCTTTTATCAATTATAATGAACAGATTGCATATATATTTGGAATTCATTTAGTTCATCTTTCTTAATTCACAATTTAACCCCACTTCTAAATTATCTTTCTTTCATTTAATTATAAAAATTAAATTACATACTTTATAATTATCACATTTGTTTAGTTATAACTCTTTTACTCTTGACATAATTTTAGTAATTTAAACTAAATTTACTTTGTTAATAATATAATTAACTTACATTTAATCGGATAAATTAACGCTAAACTGGTCGTTTAATGCTAAGTACAGTTTAGGTTGTTACATAAGTTCTAGAAATAAGTTCTAGATTAAGTTCTAGAATAAGTTCTAGAATAAGTTCTAGGAACAAATTCTAAGGATAAGTTCTAGAATAAATTCTAGGTGAAAATAAGTTCTAGGTGAAGATAAGTTCTAATAGGTAAAGATAAGATAAGTTCTAACAGGTGAGTCTAAGTTCGTGAGGAGCATCTACACGAACTTATCATCTATATAATGAACTTATCTTTGTGAATTCAGAAATCTTTGACGGCTCAAAGGTTATGTCGAACTTGAGAGCAAACAGAGCATCCGGGTGAAGAGACTTTTGTAGAAATTAACATTGAGAGCTCGTATCAGTGCACGTACGAATTTGTGACATTTCAGAGAGTTGTTTCGGAGAAATACACGTGTCAGGTCCTTCGTTGTATCGACTATCATTGTGTTCGTCTTTGGGTTTCCGTGTGTGATCGATCCGTTAAACCCCTAACGAGGATTCCGCACTCGTAGGAAGGTGTCACGTCAAGATCAGATCCGTGCTGCAGGTGACCTTACAAGTGGTATCAGAGCCATTCGAGTATTCGTCGCGTTCTTCGTGTTCATACGAATATTCTTGGTTTCTTGACGTTTTTACCAGAAAAATTACGATTTTCTAAGGTTTCTGAGTTCTACAAGCAAGGTTACGGGAAAAAAATTCATATTAGTTCATCTTTTCAGTTGAAATCAGTATTTTTAATCTTAAAAACGTTGGTTTAATCTGATATTTTGAAAAAGTCAAATTTTTGGCCGTTTCACGAACTTGCGGCACTCGAACTTAGGGGTATTTCTAGGGTTCCACGAACTTGTCAGACACGCTCCTTTAAGAACTGTTAGATATTTAATTTCGATCATGTGGACTTATTTTTTAATAATTATTTACTTAGTATTTAGTCTTGTATTTAGTTTCCTTGTAATTTATTTCCATGTAAAAGTCTAGGGGCCAAAGGTGTCAAAGTCTCATAGTTAATTAAATGAGGCTACTTTATAGCTCCTAGGGTTTCACATTGTAATACACGGTTGAATATTGAATACAAAGAGCAGCCAACATTTTCATATATTCTCTCAACATTCCATTTGTCTTTTCTTCATCATTTCTCAATTATTGAGCTTGTTTCTTCTTGGGATTTGATAAAGAATCATAAAGGTGCTGAAATATATCGGGAATACAGTATTACAATTGGTATCAGAGCTAAAAAGGTGGATTTCAATTTGCATTCTTACGGATTCTGCTGGGTTTCTTCATGTTCTTCTAGTTCTTCATCCTCTAAACTGGTTAGATCATTTTAATCTTCAGTTTTCGGTTGTTTTTTGTGTTATTCTTGTCATATAATCACCACAATATCATCCTATACTGATTTCGAGCTTATTCTGTTCCATCTTTCCATTAAAATCATCAAGAATCGGTAGTTTTGAAAAGTTTAAAAAATATGGGTTTTAGTGGGTTTTTGCTTGTTTTTTTACTGATTTTTAAGTGTTTTAGTATATTTTAAAACATCAGAAGTGTTTAAAATAGTTTCCTAATAATTTAGAAACATTTTTAGGCTTTAAATCTGCTAAAATCGTCATCTGAACTGTTCTGCCTTAGAATTTCTGCTTAAAACCTGCTGTAATTCGGACCCTCAACGGTAGCAGTTCGGACCATTTTAGATCCCAATTCAGACTCATTTCGGACCATCTACAACCCTAGTTCGGACCTCATTTTGGTCCACTTCGGACCAGACTTAGGTGTATTTCGGACCACCCTGTGCCTATTTAGGACCCTAATTCGGTCCCATCCGAAGTTCAGATCAGGCATTCTCATTTTCATATTTTGGACTTGTGCTTTAATTTTAAATTCTCACTTCAGATCATATCCATTTCGGACTAACCGAATCCGGACCATCCGAATTCGGTCCCCTTCCTGGACAATTCCCTAAGTGCCTGTCCGAATTAGTCACTGTTCACCCGAACTCGGACCATCCGAATTCGGTTCCTTTCCCCATCCGAACTACACTCTGTTCATCCGAATTCTCAACTGTTCATCCGAATTTGGCTCATCCTGCACCACCCATCCGAATTAGGTATCAGTCCGAACCAGTGTCTTCATCCGAATTCGGTCCCTGTCCGAATTGCTGCCCGTCTGAATTATTGTTCATCCGAACTCAGTACTTCATCCGAATTAGCACCATCCAGTGTGTTATTCTTCCGCAGTCCAGCCCACCCGTTTCAAGTTTCCACCTTTAAGATCTTATCTTTTTCATCAGCACCCAAATCATGTCTCGTGAAGCTCTCGTACTCGGATCTGAGAACAGACCACCTGTTCTCTATCCTGAAGAGTATGAACAATAGAAATCCCGGTTCCTCAAATTTTTTGGAATGCAACCGCTTGGGAACCTAATGCTTCAGTCCATCTCTAAGGGTCCCGTGATCTACTATCGGGAAATCGCCGCCAGATGCGAGGCTGACCCCCTCTGTCCTAGCTTCTAAGGTTGAAAGAGAACCCGCTAATGACGCCGAGAGAGACAGGCAACATGCCGATAAGAGGGCGGAATATTTGATCTATCAGGCCCTCCCCATTGACATCTTGGTTGGCGTAGACAGCAAAATGTCTGCCAAAGAAATGTGGGACGAATTGGAAGTCCTAATGCTCGGGGCAGATCTCGATGATCGCGCTAAGATAGAGGAAGCAAAGGCTAAGTTTACAGAATTCCGAGCCAAAGACGGGGAATCTCTGCAAGCTACGTTCACAAGGTTTTGTGTAGTACTACTAAATGAATTAAACAAATTGCACATAAAAAAGGACAGGGATGACATAAACATCAAGTTCTTTGCAGCCTTAGCCCTCGAGTGGCAGATTGCATGCCGGGCCACAAAACGCGTCCTGAATATTCCTGAAGTATCTATCAATGTCATCTTCAAAGAGCTGAAAAAGTATCAAGGGGATGTGGATCAACAAAAACTGATGGCAAATCAACTCGCATCTTTGCTGCTATCTGCCAACACTGGAATGAAACCCAATGATACACTAGACTTGATTACCAACACAAATATTCCCACTCCATCCTTTGCACCAGGTTCATCGTCCTCTCAGTACAGGTATGCTTCTCCTCCGCGTGAGGTAATTGATGAGGAAGAGGCCACTATTCAGGAACAAATATCCTTGTGGACCAATCGTCTCCAACAACGACGTTTTTCCAACAAGACTAACAATCAACTCCGTTATGACACCGGTCCGCGGAGGTACTCTAATGATAGAAGGGATGAACGACGCGATGGTTATCATCGGGATGACTATAGCAGGGATGATCGGGATGAGAGGCGGTATGACGATAGACGCGACTATCGAGATGATCGCTGTTATGAAAGGCGAGATGATAGGCGCGAGGATCGCAGGGACGACATGCGAGAATATGATCGAAGGGACGATCGTCGGGATGATCGTAGGGACGACCACAGAGATGATAGGAGAGAGCATGAGCGAAGGGATAGAAGAAGGGATGATAGCAGAGAACATCGTCGCGCCGACAAGAGGCCGGTTGAGCCGTGAGCCGATGAACCGAAAGCCGCAGAGGAGCGTGTCTGTTACAAATGTGGAAAACCGGGCCACTTTGCTCGGGAGTGCAACAATAAGTTTGACAGAGACGTAGGCTACTATGAGAGAAAGCTGGAGGCCGCGAAGAAAAGAAACGACGCAATGGCCCTCGTCTCCTAGGAAGATTACTGGGATGCTGAAGATACCGATGAGGAAGATGATAAGGGCAAGAATTGCTATGTGGTTGATCGTCTAGGGTTGGAGCACTGTGCCATATCCACTGCTGAGAGTTCAGACCATGCTGCTGAGGGGGAGACAATGAAAAATCCACCAGCATGTCTGATGGCCACAACCGACGATCCCGAATGCTCATCATCCGGTTCAGAGACAAATGAGGTATATTCCTATTACATTCTAGAACATGTAAATAATTTATCTGTAAATAATGAATGTACATTGCACACACATATTCTTGATCTACAAGCTAGGTTAAATGTTGAAACTGCAAAGTGTGTACAGGCTGAACATCTAGCTCAAACTTTAAAAGAGTCGTCTGAATTATATCAATCAAAGTGGTTAACTAATCACAATGTTATAAAGCAGATGTTAATCGAAAAAGTAGATGTTCAGGACATGAATATATATCTTGAATCTTGTATGGATAGGTTATCAAAAGAAAAACTCTCGTTAAAAGAAGACATATCTGTACTTTTAAAACAATTAGACACAGTAAATATGGAAAACATAGACAGTTTAGAAAAATATAAAATGATTGAAGAAGAAAGGATAAGTTTGTACTCACGAATAAAGACCCTTGACGATGCATTTTTAAAAAGGGGTCAAACAGAACAAACTATTCACTTAAATCAGCCCAAAGAAACTAGGTTTTACCATTCTAAACAAGGAATCGGTTTTAAAAATCCTAAATATTTGGAATAGGCCCAAAAAGTTTTACCTTTATTTTATGACATGAACTATATGGGAGCTGGGCTTAAATCTTTCTTTTTTGAGTCATCAAAAGAAGTTTTAACCCAGGAGAATGAGAAACGTGTTGAACATAAAGAAAAATAATCTTCTTTTCATTATGAAGAACTTAACGAGAGTTATCCTTCTAGAGTACCCACTGTAGAGGAAGACTTCTTGTCAACTTATTCAGAAGCTGAATTGAAAACAGAAACTATAAAACCAATTCCTCAACTTTATATTCCTACAAAAGTTCTTCAACAACAAATCACTGTTTTAGAAAAGGAATGAAGTCGTCTCAAAAGAAAGCACTTGATCTTCAAGATGCTCTTCTTAAGAGCGAATAAAATTTGGTAAATCAAACTTTTCAACAATCTGTGGAATTAACTGTCTACAGAGAAAATTTTGACATGGTTTCTAAAAAATTGAAGGATTTTTCAAAAGAACAAACAGTTTATCATTCCACCAAAATCCCATATGTGTCATCAAGCAAAGGTAAGGCTAAAGCTGAAACTTCTTCTTTCATTTATAAAGGTGAGTGTTCAAAATCGTTTAAAAATGAGGTTTCTAAAAAGACTCAGATTCAATCCAAGTCTTTTAAGAAACCCACTCACCAACAAAAAGAAAATTCTGTCAAGTCTAAATCTTCCATGCTTACTGACTCTAATCGTTTTGTTCCTACAGATTATGTAAGAAGAGTTCCTAAAACCACCATGCAGGATTTTTCAAGTTTTTTTGTGAAGAAGGCTATAATGCCAAGTGAATGTGTTACTAGAGATAGGATGTCTGTAATCTCTAAAGACAATGTGTGTAACAATGTGTGTAACGATGTACCGAATTCTGTTGTTTCTTTAAAGTACTCTTTCAGTGAATTATTTAATCTATGTCCAACTCGTTATAGACGACAGGTTCCTGAAATGAATGCTTTCGTGCCATACCCTGTCAAAAGAATTCGGAAAAAGAAAATAAAAAATGTTGCATCATCAGCCACAAATAAAATTGAGACTTGTCCATTGCCGAGGCCCAAAACCAAAGCAAAGGTCAAAAAGGTCTCAAAATGTCAAAAACCAAAGGCAATTTCAGCGCCTAAGGTTCCAAAGCCCAATAAATCCAATCTTCAATGGATTCCAAAGGGCTGTGCATCCGGACCACACACAAATGCTAAATGGGTTCCTAACACTGTACACGTGCCATATACATCTGGAACTCCTAACAAAAAGGGACCCATATTGAGGTGGGTACCCAAAGCTGTGTGATCTTTATGCAGATGGTTCTTGGTTACTTCTGATCAAGACCCGTTCTTCAATGAAATGGCTTCTAGTTACAATAGACTAGGACCCGTTCTTTTGCTTGTCGGTTGTGCTTAAACCGACACATTTGGCTTCTGTGCACACAGCTCAGGACCCGGTCTTAACTCATCATGTTTTCTGAACATCTCGGTTCAGAACACGGTTTGCTTGTAAATAAACGATGGATGTGTTTGAATGCATATAGTTTTTCATTGTATGAATTTATTTGCTTTTCAGGCTAAATCCATTTGGTATATGGATTCGGGTTGCTCCAAGCATATGACGGGAAGAAGAGAATTACTGTCCAACGTAGTTGAACAGTATTGCGGAACGGTAAAATTCGGGAACAACCATCAGGCTCATATTAAAGGATACGGGGACTTAGTTCTAAATAATCTAGTCATCAAGGACGTTGACTATGTTGAGGGATTATCGCATAATCTATTTAGCATAAGACAGCTCTGTGATAAAGTACTAGAGGTAACGTTTAGGGCTAAGAACTGCAGTGTTAGGAGTATGGATGGAAAAGAAATCTTATCTGGTTCCCGAAACTCTAACCTCTACACCATTGACGTAGCCAAGCTCATAGTAAAGGATAACATTTGCCTTTTATCAAAAGCCTCTTCAAAAGACTCTTGGTTGTGGCATCGAAGGTTATCTCATTTGAAATTTGAAAATATCAACAAGCTGGCTGCAAAACAACTGGTCAAAGGTCTCCCTGAATTGCGTTACGAAAAGGACCATCTTTGTGGAGCTTGTGAGAAAGGAAAGATGAAACGATCATCTCACAAACCAAAGCCCGAACCATCAACGAAAAGAGTATTGGAGTTACTTCACATGGATTTATGCGGACCGATGCGGACACAGAGCATAAACGGGAAGCGATATGTGTTGGTTATCGTTGATGACTATTCACGATATACATGGGTCAGGTTCTTGCGATCCAAGGACGAGACAACACAAGAAATCATAGATTTTATAAAGAGTGTCGAGACCCAACAGCAGCTGTCAGTTCAATCAATCAGATCCGATAACGGCACGGAGTTCAAGAACTCGGTAGTTGAGGGCTTCCTTCGATCCAAAGGTATTCAGCATCAGTATTCTGCTGCTCGAACGCCACAACAAAATGGGTCGTGGAAAGGATTAACCGTACGCTTGTGGAAGCCGCTCGTACAATGCTCACATACTCGAAGCTACCTCCGTTCTTGTGGGCCGAAGCCGTATCAACAGCTTGCTATACACAAAATCGCTCCATTTTCCATAAGCGCTTTAACAAAACTCCTTATCAACTCTTTTTTAATAAAGTGCCTTTTATCAAGTACTAACGTGTATTTGGTTGCAGGTGCTATGTGCTGAACGATAAAGACAACCTCGGGAAGTTTAACGAAAAAGCGGATGAAGCGATTTTCATTGGATACTCATCCAACTCGAAGGCCTATCGCGCATTCAATACCCGAACCAGAATAGTCAATGAAAGTGTGCATGTCACATTTGATGAGTTGGCTGAACTGGCACCCGAAGTTGATAATACAGGACCTTGCATTACACAAATGCCTGGAGACTCTTCTACTAACCCTACTTCTTTTTCTTATTCTGATTTGGTTAATTTGTTTGATCCTTTTTACGAATAAATATTTGGTCCCAATGCTAATGTGTCTGATGTTGTCAATAATATAGGTAATGCTTCCAATTCATCTGCGCCACAAAGTTTCTCCGCTCCATCTTCATCCACATCATACCCTCATCCATCCACAACATCCACCGATACATCCGTAGTTGAATCTACTCCTATAATACCCTCACATATAATACCAATTATCCTTCCTTCACCTGAACACTCGGAAATCGAACCGGAACCAGTGGTACCTTCATTTGAAACCATTGACCATGAATATTCATCCATCCCCACTTTAACCACTGAGATCCCATCCTGAGCACCCCTTCCACACGAGATTAAATGGACCCGAAGTCACCCAACAGATCAAATCATTGGTGATGTTTCAACTGGAGTCCAAACTCGTAGGGCGTCTGCAAATGAATGCCTCTTCGCATCATTCCTTAGTATTATAGAGCCCGCTCGTGTGGATGAAGCCCTAAAATATCCAGATTGGATAGTTGCAATGCAAGAGAAACTCAACCAGTTTGAACAGCTTAGAGTATGGCGGTTAGTTCCCAAACCAAAAGACCGTACAGTGATCGGAACAAAGTGGATTTTTAAGAACAAACGAGATGAGAACGGCATTGTGATAAGGAATAAAGCGAGACTTGTTGCCAAAGGCTACCGACAACAAGAAGGGATAGATTATGACGAGACCTTCGCTCCAGTTGCACGGATCGAAGCGATCAGAATCTTCTTGGCGTACGCGGCACACAAGGACTTTAAAGTAGACCTGGCAATTGGAGACATGAATACACGAGTTTGTGAGAGACACGACACGACACGAATACACGACACGAATACATCTTAAAATTTGAGATAAAACTTATTGCCCTTCGTGTATTCATGTCGTATCAAATTCGGGTCTGACACGTGAAAACGACACGAATACACGAATTGCCAGGTCTACTTCAAAGTGTACCAAAAGGACGTCAAGACTGCCTTTCTAAATGGTGAACTTAACGAAGAGGTGTACGTTGAAAAACCACAAGGCTTTGTTGACACACATAAACCTGACCATGTTTATGTGTTTGATAAAGCCCTCTATGGTTTAAAACAAGCACCTCGCGCATGGTATGATAGTCTTTCTAATTTCCTTATTTTTACCGGTTTCTGTAAAGGTGTGGTGGACACAACTCTGTTCACTAAAAGGGAAGGCCCACATATAATGCTAGTACATACGTCGATGACATTATATTTGGATCTACTGACAGTAATTTATGTAAGGATTTTTCAGCCCTAATGGAGTCCAAGTTCGAGATGAGTATGATGGGGGAAATGAACTTTTTCCTCGGATTACAAGTCAAACAACTTGAGGATGAGATTTTTGTGAACCAGTCGAAATATACTCTTGACATTCTCAAGAAGTATAAGTTAGACTCTTGCACGAGTATCGCAACTCCTATGGCCTCCAACTGTAAGTTAGACACCGATCCTTCTGGGAAAAGTTTTGATAATACAACTTACAGAGGGATGATTGGATCCTTACTGTATCTGACTGCTAGTAGGCCGGATATAATGTTTTCAACATGTCTTTGTGCTCGCTTTCAGGCCGACCCTAAAGAATCACACCTAACTGTGGTAAAATGCATTTCTCGTTATCTTAAGGGTACACCCAATCTTGGTCTATGGTATCCAAAGGGAATCGATTTCGATCTTACCGCTTTTTCAGATGCTGATTTTGCAGGTTCTAGAGTTGACAGAAAAAGCACGTCGGGAGGAATACAGTTCTTGGGAGATAGACCGGTGAGTTGGTCTTCCAAAAAGAAGAATTGTGTTTCAACATCCACAGCTGAGGCTGAGTATGTAGCAGCTGCAAGCTGTTGCTCTCAAGTGCTGTGGATGAGAACACAATTACGCGATTATGGATTCTCACTCACCAATATCCCAATTTACTGCGATTCTTGGAGTGCAATTGCCATTTCTTGCAATCCCGTGCAGCACTCTCGAACGAAACACATAGATATCAGGTATCATTTTATAAAAGATCACGTAGAAAAGGGAACCATTGAGTTGTATTTTGTTGGCACGGAATATCAACTTGCGGATATATTTACTAAAGATTTAGACGAACCTCGTTTTCAGTTTTTAGTATCTCATATCGGCATGTTGAATCCGCCTTCCAATTAAATATCAGATATTGTCTTAAATAGTTCTATTTCAATCTATCATGTTTGAAATTCCTTTATTTTAGAAAATATCTGTTATTTAAATTTAAGGAGTGTGTCACAAAATTGAAACTCAATATTTCCTTATCTATGTACGTTTTTAATAATTAATGATCCTGACAAATTGCTGTGTGAATTGTTCATCTCTGAGTGGGACGCAAACATAATCCAGATTTGTCTGTATCTTTAAGGCTAAAAAGGTTCAAAAATACAATCTTTAAAGGATAAAAGGAGAGAATCAGTATTTATTTGAGGAGGAGAATAGTTAGGATATTAATTTTTATAATTCTTTGTTTCTTTTTAATGTTCGTAGTTAAATTCTTTAAATTTTAGATTGATTATATCTTAGTTTATTTTTTAGTTTACTTTAATAGCTCAGAAAATCCCAAAAAGATTTTAATTGTTCAAATTCATCAAAAAGCCAAAAATATTTTATTTTAGTTTATTTTATTTTTGTCTCAACGAAAATGATCAAAGAAAATATCAGAAATATTTTATCTTTGCTTATTTTTTTAAGAAAAACACAAAAAGATCAATAAATTGGGCCACAATTTTTTATTAATTAACTATCTTGTTTTTATTTTGTTAAGCCCAATAGTTTTGTTATTTTGTGTGTGTGGTTGGTGGTGTTATGAAAATCCGGCGGCCCATTTCCTTCCTTGGGCGCGGACCTTCGTTGCCCCGACCCGACCCGAGACCCTTTAAAAGGGTGGGTCAACGGTCATAGCATCTATCTTCAATCTCAAGCTTTCTTTCTTTCTTTCTTCTTCCTTCTTCCTCTCGTCGACTCCACCGCCCACCACCACCATTAACACAATTCCAAGCTTTTGGAAAATCAGTTTATCTCGTTTTTCTTGCGTTTTTCATCTTCGGAATCATCAGGTGACCCCTTTCTACATTTATTTCAGCATTTAACATCTTAAATTATGTTTTTGATTTTCAAATTTTAGTAGCTTTTTTACTTCGGTTTTTCTTAATTTTAGGTAGTTTAATGTGTTAAATATACTTTGTTGTA
>JAANYP010005945.1:10108-39329 GCA_020465985.1 Centrapalus pauciflorus
TGGTCACTTGAATAATGATTTGGGTGACCCGATCATATTCCAGTATATGGTCACATGAAGTAATTTGTTATGTGACTAAATCATGAACTCGAGTTTGTCACACAAGATTTTATTGTAGCCAAAAGCTGACCCTATATGGTAACATAAGTTAGTGTGTGTGGCCAAAGTGTAGTGTGTGTTAGAATGTAAATATCTAATACGTAGTAGTCACATTGAGTGCCATTTTGTGTGACTAAATCATATGCCACTATATGGTCACTTGAGTAATGTTTTGGGTAACCAAATCATATTCCATTATATGGACACATGAAGTAATTGTATGTGTGATAAGTCATATTCAAGTATATGGTCACATGAAGTAGTTTGTTATGTGACTAAATCATGAACTCGAGTTTGTCACACATGATTTTAGTGTAGCGAAAAGCAGACACTATATGGTCACATATGTTAGTATGTGTGGCTAAAGTGTATTGTGTGTTAAAATGTAAAAATCTAATACGTAGTAGTCGCATTGAGTGCTATTTTGTGTGACTAAATCATATGCCTCTATATGGTCACTTGAATAATGACTTGGGTGACCTGATCATATTCCAGTATATGGTCACTTGACGTAATTTGTTATGTGACTAAATCATGAACTCTTTGTCACACAAGATTTTAGTGTAGCCAAAAGCAGACACTATATGGTCACATAAGTTAGTATGTGTGGCTAAAGTGTATTGTGTGTTAGAATGAAAAAATCTAATACGTAGTAGTCACATTGAGTGCCATTTTGTGTGACTAAATCATATGCCACTATATGGTCACTTGAATAATGATTTGGGTGACCAGATCATATTCCAGTATATGGTCACATGAAGTAATTTGTTATGTGACTAAATCATGAACTCGAGTTTGTCACACAAGATTTTATTGTAGCCAAAAGCAGACACTATATGGTAACATAAGTTCGTGTTTGTGGCCAAAGTGTAGTGTGTGTTAGAATGTAAAAATCTAATACGTAGTAGTCGCATTGAGTGCCATTTTGTGTGACTAAATCATATGCCACTATATGGTCACTTGAATAATGTTTTGGGTGACCAAATCATATTCCATTATATGGTCACATGAAGTAATTGTATGTGTGACTAAATCATATTCCAGTATATGGTCACATGAAGTAATTTGTTATGTGACTAAATCATGAACTCGAGTTTGTCACACATGATTTTAGTGTAGCCAAAAGCAGACACTATATGGTCACATAAGTTAGTATGTGTGGCTAAAGTGTATTGTGTGTAAGAATGTAAAAATCTAACACGTAGCAGTCACATTGAGTGCCATTTTGTGTGACTAAATCATATGCCAGTATATGGTCCCTTGAATAATGATTTGGATGACCAAATCATATTCGAGTATATGGTCACATGAAGTAATTGTATGTGTAAGAAAATTATATTCCAGTATATATGGTCACATGAAGTAATTTGTTATATGGCTAAATCATGAACTCGAGTTTGTCACACAAGATTTTAATGTAGCCAAAAGCAGACACTATATGGTAACATAAGTTAGTGTCTGTGGCCAAAGTGTAATGTGTGTTAGAATATAAAAATCTAATACGTAGTAGTCACATTGAGTGCCATTTTGTGTGACTAAGTCATATGCCACTATATGGTCACTTGAATAATGATTTTGGTGACCAAATAATATTCCAGTATATGGTCACATGAAGTAATTCTATGTGTGACTAAATCATATTCCAGTATATGGTCACATGAAGTAATTTGTTATGTGGCTAAATCAAGAACTCGAGTTTGTCACACAAGATTTTAGTGTAGCCAAAAGCAGACACTATATGGTCACATTAGTTAGTATGTGTGGCTAAAGTGTATTGTGTGTTAGAATGTAAAAATCTAATACGTAGTAGTCACATTGAGTGCCATTTTGTGTTACTAAATCATATGCCACTATAT
Organism: Centrapalus pauciflorus; assembly: GCA_020465985.1. NCBI lineage: Eukaryota > Viridiplantae > Streptophyta > Magnoliopsida > Asterales > Asteraceae > Centrapalus > Centrapalus pauciflorus. Next base: position 12,064 of record JAANYP010005945.1, read on the forward strand.
GGTCACTTGAATAATGATTTGGGTGACCAGATCATATTCCAGTATATGGTCACATGAAGTAATTTGTTATGTGACTAAATCATGAACTCGAGTTTGTCACACAAGATTTTAGTGTAGCCTAAAGCAGACACTATATGGTCACATAAGTTAGTATGTGTGGCTAAAGTGTATTGTGTGTAAGAATGTAAAAATCTAACACGTAGCAGTCACATTGAGTGCCATTTTGTGTGACTAAATCATATGCCACTATATGGTCCCTTGAATAATGATTTGGATGACCAAATCAATATTTCGAGTAAGTATGGTCACATGAAGGTAATTGGTATGTGTAGTAGAAAATTATATTCCCAGTATATATGGTCACATGAAGTAATTTGTTATGGTGGCTAAATCATGAACTACGAGTTTGTCACACAAGATTTTAATGTAGCCAAAAGCAGACGACTATATGGTGTGAACTAAGTTAGTGTCGTTGGCCAAAATGTAATGTGTGTTAGAGATATAAAAATCTACATGACGTAGTAGGTGCACAGTTGTAGTGCTGCATTTTTGTGTGACTGAAGTCATGATGCCGAACTTATAGTGTCAGCTGAATATGATGTTTGGTGACCAAATAATGATTGCGCAGTAAGTTGGGTCACGAGTGAAGTATTCTATGTGTGCTAATCATATTCCAGTATATGTCACATGAAGTAATTTGTTAGTGGCGTGGCTAAATCAAAGAACGACGCGAAGTCATATGTCTTTTAACTCTCGTATTGTCACACAAGATTTTTAGTGTAGCCAAAAGCAGACACTATATGGTCACATATGTTAGTATGTGTGGCTAAAGTGTATTGTGTGTTAGAATGTAAAAATCTAGTACGTAGTAGTCACATTGAGTGCTATTTTGTGCGACTAAATCATATGCCTTTATATGGTCACTTGAATAATGACTTGGGTGACCAGATCATATTCCAGTATAAAAAAGATGTGGTCACATGAGAGGTAATGTGGTATATGGTGACTAATCATGAACTCGGAGTTTTGTCAAACAACAAAGATTTTATTGTAGCTCAAAAGCTGACACTGATTGATGGGTAACATAATTAGTGTGGGTGGCCAAAGTGTAGTGTGTGTTAGAATGTAAAAATCTCTAATACGTAGTAGTCACATTGAGTGGCCATTTTGTGGTGACTAAAATCATATGCCACTGTAATTGTCACTTGGAAATAATGTTTTTGGGTGAAGCGCAAATGCATTATTCGCATTATTAGATGGACACACATGAAGTAATTGTATGTGTGACAAGTCATATTCCAGTATATGGTCACATGAAGTAATTTGTTATGTGACTAAATCATGAACTCGAGTTTGTCACACATGATTTTAGTGTAGCCAAAAGCAGACACTATATGGTCACATATGTTAGTATGTGTGGCTAATGTGTATTGTGTGTTAGAATGTAAAAATCTAATACGTAGTAGTCGCATTGAGTGCTATTTTGTGTGACTAAATCATATGCCTCTATATGGTCACTTGAATAATGACTTGGGTGACCTGATCATATTCCAGTATATGGTCACTTGAAGTAATTTGTTATGTGACTAAATCATGAACTCGAGTTTGTCACACAAGATTTTAGTGTAGCCTAAAGCAGACACTATATGGTCACATAAGTTAGTATGTGTGGCTAAAGTGTATTGTGTGTTAGAATGTAAAAATCTAATACGTAGTAGTCACATAGAGTGCCATTTTGTGTGACTAAATCATATGCCACTATATGGTCACTTGAATAATGATTTGGGTGACCAGATCATATTCCAGTATATGGTCACATGAAGTAATTTGTTATGTGACTAAATCATGAACTCGAGTTTGTCACACAAGATTTTATTGTTGCCAAAAGCAGACACTATATGGTAACATAAGTTAGTGTTTGTGGCCAAAGTGTAGTGTGTGTTAGAATGTAAAAATCTAATACGTAGTAGTCGCATTGAGTGCCATTTTGTGTGACTAAATCATATGCCACTATATGGTCACTTGAACAATGTTTTGGGTGACCAAATCATATTCCATTATATGGTCACATGAAATAATTGTATGTGTGACTAAATCATATTCCAGTATATGGTCACATGAAGTAATTTGTTATGTGACTAAATCATGAACTCGAGTTTGTCACACATGATTTTAGTGTAGCCAAAAGCAGACACTATATGGTCACATAAGTTAGTATGTGTGGCTAAAGTGTATTGTGTGTTAGAATGTAAAAATCTAACACGTAGCAGTCACATTGAGTGCCATTTTGTGTGACTAAATCATATGCCACTATATGGTCCCTTGAATAATGATTTGGATGACCAAATCATATTCGAGTATATGGTCACCTGAAGTAATTGTATGTGTAAGAAAATTATATTCCAGTATATATGGTCACATGAAGTAATTTGTTATGTGGCTAAATCATGAACTCGAGTTTGTCACACAAGATTTTAATGTTGCCAAAAGCAGACACTATATGGTAACATAAGTTAGTGTCTGTGGCCAAAGTGTAATGTGTGTTAGAATATAAAAATCTAATACGTAGTAGTCACATTGAGTGCCATTTTGTGTGACTAAATCATATGCCACTATATGGTCACTTGAAGAATGATTTTGGTGACCAAATAATATTCCAATATATGGTCACATGAAGTAATTCTATGTGTGACTAAATCATATTCCAGTATATGGTCACATGAAGTGATTTTTTATGTGGCTAAATCAAGAACTCGAGTTTGTCACACAAGATTTTAGTGTAGCCAAAAGCAGACACTATATGGTCACATTAGTTAGTATGTGTGGCTAAAGTGTATTGTGTGTTAGAATGTAAAAATCTAATACGTAGTAGTCACATTGAGTGCCATTTTGTGTTACTAAATCATATGCCACTATATGGTCACTTGAATAATGATTTGGGTGACCAGATCATATTCCAGTATATGGTCACATGAAGTAATTTGTTATGTGACTAAATCATGAACTCGAGTTTGTCACACAAGATTTTAGTGTAGCCTAAAGCAGACACTATATGGTCACATAAGTTAGTATGTGTGGCTAAAGTGTATTGTGTGTAAGAATGTAAAAATCTAACACGTAGCAGTCACATTGAGTGCCATTTTGTGTGACTAAATCATATGCCACTATATGGTCCCTTGAATAATGATTTGGATGACCAAATCATATTCGAGTATATGGTCACATGAAGTAATTGTATGTGTAAGAAAATTATATTCCAGTATATATGGTCACATGAAGTAATTTGTTATGTGGCTAAATCATGAACTCGAGTTTGTCACACAAGATTTTAATGTAGCCAAAAGCAGACACTATATGGTAACAAAAGTTAGTGTCTGTGGCCAAAGTGTAATGTGTGTTAGAATATAAAAATCTAATACGTAGTAGTCACATTGAGTGCCATTTTGTGTGACTAAGTCATATGCCACTATATGGTCACTTGAATAATGATTTTGGTGACCAAATAATATTCCAGTATATGGTCACATGAAGTAATTCTATGTGTGACTAAATCATATTCCAGTATATGGTCACATGAAGTAATTTGTTATGTGGCTAAATCAAGAACTCGAGTTTGTCACACAAGATTTTAGTGTAGCCAAAAGCAGACACTATATGGTCACATTAGTTAGTATGTGTGGCTAAAGTGTATGTGTGTTAGAATGTAAAAATCTAATATGTAGTACTCACATTGAGTATTTTTGTGTGACTAAATCATATGCCACTATATGGTCACTTGAATAATGATTTTGGTGACCAAATCATATTCCAGTATATGGTCACATGAAGTAATTTGTTATGTGACTAAATCATGAACTCGAGTTTGTCACACAAGATTTTATTGTAGCCAAAAGCTGACACTATATGGTAACATAAGTTAGTGTGTGTGGCCAAAGTGTAGTGTGTGTTAGAATGTAAAAATCTAATACGTAGTAGTCACATTGAGTTCCATTTTGTGTGACTAAATCATATGCCACTATATGGTCACTTGAATAATGTTTTGGGTAACTAAATCATATTCCATTATATGGACACATGAAGTAATTGTATGTGTGACAAGTCATATTCCTGTATATGGTCACATGAAGTAATTTGTTATGTGACTAAATCATGAACTCGAGTTTGTCACACATGATTTTAGTGTAGCCAAAAGCAGACACTATATGGTCACATATGTTAGTATGTGTGGCTAATGTGTATTGTGTGTTAGAATGTAAAAATCTAATACGTAGTAGTCGCATTGAGTGCTATTTTGTGTGACTAAATCATATGCCTCTATATGGTCACTTGAATAATGACTTGGGTGACCTGATCATATTCCAGTATATGGTCACTTGAAGTAATTTGTTATGTGACTAAATCATGAACTCGAGTTTGTCACACAAGATTTTAGTGTAGCCTAAAGCAGACACTATATGGTCACATAAGTTAGTATGTGTGGCTAAAGTGTATTGTGTGTTAGAATGTAAAAATCTAATACGTAGTAGTCACATAGAGTGCCATTTTGTGTGACTAAATCATATGCCACTATATGGTCACTTGAATAATGATTTTGGTGACCAAATCATATTCCAGTATATGGTCACATGAAGTAATTTGTTATGTGACTAAATCATGAACTCGAGTTTGTCACACATGATTTTAGTGTAGCCAAAAGCAGACACTATATGGTAACATAAGTTAGTGTCTGTGGCCAAAGTGTAGTGTGTGTTTGAATGTAAAAATCTAATACGCAGTAGTCACATTGAGTGCCATTTTGTGTGACTAAATCATATGCCACTATATGGTCACCTGAATAATGATTTTGGTTACCAAATCATATTCCAGTATATGGTCACATGAAGTAATTGTGTGTGTGACTAAATCATATTCCAGTATATGGTCACATAAAGTAATTTGTTATGACTAAGTCATGAAACTCGAGTTTGTCACACATTGATTTTAGTGTAAGCCAAAAGCAGACCACCTAATATGGTCACATAACGTTAGTATGTAGTGCTAAATAGTATGTGTGTTAAGGAATGTAAAATCTAAATCACGTAGTAGTCACATTGGAGTGCCATTTTTGTGTGACTAAAATCCATATGCCACATATATGGTCACCTGAATTAATTGATTGTGGTATTACCAAATTCATATTCCAGTAGTATGGTCACATGAAGTAATTTGTTATGTGACTAAATCGTGAACTCGAGTTTGTCACACAAGATTTTATTGTAGCCAAAAGCAGACACTATATGGTAACATAAGTTAGTGTGTGTGGCCAAAGTGTAGTGTGTGTTAGAATGTAAAAATCTAATACGTAGTAGTCACATTGAGTGCCATTTTGTGTGACTAAATCATATGCCACTATATGGTCACTTGAATAATATTTTGCGTTACCAAATCATATTCCATTATATGGTCACATGAAGTAATTGTTTGTGTGAGACAATCATATTCGAGTATATGGTCACATGAAGTAATTTGTTATGTGAGTAAATCATGAACTCGAGTTTGTCACACATGATTTTAGTGTAGCTAAAAGCAGACACTATATGGTCACATAAGTTAGTATGTTTTGCTAAAGTGTATTGTGTGTTAGAATGTAAAAATCTAATACATAGTAGTCACATTGACTGCCATTTTGTGTGACTAAATCATATGCCACTATATGGTCACTTGAATAATGATTTGGATGACCAAATCATATTCCATTATATGGGCACATGAAGTAATTGTATGTGTGACTAAATCATATTCCAGTATATGGTCACATGAAGTAATTTGTTATGTGGCTAAATCATGAACTCGAGTTTGTCACACAAGATTTAAGTGTAGCCAAAAGCAGACACTATATGGTAATATAAGTTAGTGTGTGTGGCCAAAGTGTAGTGTGTGTTAGAATGTAAAAATCTAATACGTAGTAGTCACATTGAGTGCCATTTTGTGTGACTAAATCATATGCCACTATATGGTCACTTGAATAATGTTTTGGGTAACCAAATCATATTCCATTATATGGTCACAATGAAGTAATTGTATGTGTGACTAAGTCATATTCCAGTATATGGTCACATGAAGTAATTTGTTATGTGACTAAATCATGAACTCGAGTTTGTCACACAAGATTTTATTGTAGCCAAAAGCAGACACTATATGGTAACATAAGTCAGTGTGTGTGGCCAAAGTGTAGTGTGTGTTAGAATGTAAAAATCTAATACTTAGTAGTCACATTCAGTGCCATTTTGTGTGACTAAATCATATGCCACTATATGGTCACTTGAATAATGTTTTGGGTGACCAAATCATATTCCATTATATGGTCACATGAAGTAATTGTATGTGTGACTAAATCATATTCCAGTATATGGTCACATGAAGTAATTTGTTATGTGACTAAATCATGAACTCGAGTTTGTCACACATGATTTTAGTGTAGCCAAAAGCAGACACTATATGGTCACCTAAGTTAGTATGTGTGGCTAAATTGTGTTGTGTGTTTGAATGTAAAAATCTAATACGTAGCAGTCACATTGACTGCCATTTTGTGTGACTAAATCATATGCCACTATATGGTCACTTGAATAATGATTTGGATGACCAAATCATATTCGAGTATATGGTCACATGAAGTAATTGTATGTGTGAGAAAATCATATTCTAGTATATGGTCACATGAAGTAATTTGTTATGTGGCTAAATCATGAACTCGAGTTTGTCACACAAGATTTTAATGTAGCCAAAAGCAGACACTATATGGTAACATAAGTTAGTGTCTGTGGCCAAAGTGTAGTGTGTGTTAGAATATAAAAATCTAATACGTAGTAGTCACATTGAGTGCCATATTGTGTGACTAAGTAATATGCCACTATATGGTCACTTGAATAATGATTTTGGTGACCAAATAATATTCCAGTATATGGTCACATGAAGTAATTGTATGTGTGACTAAATCATATTCCAGTATATGGTCACATGAAGTAATTTGTTATGTCGCTAAATCAAGAACTCGAGTTTGTCACACAATATTTTAATGTAGCCAAAAGCAGACACTATATGGTCACATTAGTTAGTATGTGTGGCTAAAGTGTATTGTGTGTTAGAATGTAAAAATCTAATACGTAGTAGTCACATTGCGTGCCATTTTGTGTGACTAAATCATATGCCACTATATGGTCACCTGAATAATGATTTGAATTACCAAATGATATTCCAGTATATTTTTACATGAAGTAATTGGTTATGTGACTAAATCATGAACTCGAGTTTGTCACACAAGATTTTATTGTAGCCAAAAGCAGACACTATATGGTAATATAAGTTAGTGTGTGTGGCCAAAGTGTAGTGTGTGTTAGAATGTAAAAATCTAATATGTAGTAGTCACATTGAGTGCCATTTTGTGTGACTAAATCATATGCCACTATATGGTCACTTGAATAATATTTTGGGTAACCAAATCATATTCCATTATATGGTCACATGAAGTAATTGTATGTGTGAGACAATCATATTCCAGTATATGGTCACATGAAGTAATTTGTTATGTGACTAAATCATGAACTCGAGTTTGTCACACATGATTTTAGTGTAGCCAAAAGCAGACACTATATGGTCACATAAGTTAGTATGTGTGGCTAAAGTGTAGTGTGTGTTAGAATGTAAAAATCTAATACGTAGTAGTCACATTGAGTGCCATTTTGTGTGACTAAATGATATGCCACTATATGGTCACTTGAATAATGATTTTGGTGACCAAATAATATTCCAGTATATGGTCACATGAAGTAATTGTATGTGTGACTAAATCATATTCCAGTATATGGTCACATGAAGTAATTTGTTATGTGGCTAAATCAAGAACTCGAGTTTGTCACACAAGATTTTAGTGTAGCCAAAAGCAGACACTATATGGTCACATTAGTTAGTATGTGTGGCTAAAGTGTATTGTGTGTTAGAATGTAAAAATCTAATACGTAGTAGTCACATTGCGTGCCATTTTGTGTGACTAAATCATATGCCACTATATGGTCACCTGAATAATGATTTGAATTACCAAATCATATTCCAGTATATTTTTACATGAAGTAATTTGTTATGTGACTAAATCATGAACTCGAGTTTGTCACACAAGATTTTATTGTAGCCAAAAGCAGACACTTTATGGTAATATAAGTTAGTGTGTGTGGCCAAAGTGTAGTGTGTGTTAGAATGTAAAAATCTAATACGTAGTAGTCACATTGAGTGCCATTTTGTGTGACTAAATCATATGCCACTATATGGTCACTTGAATAATATTTTGGGTAACCAAATCATATTCCATTATATGGTCACATGAAGTAATTGTATGTGTGAGACAATCATATTCCAGTATATGGTCACATGAAGTAATTTGTTATGTGACTAAATCATGAACTCGAGTTTGTCACACATGATTTTAGTGTAGCCAAAAGCAGACACTATATGGTCACATAAGTTAGTATGTGTGGCTAAAGTGTATTGTGTGTTAGAATGTAAAAATCTAATACGTAGTAGTCACATTGAGTGCCATTTTGTGTGACCAAATCATATGCCACTATATGGTCACCTGAATAATGATTTGGATTACCAAATCATATTCCAGTATATGGTCACATGATGAAATTTGTTATGTGACTAAATCAGGAACTCGAGTTTGTCACACAAGATTTTATTGTAGCCGAAAGCAGACACTATATGGTAACATAAGTTAGTGTGTGTGGCCAAAGTGTAGTGTGTGTTAGAATGTAAAAATCTAATACGTAGTAGTCACATTGAGTGCCATTTTGTGTGACTAAATCATATGCCACTATATGGTCACTTGAATAATATTTTGGGTAACCAAATCATATTCCATTAAATGGTCACATGAAGTAATTGTATGTGTGAGACAATCATATTCCAGTATATGGTCACATGAAGTAATTTGTTATGTGACTAAATCATGAACTCGAGTTTGTCACACATGATTTTAGTGTAGCTAAAAGCAGAACCTATATGGCCACATAAGTTAGTATGTGTGGCTAAAGTGTATTGTGTGTTAGAATGTAAAAATCTAATACGTAGTAGTCACATAGAGTGCGATTTTGTGTGACTAAATCATATGCCACTATATGGTCAGTTGAATAATGATTTGGATGACCAAATCATATTCCATTATATGGTCACATGAAGTAATTGTATGTGTGACTAAATCATATTCCAGTATATGGTCACATGAAGTAATTTGTTATGTGGCTAAATCATGAACTCAAGTTTCTCACACAAGATTTTAGTGTAGCCAAAAGCAGACACTATATGGTCACATTAGTTAGTATGTGTGGTTAAAGTGTATTGTGTGTTAGAATGTAAAAATCTAATACGTAGTAGTCACATTGCGTGCCATTTTGTGTGACTAAATCATATGACACTATATGGTCACCTGAATAATGATTTGGATTACCAAATCATATTCCAGTATATGGTCACATGAAGTAATTTGTTATGTGACTAAATCATGAACTCGAGTTTATCACACAAGATTTTATTGTAGCCAAAAGCAGACACTATATGGTAACACATGTTAGTGTGTGTGGCCAAAGTGTAGTGTGTGTTAGAATGTAAAAATCTAATACGTAGTAGTCACATTGATTGCCATTTTGTGTGACTAAATCATAAGCCACTATATGGTCACTTGAATAATATTTTGGGTAACCAAATCATATTCCATTATATGGTCACATGAAGTAATTGTATGTGTGAGACAATCATATTCCAGTATATGGCCACATGAAGTAATTTGTTATGTGACTAAATCATGAACTCGAGTTTCTCACACATGATTTTATTGTAGCCAAAAGCAGACACTATATGGTCACATAAGTTAGTATGTGTGGCTAAATAGTATTGTGTGTTAGAATGTAAAAATCTAATACGTAGTAGTCACATTGAGTGCCATTTTGTGTGACTAAATCATATGCCACTATATGGTCACCTGAATAATGATTTGGATTACCAAATCATATTCCAGTATATGGTCACATGAAGTAATTTGTTATGTGACTAAATCGTGAACTCGAGTTTGTCACACAAGATTTTATTGTAGCCAAAAGCAGACACTATATGGTAACATAAGTTAGTGTGTGTGGCCAAAGTGTAGTGTGTGTTAGAATGTAAAAATCTAATACGTAGTAGTCACATTGAGTGCCATTTTGTGTGACTAAATCATATGCCACTATATGGTCACTTGAATAATATTTTGCGTTACCAAATCATATTCCATTATATGGTCACATGAAGTAATTGTTTGTGTGAGACAATCATATTCGAGTATATGGTCACATGAAGTAATTTGTTATGTGAGTAAATCATGAACTCGAGTTTGTCACACATGATTTTAGTGTAGCTAAAAGCAGACACTATATGGTCACATAAGTTAGTATGTTTTGCTAAAGTGTATTGTGTGTTAGAATGTAAAAATCTAATACATAGTAGTCACATTGACTGCCATTTTGTGTGACTAAATCATATGCCACTATATGGTCACTTGAATAATGATTTGGATGACCAAATCATATTCCATTATATGGGCACATGAAGTAATTGTATGTGTGACTAAATCATATTCCAGTATATGGTCACATGAAGTAATTTGTTATGTGGCTAAATCATGAACTCGAGTTTGTCACACAAGATTTAAGTGTAGCCAAAAGCAGACACTATATGGTAATATAAGTTAGTGTGTGTGGCCAAAGTGTAGTGTGTGTTAGAATGTAAAAATCTAATACGTAGTAGTCACATTGAGTGCCATTTTGTGTGACTAAATCATATGCCACTATATGGTCACTTGAATAATGTTTTGGGTAACCAAATCATATTCCATTATATGGTCACAATGAAGTAATTGTATGTGTGACTAAGTCATATTCCAGTATATGGTCACATGAAGTAATTTGTTATGTGACTAAATCATGAACTCGAGTTTGTCACACAAGATTTTATTGTAGCCAAAAGCAGACACTATATGGTAACATAAGTCAGTGTGTGTGGCCAAAGTGTAGTGTGTGTTAGAATGTAAAAATCTAATACTTAGTAGTCACATTCAGTGCCATTTTGTGTGACTAAATCATATGCCACTATATGGTCACTTGAATAATGTTTTGGGTGACCAAATCATATTCCATTATATGGTCACATGAAGTAATTGTATGTGTGACTAAATCATATTCCAGTATATGGTCACATGAAGTAATTTGTTATGTGACTAAATCATGAACTCGAGTTTGTCACACATGATTTTAGTGTAGCCAAAAGCAGACACTATATGGTCACCTAAGTTAGTATGTGTGGCTAAATTGTGTTGTGTGTTTGAATGTAAAAATCTAATACGTAGCAGTCACATTGACTGCCATTTTGTGTGACTAAATCATATGCCACTATATGGTCACTTGAATAATGATTTGGATGACCAAATCATATTCGAGTATATGGTCACATGAAGTAATTGTATGTGTGAGAAAATCATATTCTAGTATATGGTCACATGAAGTAATTTGTTATGTGGCTAAATCATGAACTCGAGTTTGTCACACAAGATTTTAATGTAGCCAAAAGCAGACACTATATGGTAACATAAGTTAGTGTCTGTGGCCAAAGTGTAGTGTGTGTTAGAATATAAAAATCTAATACGTAGTAGTCACATTGAGTGCCATATTGTGTGACTAAGTAATATGCCACTATATGGTCACTTGAATAATGATTTTGGTGACCAAATAATATTCCAGTATATGGTCACATGAAGTAATTGTATGTGTGACTAAATCATATTCCAGTATATGGTCACATGAAGTAATTTGTTATGTCGCTAAATCAAGAACTCGAGTTTGTCACACAATATTTTAATGTAGCCAAAAGCAGACACTATATGGTCACATTAGTTAGTATGTGTGGCTAAAGTGTATTGTGTGTTAGAATGTAAAAATCTAATACGTAGTAGTCACATTGCGTGCCATTTTGTGTGACTAAATCATATGCCACTATATGGTCACCTGAATAATGATTTGAATTACCAAATGATATTCCAGTATATTTTTACATGAAGTAATTGGTTATGTGACTAAATCATGAACTCGAGTTTGTCACACAAGATTTTATTGTAGCCAAAAGCAGACACTATATGGTAATATAAGTTAGTGTGTGTGGCCAAAGTGTAGTGTGTGTTAGAATGTAAAAATCTAATATGTAGTAGTCACATTGAGTGCCATTTTGTGTGACTAAATCATATGCCACTATATGGTCACTTGAATAATATTTTGGGTAACCAAATCATATTCCATTATATGGTCACATGAAGTAATTGTATGTGTGAGACAATCATATTCCAGTATATGGTCACATGAAGGAATTTGTTATGTGACTAAATCATGAACTCGAGTTTGTCACACATGATTTTAGTGTAGCCAAAAGCAGACACTATATGGTCACATAAGTTAGTATGTGTGGCTAAAGTGTAGTGTGTGTTAGAATGTAAAAATCTAATACGTAGTAGTCACATTGAGTGCCATTTTGTGTGACTAAATCATATGCCACTATATGGTCACTTGAATAATGATTTTGGTGACCAAATAATATTCCAGTATATGGTCACATGAAGTAATTGTATGTGTGACTAAATCATATTCCAGTATATGGTCACATGAAGTAATTTGTTATGTGGCTAAATCAAGAACTCGAGTTTGTCACACAAGATTTTAGTGTAGCCAAAAGCAGACACTATATGGTCACATTAGTTAGTATGTGTGGCTAAAGTGTATTGTGTGTTAGAATGTAAAACTCTAATACGTAGTAGTCACATTGCGTGCCATTTTGTGTGACTAAATCATATGCCACTATATGGTCACCTGAATAATGATTTGGATTACCAAATCATATTCCAGTATATGGTCACATGAAGTAATTTGTTATGTGACTAAATCATGAACTCGAGTTTGTCACACAAGATTTTATTGTAGCCAAAAGGAGACACTATATGGTAACATAAGTTAGTGTGTGTGGCCAAAGTGTAGTGTATGTTAGAATGTAAAAATCTAATACGTAGTAGTCACATTGAGTGCCATTTTGTGTGACTAAATCATATGCCACTATATTGTCACTTGAATAATATTTTGGGTAACCAAATCATATTCCATTATATGGTCACATGAAGTAATTGTATGTGTGAGACAATCATATTCCAGTATATGGTCACATGAAGTAATTTCTTATGTGACTAAATCATGAGCTCGAGTTTGTCACACATGATTTTAGTGTAGCCAAAAGCAGACACTATATGGTCACATAAGTTAGTATGTGTGGCTAAAGTGTATTGTGTGTTAGAATGTAAAAATCTAATACGTATGTCACATTGAGTTCCATTTTGTGTGACTAAATCATATGCCACTATATGGTCAACTGAATAATGATTTGGATTACCAAATCATATTCCAGTATATTGTCACATGAAGTAATTTGTTATGTGACTAAATCAGGAACTCGAATTTGTCACACAAGATTTTATTGTAGCCAAAAGCAGACACTATCTGGTAACATAAGTTAGTGTGTGTGGCCAATGTGTAGTGTGTGTTAGAATGTAAAAATCTAATACGTAGTAGTCACATTGAGTGCCATTTTGTGTGACTAAATCATATGCCACTATATGGTCACTTGAATAATATTTTGGGTAACCGAATTATATTCCATTATATGGTCACATGAAGTAATTGTATGTGTGAGACAATCATCTTCCAGTATATGGTCACATGAAGTAATTTGTTATGTGACTAAATCATGAACTCGAGTTTGTCACACATGATTTTAGTGTAGCTAAAAGCAGACACTATATGGTCACATAAGTTAGTATGTGTGGCTAAAGTGTATTGTGTGTTAGAATGTAAAAATCTAATACGTAGTAGTCACATTGAGTGCGATTTTGTGTGACTAAATCATATGCCACTATATGGTCACTTGAATAATGATTTGGATGACCAAATCATATTCCATTATATGGTCAGATGAAGTAATTGTATGTGTGACTAAATCATATTCCAGTATATGGTCACATGAAGTAATTTGTTATGTGGCTAAATCATGAACTCGAGTTTCTCACACAAGATTTTAGTGTAGCCAAAAGCAGACACTATATGGTAACATAAGTTAGTGTCAGTGGCCAAAGTGTAGTGTGTGTTAGAATGTAAAAATCTAATACGTAGTAGTCACATTGAGTGCCATTTTGTGTGACTAAATCATATGCCACTATATAGTCACTTGAATAATGATTTTGGTGACCAAATAATATTCCAGTATATGGTCACATGAAGTAATTGTATGTTTGACTAAATCATATTCCAGTATATGGTCACATGAAGTAATTTGTTATGCGGCTAAATCAAGAACTCGAGTTTGTCACACAAGATTTTAGTGTAGCCAAAAGCAGACACTATATGGTCACATTAGTTAGTATGTGTGGTTAAAGTGTATTGTGTGTTAGAATGTAAAAATCTAATACGTAGTAGTCACATTGCGTGCCATTTTGTGTGACTAAATCATATGACACTATATGGTCACCTGAATAATGATTTGGATTACCAAATCATATTCCAGTATATGGTCACATGAAGTAATTTGTTATGTGACTAAATCATGAACTCGAGTTTATCACACAAGATTTTATTGTAGCCAAAAGCAGACACTATATGGTAACACATGTTAGTGTGTGTGGCCAAAGTGTAGTGTGTGTTAGAATGTAAAAATCTAATACGTAGTAGTCACATTGATTGCCATTTTGTGTGACTAAATCATAAGCCACTATATGGTCACTTGAATAATATTTTGGGTAACCAAATCATATTCCATTATATGGTCACATGAAGTAATTGTATGTGTGAGACAATCATATTCCAGTATATGGCCACATGAAGTAATTTGTTATGTGACTAAATCATGAACTCGAGTTTCTCACACATGATTTTAGTGTAGCCAAAAGCAGACACTATATGGTCACATAAGTTAGTATGTGTGGCTAAATAGTATTGTGTGTTAGAATGTAAAAATCTAATACGTAGTAGTCACATTGAGTGCCATTTTGTGTGACTAAATCATATGCCACTATATGGTCACCTGAATAATGATTTGGATTACCAAATCATATTCCAGTATATGGTCACATGAAGTAATTTGTTATGTGACTAAATCGTGAACTCGAGTTTGTCACACAAGATTTTATTGTAGCCAAAAGCAGACACTATATGGTAACATAAGTTAGTGTGTGTGGCCAAAGTGTAGTGTGTGTTAGAATGTAAAAATCTAATACGTAGTAGTCACATTGAGTGCCATTTTGTGTGACTAAATCATATGCCACTATATGGTCACTTGAATAATATTTTGCGTTACCAAATCATATTCCATTATATGGTCACATGAAGTAATTGTTTGTGTGAGACAATCATATTCGAGTATATGGTCACATGAAGTAATTTGTTATGTGAGTAAATCATGAACTCGAGTTTGTCACACATGATTTTAGTGTAGCTAAAAGCAGACACTATATGGTCACATAAGTTAGTATGTTTTGCTAAAGTGTATTGTGTGT
Organism: Centrapalus pauciflorus; assembly: GCA_020465985.1. NCBI lineage: Eukaryota > Viridiplantae > Streptophyta > Magnoliopsida > Asterales > Asteraceae > Centrapalus > Centrapalus pauciflorus. Next base: position 27,704 of record JAANYP010005945.1, read on the forward strand.
TAGAATGTAAAAATCTAATACATAGTAGTCACATTGACTGCCATTTTGTGTGACTAAATCATATGCCACTATATGGTCACTTGAATAATGATTTGGATGACCAAATCATATTCCATTATATGGGCACATGAAGTAATTGTATGTGTGACTAAATCATATTCCAGTATATGGTCACATGAAGTAATTTGTTATGTGGCTAAATCATGAACTCGAGTTTGTCACACAAGATTTAAGTGTAGCCAAAAGCAGACACTATATGGTAATATAAGTTAGTGTGTGTGGCCAAAGTGTAGTGTGTGTTAGAATGTAAAAATCTAATACGTAGTAGTCACATTGAGTGCCATTTTGTGTGACTAAATCATATGCCACTATATGGTCACTTGAATAATGTTTTGGGTAACCAAATCATATTCCATTATATGGTCACAATGAAGTAATTGTATGTGTGACTAAGTCATATTCCAGTATATGGTCACATGAAGTAATTTGTTATGTGACTAAATCATGAACTCGAGTTTGTCACACAAGATTTTATTGTAGCCAAAAGCAGACACTATATGGTAACATAAGTCAGTGTGTGTGGCCAAAGTGTAGTGTGTGTTAGAATGTAAAAATCTAATACTTAGTAGTCACATTCAGTGCCATTTTGTGTGACTAAATCATATGCCACTATATGGTCACTTGAATAATGTTTTGGGTGACCAAATCATATTCCATTATATGGTCACATGAAGTAATTGTATGTGTGACTAAATCATATTCCAGTATATGGTCACATGAAGTAATTTGTTATGTGACTAAATCATGAACTCGAGTTTGTCACACATGATTTTAGTGTAGCCAAAAGCAGACACTATATGGTCACCTAAGTTAGTATGTGTGGCTAAATTGTGTTGTGTGTTAGAATGTAAAAATCTAATACGTAGCAGTCACATTGACTGCCATTTTGTGTGACTAAATCATATGCCACTATATGGTCACTTGAATAATGATTTGGATGACCAAATCATATTCGAGTATATGGTCACATGAAGTAATTGTATGTGTGAGAAAATCATATTCTAGTATATGGTCACATGAAGTAATTTGTTATGTGGCTAAATCATGAACTCGAGTTTGTCACACAAGATTTTAATGTAGCCAAAAGCAGACACTATATGGTAACTTAAGTTAGTGTCTGTGGCCAAAGTGTAGTGTGTGTTAGAATATAAAAATCTAATACGTAGTAGTCACATTGAGTGCCATTTTGTGTGACTAAGTAATATGCCACTATATGGTCACTTGAATAATGATTTTGGTGACCAAATAATATTCCAGTATATGGTCACATGAAGTAATTGTATGTGTGACTAAATCATATTCCAGTATATGGTCACATGAAGTAATTTGTTATGTGGCTAAATCAAGAACTCGAGTTTGTCAAACAAGATTTTAGTGTAGCCAAAAGCAGACACTATATGGTCACATTAGTTAGTATGTGTGGCTAAAGTGTATTGTGTGTTAGAATGTAAAAATCTAATACGTAGTAGTCACATTGCGTGCCATTTTGTGTGACTAAATCATATGCCACTATATGGTCACCTGAATAATGATTTGAATTACCAAATGATATTCCAGTATATTTTTACATGAAGTAATTGGTTATGTGACTAAATCATGAACTCGAGTTTGTCACACAAGATTTTATTGTAGCCAAAAGCAGACACTATATGGTAATATAAGTTAGTGTGTGTGGCCAAAGTGTAGTGTGTGTTAGAATGTAAAAATCTAATACGTAGTAGTCACATTGAGTGCCATTTTGTGTGACTAAATCATATGCCACTATATGGTCACTTGAATAATATTTTGGGTAACCAAATCATATTCCATTATATGGTCACATGAAGTAATTGTATGTGTGAGACAATCATATTCCAGTATATGGTCACATGAAGGAATTTGTTATGTGACTAAATCATGAACTCGAGTTTGTCACACATGATTTTAGTGTAGCCAAAAGCAGACACTATATGGTCACATAAGTTAGTATGTGTGGCTAAAGTGTAGTGTGTGTTAGAATGTAAAAATCTAATACGTAGTAGTCACATTGAGTGCCATTTTGTGTGACTAAATCATACGCCACTATATGGTCACTTGAATAATGATTTGGTTGACCAATAATATTCCAGTATATGGTCACATGAAGTAATTGTATGTGTGACTAAATCATCATTCAGTATATGGTCACATGAAGTAATTTGTTGATTGGCTAAATCAAGAACTCGAGTTTGTCACACAAGATTTAGTGTAGCCAAAAGCAGACACTTTGGTCACATAGTTAGTATGTGTGGCTAAAGTGTATTGTGTGTTAGAATGATAAAATCTAATACGTAGACAGTTTCTGTCACATTGCGTGCCATTTTAGTGTGACTAAATCATATGCCACTATAATGGTCACACTTGAATACCATGATTTGAATTTTACCAATCATATTCGAGTATATGGTCACATGAAGTAATTTGTTATGTGAGTAAATCATGAACTCGAGTTTGTCACACATGATTTTAGTGTAGCTAAAAGCAGACACTATATGGTCACATAAGTTAGTATGTTTTGCTAAAGTGTATTGTGTGTTAGAATGTAAAAATCTAATACATAGTAGTCACATTGAGTGCCATTTTGTGTGACTAAATCATATGCCACTATATGGTCACTTGAATAATGATTTGGATGACCAAATCATATTCCATTATATGGGCACATGAAGTAATTGTATGTGTGACTAAATCATATTCCAGTATATGGTCACATGAAGTAATTTGTTATGTGGCTAAATCATGAACTCGAGTTTGTCACACAAGATTTAAGTGTAGCCAAAAGCAGACACTATATGGTAATATAAGTTAGTGTGTGTGGCCAAAGTGTAGTGTGTGTTAGAATGTAAAAATCTAATACGTAGTAGTCACATTGAGTGCCATTTTGTGTGACTAAATCATATGCCACTATATGGTCACTTGAATAATGTTTTGGGTAACCAAATCATATTCCATTATATGGTCACAATGAAGTAATTGTATGTGTGACTAAGTCATATTCCAGTATATGGTCACATGAAGTAATTTGTTATGTGACTAAATCATGAACTCGAGTTTGTCACACAAGATTTTATTGTAGCCAAAAGCAGACACTATATGGTAACATAAGTCAGTGTGTGTGGCCAAAGTGTAGTGTGTGTTAGAATGTAAAAATCTAATACTTAGTAGTCACATTCAGTGCCATTTTGTGTGACTAAATCATATGCCACTATATGGTCACTTGAATAATGTTTTGGGTGACCAAATCATATTCCATTATATGGTCACATGAAGTAATTGTATGTGTGACTAAATCATATTCCAGTATATGGTCACATGAAGTAATTTGTTATGTGACTAAATCATGAACTCGAGTTTGTCACACATGATTTTAGTGTAGCCAAAAGCAGACACTATATGGTCACCTAAGTTAGTATGTGTGGCTAAATTGTGTTGTGTGTTTGAATGTAAAAATCTAATACGTAGCAGTCACATTGACTGCCATTTTGTGTGACTAAATCATATGCCACTATATGGTCACTTGAATAATGATTTGGATGACCAAATCATATTCGAGTATATGGTCACATGAAGTAATTGTATGTGTGAGAAAATCATATTCTAGTATATGGTCACATGAAGTAATTTGTTATGTGGCTAAATCATGAACTCGAGTTTGTCACACAAGATTTTAATGTAGCCAAAAGCAGACACTATATGGTAACATAAGTTAGTGTCTGTGGCCAAAGTGTAGTGTGTGTTAGAATATAAAAATCTAATACGTAGTAGTCACATTGAGTGCCATATTGTGTGACTAAGTAATATGCCACTATATGGTCACTTGAATAATGATTTTGGTGACCAAATAATATTCCAGTATATGGTCACATGAAGTAATTGTATGTGTGACTAAATCATATTCCAGTATATGGTCACATGAAGTAATTTGTTATGTCGCTAAATCAAGAACTCGAGTTTGTCACACAATATTTTAATGTAGCCAAAAGCAGACACTATATGGTCACATTAGTTAGTATGTGTGGCTAAAGTGTATTGTGTGTTAGAATGTAAAAATCTAATACGTAGTAGTCACATTGCGTGCCATTTTGTGTGACTAAATCATATGCCACTATATGGTCACCTGAATAATGATTTGAATTACCAAATGATATTCCAGTATATTTTTACATGAAGTAATTGGTTATGTGACTAAATCATGAACTCGAGTTTGTCACACAAGATTTTATTGTAGCCAAAAGCAGACACTATATGGTAATATAAGTTAGTGTGTGTGGCCAAAGTGTAGTGTGTGTTAGAATGTAAAAATCTAATATGTAGTAGTCACATTGAGTGCCATTTTGTGTGACTAAATCATATGCCACTATATGGTCACTTGAATAATATTTTGGGTAACCAAATCATATTCCATTATATGGTCACATGAAGTAATTGTATGTGTGAGACAATCATATTCCAGTATATGGTCACATGAAGGAATTTGTTATGTGACTAAATCATGAACTCGAGTTTGTCACACATGATTTTAGTGTAGCCAAAAGCAGACACTATATGGTCACATAAGTTAGTATGTGTGGCTAAAGTGTAGTGTGTGTTAGAATGTAAAAATCTAATACGTAGTAGTCACATTGAGTGCCATTTTGTGTGACTAAATCATATGCCACTATATGGTCACTTGAATAATGATTTTGGTGACCAAATAATATTCCAGTATATGGTCACATGAAGTAATTGTATGTGTGACTAAATCATATTCCAGTATATGGTCACATGAAGTAATTTGTTATGTGGCTAAATCAAGAACTCGAGTTTGTCACACAAGATTTTAGTGTAGCCAAAAGCAGACACTATATGGTCACATTAGTTAGTATGTGTGGCTAAAGTGTATTGTGTGTTAGAATGTAAAAATCTAATACGTAGTAGTCACATTGCGTGCCATTTTGTGTGACTAAATCATATGCCACTATATGGTCACCTGAATAATGATTTGAATTACCAAATCATATTCCAGTATATTTTTACATGAAGTAATTTGTTATGTGACTAAATCATGAACTCGAGTTTGTCACACAAGATTTTATTGTAGCCAAAAGCAGACACTTTATGGTAATATAAGTTAGTGTGTGTGGCCAAAGGGTAGTGTGTGTTAGAATGTAAAAATCTAATACGTAGTAGTCACATTGAGTGCCATTTTGTGTGACTAAATCATATGCCACTATATGGTCACTTGAATAATATTTTGGGTAACCAAATCATATTCCATTATATGGTCACATGAAGTAATTGTATGTGTGAGACAATCATATTCTAGTATATGGTCACATGAAGTAATTTGTTATGTGACTAAATCATGAACTCGAGTTTGTCACACATGATTTTAGTGTAGCCAAAAGCAGACACTATATGGTCACATAAGTTAGTATGTGTGGCTAAAGTGTATTGTGTGTTAGAATGTAAAAATCTAATACGTAGTAGTCACATTGAGTGCCATTTTGTGTGACCAAATCATATGCCACTATATGGTCACCTGAATAATGATTTGGATTACCAAATCATATTCCAGTATATGGTCACATGATGAAATTTGTTATGTGACTAAATCAGGAACTCGAGTTTGTCACACAAGATTTTATTGTAGCCGAAAGCAGACACTATATGGTAACATAAGTTAGTGTGTGTGGCCAAAGTGTAGTGTGTGTTAGAATGTAAAAATCTAATACGTAGTAGTCACATTGAGTGCCATTTTGTGTGACTAAATCATATGCCACTATATGGTCACTTGAATAATATTTTGGGTAACCAAATCATATTCCATTAAATGGTCACATGAAGTAATTGTATGTGTGAGACAATCATATTCCAGTATATGGTCACATGAAGTAATTTGTTATGTGACTAAATCATGAACTCGAGTTTGTCACACATGATTTTAGTGTAGCTAAAAGCAGAACCTATATGGCCACATAAGTTAGTATGTGTGGCTAAAGTGTATTGTGTGTTAGAATGTAAAAATCTAATACGTAGTAGTCACATAGAGTGCGATTTTGTGTGACTAAATCATATGCCACTATATGGTCACTTGAATAATGATTTGGATGACCAAATCATATTCCATTATATGGTCACATGAAGTAATTGTATGTGTGACTAAATCATATTCCAGTATATGGTCACATGAAGTAATTTGTTATGTGGCTAAATCATGAACTCAAGTTTCTCACACAAGATTTTAGTGTAGCCAAAAGCAGACACTGTATGGTAACATAAGTTAGTGTCTGTGGCCAAAGTGTAGTGTGTTAGAATGTAAAAATCTAATACGTAGTAGTCACATTGAGTGCCATTTTGTGTGACTAAATCATATGCCACTATATGGTCACTTGAATAATGATTTTGGTGACCAAATAATATTCCAGTATATGGTCACATGAAGTAATTGTATGTGTGACTAAATCATATTCCAGTATATGGTCACATGAAGTAATTTGTTATGTGGCTAAATCAAGAACTCGAGTTTGTCACACAAGATTTTAGTGTAGCCAAAAGCAGACACTATATGGTCACATTAGTTAGTATGTGAGGCTAAAGTGTATTGTGTGTTAGAATGTAAAAATCTAATACGTAGTAGTCACATTGCGTGCCATTTTGTGTGACTAAATCATAGCCACTATATGGTCACCTGAATAATGATTTGGATTACCAAATCATATTCCAGTATATGGTCACATGAAGTAATTTGGATGTGACTAAATCATGAACTCGAGTTTCTCACACAAGATTTTATTGTAGCCAAAAGCAGACACTATATGGTAACATATGATAGTGTGTGTGGCCAAAGTGTAGTGTGTGTTAGAATGTAAAAATCTAATACGTAGTAGTTACATTGAGTGCCATTTTGTGTGACTAAATCATATGCCACTATATGGTCACTTGAATAATCTTTTGGGTAACCAAATCATATTCCATTATATGGTCACATGAAGTAATTGTATGTGTGACTAAATCACATTCCAGTATATGGTCATATGAAGTAATTTGTTATGTGACTAAATCATGAACTCGAGTTTGTCACACATGATTTTAGTGTAGCCAAAAGCAGACACTATATGGTCACATTAGTTAGTATGTGTGGCTAAAGTGTAATCTGTGTTAGAATGTAAAAATTCTAATACGTAGTAGTCACATTGCGTGCCATTTTGTGTGACTAAATCATATGCCACTATATGGTCACCTGAATAATGATTTGGATGACCAAATCATATTCCAGTATATGGCCACTTGAGGTAATTTGTTATGTGACTAAATCATGAACTCGAGTTTGTCACACAAGATTTTATTGTAGCCAAAAGCAGACACTATATGGTAACATAAGTTAGTGTGTGTGGCCAAAGTGTAGTGTGTGTTAGAATGTAAAAATCTAATACGTAGTAGTCACATTGAGTGCCATTTTGTGTGACTAAATCATATGCCACTATATGGTCACTTGAATAATATTTTGGGTTACCAAATCATATTCCATTATATGGTCACATGAAGTAATTGTATGTGTGAGACAATAATATTCCAGTATATGGTCACATGAAGTAATTTGTTATGTGACTAAATCATGAACTCGAGTTTGTCACACATGATTTTAGTGTAGCTAAAAGCAGACACTGTATGGTCACATAAGTTAGTATGTTTGGCTAAAGTGTATTGTGTGTTAGAATGTAAAAATCTAATATGTAGTAGTCACATTGAGTGCCATTTTGTGTGACTAAATCATATGCCACTATATGGTCACCTGAATAATGATTTTGATTACCAAATAATATTCCAGTATATGGTCACATGAAGTAATTTGTTATGTGACTAAATCATGAACTCGAGTTTCTCACACAAGATTTTAGTGTAGCCAAAAGCAGACACTGTATGGTAACATAAGTTAGTGTCTGTGGCTAAAGTGTAGTGTGTGTTAGAATGTAAAAATCTAATACATAGTAGTCACATTGAGTGCCATTTTGTGTGACTAAATCATATGCCACTATATGGTCACTTGAATAATATTTTGGGTTACCAAATCATATTCCATTATATGGTCACATGAAGTAATTTGGATGTGACTAAATCATGAACTCGAGTTTCTCACACAAGATTTTATTGTAGCCAAAAGCAGACACTATATGGTAACATATGATAGTGTGTGTGGCCAAAGTGTAGTGTGTGTTAGAATGTAAAAATCTAATACGTAGTAGTTACATTGAGTGCCATTTTGTGTGACTAAATCATAAGCCACTATATGGTCACTTGAATAATATTTTGGGTAACCAAATCATATTCCATTATATGGTCACATGAAGTAATTGTATGTGTGAGACAATCATATTCCTGTATATGGTCACATGAAGTAATTTGTTATGTGACTAAATCATGAACTCGAGTTTGTCACACATGATTTTAGTGTAGCCAAAAGCAGACACTATATGGTCACATAAGTTAGTATGTGTGGCTAAAGTGTATTGTGTGTTAGAATGTAAAAATCTAATACGTAGTAGTCACATTGAGTGCCATTTTGTGTGACTAAATCATATGCCACTATATGGTCACTTGAATAATATTTTGGGTTACCAAATCATATTCCATTATATGGTCACATGAAGTAATTGTATGTGTGAGACAATAATATTCCAGTATATGGTCACATGAAGTAATTTGTTATGTGACTAAATCATGAACTCGAGTTTGTCACACATGATTTTAGTGTAGCTAAAAGCAGACACTATATGGTCACATAAGTTAATATGTTTGGCTAAAGTGTATTGTGTGTTAGAATGTAAAAATCTAATATGTAGTAGTCACATTGAGTGCCATTTTGTGTGACTAAATCATATGCCACTATATGGTGACCTGAATAATGATTTTGATTACCAAATCATATTCCAGTATATGGTCACATGAAGTAATTTGTTATGTGACTAAATCATGAACTCGAGTTTCTCACACAAGATTTTAGTGTAGCCAAAAGCAGACACTGTATGGTAACATAAGTTAGTGTCTGTGGCTAAAGTGTAGTGTGTGTTAGAATGTAAAAATCTAATACGTAGTAGTCACATTGAGTGCCATTTTGTGTGACTAAATCATATGCCACTATATGGTCACTTGAATAATATTTTGGGTAACCAAATCATTTTCCATTAAATGGTCACATGAAGTAATTGTATGTGTGAGACAATCATATTCCAGTATATGGTCACATGAAGTAATTTGTTATGTGACTAAATCATGAAGTCGAGTTTGTCACACAAGATTTTATTGTAGCCAAAAGCAGACACTATATGGTAACATAAGTTAGTGTGTGTGGCCAAAGTGTAGTGTGTGTTAGAATGTAAAAATCTAATACGTAGTAGTCACATTGAGTGCCATTTTGTGTGACTAAATCATATGCCAGTATATGGTCACTTGAATAATATTTTGGGTTACCAAATCATATTCCATTATATGGTCACATGAAGTAATTGTATGTGTGACTAAATCATATTCCAGTATATGGTCACATGAAGTAATTTGTTATGTGGCTAAATCATGAACTCAAGTTTCTCACACAAGATTTTAGTGTAGCCAAAAGCAAACACTGTATGGTAACATAAGTTAGTGTCTGTGGCCAAAGTGTAGTGTGTTAGAATGTAAAAATCTAATACGTAGTAGTCACATTGAGTGCCATTTTGTGTGACTAAATCATATGCCACTATATGGTCACTTGAATAATGATTTTGGTGACCAAATAATATTCCAGTATATGGTCACATGAAGTAATTGTATGTGTGACTAAATCATATTCCAGTATATGGTCACATGAAGTAATTTGTTATGTGGCTAAATCAAGAACTCGAGTTTGTCACACAAGATTTTAGTGTAGCCAAAAGCAGACACTATATGGTCACATTAGTTAGTATGTGAGGCTAAAGTGTATTGTGTGTTAGAATGTAAAAATCTAATACGTAGTAGTCACATTGCGTGCCATTTTGTGTGACTAAATCATAGCCACTATATGGTCACCTGAATAATGATTTGGATTACCAAATCATATTCCAGTATATGGTCACATGAAGTAATTTGGATGTGACTAAATCATGAACTCGAGTTTCTCACACAAGATTTTATTGTAGCCAAAAGCAGACACTATATGGTAACATATGATAGTGTGTGTGGCCAAAGTGTAGTGTGTGTTAGAATGTAAAAATCTAATACGTAGTAGTTACATTGAGTGCCATTTTGTGTGACTAAATCATAAGCCACTATATGGTCACTTGAATAATATTTTGGGTAACCAAATCATATTCCATTATATGGTCACATGAAGAAATTGTATGTGTGAGACAATCATATTCCTGTATATGGTCACATGAAGTAATTTGTTATGTGACTAAATCATGAACTCGAGCTTGTCACACATGATTTTAGTGTAGCCAAAAGCAGACACTATATGGTCACATAAGTTAGTATGTGTGGCTAAAGTGTATTGTGTGTTAGAATGTAAAAATCTAATACGTAGTAGTCACATTGAGTGCCATTTTGTGTGACTAAATCATATGCCACTATATGGTCACCTGAATAATGATTTTGATTACCAAATCATATTCCAGTATATGGTCACATGAAGTAATTTGTTATGTGACTAAATCATGAACTCGAGTTTGTCACACAAGATTTTAGTGTAGCCAAATGCAGACACCATATGGTAACATAAGTTAGTGTATGTGGCCAAAGTGTAGTGTGTGTTAGAATGTAAAAATCTAATATGTAGTAGTCACATTGAGTGCCTTTTTGTGTGACTAAATCATATGCCACTATATGGTCACTTGAATAATGATTTTGGTGACCAAATCATATTCCAGTATATGGTCACATGAAGTAATTTGTTATGTGACTAATTCATGAACTCGAGTTTGTCACACATGATTTTAGTGTAGCTAAAAGCAGACACTATATGGTCACATAAGTTAGTATGTGCGGCTAAAGTGTATTGTATGTTAGAATGTAAAAATCTAATACGTGGTAGTCACATTGAGTGCGATTTTGTGTGACTAAATCATATGCCACTATATGGTTACTTGAATAATGATTTGGATGACCAAATCATATTCCATTATATGGTCACATGAAGTAATTGTATGTGTGACTAAATCATATTCCAGTATATGGTCACATGAAGTAATTTGTTATGTGGCTAAATCATGAACTCGAGTTTCTCACACAAGATTTTAATGTAGCCAAAAGCAGACACTATATGGTAACATAAGTTAGTGTCTGTGGCCAAAGTGTAGTGTGTGTTAGAATGTAAAAATCTAATACGTAGTAGTCACATTGAGTGCCATTTTGTGTGACTAAATCATATGCCACTATATGGTCACTTGAATAATGATTTTGGTGACCAAATAATATTCCAGTATATGGTCACATGAAGTAATTGTATGTGTGACTAAATGATATTCCAGTATATGGTCACATGAAGTAATTTGTTATGTGGCTAAATCAAGAACTCGAGTTTGTCACGCAAGATTTTAGTGTAGCCAAAAGC
>JAANYP010005946.1:0-132664 GCA_020465985.1 Centrapalus pauciflorus
TTATTAATGTTTCCAAACTCAAAGTAGTTCGCCAGCATTATAACAATGAAACAACATACCAACGTTTTATTAAATAAGAATACATCCATTAATCGTTTTATAGCAAACCCAAATACACGTTTACCACTTCCACCATGCTCGCTCACACCTCCGTTACGGTCTGTTTGCATATAAGAATAATGTTATTAAAACTTAAATATGATATATTACTTATATACACTAAATTTGTGTTAATTTTACCTCTTCATCATCTTCCTCCATTTCTTCATATTTAGAACCATCAACATCGTTTATCTTAGAAGATCCAACACCTAAAACATACAAAAATTATTGAAGTAGTCTTTTATTAACAAGAAAATATCAATGTAACTCGTTTAATCATACAATAGGTACCTTTAATTTCTGCCTATAACCAATCTTGTGCACACATCAATGCTTCCAAGGTCTTTGGATGAAGACTACTCCGGTATGGGCTGACAAATCGACCACTAGTACTGAATGCAGACTCAGAAGCAACTGTGGATACAGGGATAGCAAGAAGATACTTGGCAATGAGAGCTAGTGTTGGAAAATCTCGAGCATTAACCTTCCACCATGCCAATACATCAAAATCCGGGCTTCTAGGCTTAACTGGTTCGGACAAGTATTAGTCAAATTCTTACTTCTCAGGAGCTGAACTGATAACTTCCTCAACATAGGCATCAAACTTTTCCAACTGATCAAGAACATCACAAGAAGTGGTACGAGTCGTAGAAACCTCATCGTTCCTTTTAGAGGTTTTTCTTTTTGCATACTCCTCAAATAACTGATAACATAAATCTTTAACGCGTTGAATAGCAGGTGCAACTCCTTCTTCTCCAAGTAAACCACGTAACAAAAACTCAACTCTTCTACATTGGATCAAGAACTGTTGCCACAACTAATATTCCATGTACTTCTGACCAATATTTGTCAAACTTCTCCATCATACTCTTAGCCATGTTTGAGATAACCTCGTCTCCTTCAATCAACCAATTAGCTAAATCTGCCTTCAATTGACATATCCTTGCAAAGAATTCATTTGAAGTGGGATATGATGTACCAGAAAAGAAGTCGGTAACTCTGTAAAATAACTTCAGTTTACCACAAATATCTGCAACTACTTTCCAATCCTTCTCAGATGGCAAACAAACATATTTCTTATCCTTGAGCTTCATGCTTGGAAACACATCTTTATACAACAAAGCAACATCAAGCATCATATAAGTTGAGTTCCACCTTGTTTTACAATCTAGGATCAACTTTCTTGTTGATGTAATCTTTTGTTTGCGACACATTTTTTCAAACTCTTCATTCCTTTTAGGAGTTGCTTTCCAATAAGCAACACTGTCACGAATCTTTTCAATCGCTTCTCCAATCACATCCACACCATCTCTCACAATCAAGTTTAAGATGTGGCAGCACATCTCATATGTAGCAATCTCCCTTCCAATAACAAATTCTCCTCAGAAAGCTTATCTTCAATAATTCTAAGCATCAAGCCATTAGTTGTACAATTGTTGACTGTTATTGTGGATAACTTTCTAGTAATGTTCCATTCCACCATTGTATCAATAAGCTCACCAGAAAGATCCTCGGCAGTATGTGGATGTGGTACGTATGCAAACCTATAATAATAATAAGTTAAAGAACGGTAATAATAAATATGTAAAAGTAAAAATGAAAAACCATATATACCTTATAATACGATTTTGAAGTGTCTAAGATTCATCGATGAAATGCGCCGTAACAACCATGAAACCTTTTTTTTGGTTGCTAGATGTCCACATATCAGTCGTGATGGCAATCCTACCTTTACTTGATTCCAACAAACTCATACTCTTACCCTTCTCCAACTCATAAATATCAAAAATATCCTTTTTAATGGTATTTCGAAAAATTTGCTTATATAAAAGTTGAAGGAGGTTGGTGAAACGTCTAAACTCGATATGTTCAACCATTGACAAAGGGTACTCATGTAAAATAATCATGGTTGCAAGCTCTTTTCTTGCCTCCGCTTGATCAAACGTATGTTTTTCAAGAGATGGCTTTCCATCAAAAGTAACTTTCGCGTTTAAAATTGTTTGTTTTATGTCCTTTGTCTTGCGAAGAGGACATTTGGTGAAATGATTTCGAAGATGACTTGTCCCGTTCTTAGTTTCACCACTCCAAGATTTAGCACAATAAGGACAAATTGCTTTCCATACACCCTTTACTCGTTTCCTGGTGAAATGATTCCACACCTCCGAACTTAATGGTCTTACATGTCCTTGATCTTCTTCTTCTACTTCTTTTTCTTCCTCTTCTCCTTCTCCACTCACCCTTTTTCTTTTCTTAGATGGAATTTGAGTAGATGTTGCAGTCGATTGTATGAGAGAAGTAAGTGGAGTTACAGGATGATTTCACATCCATGACTTGACTCTAGATCTATTGGGTTTGATCCGGTAGTAGGAATGTTAGACATGTTTAACTGTAACAACTAAATAAACATTAAGATAAATCAACTTAACAATTAACAAATGACTTTTATGAAAATTGAAAACTCATAAATTCTAAATTTGAGTCTAGATTTATTGTTGCCATCTCAGTAACATGTTATATATATATATATATATATATATATATATATATATATATATATATATATATATATATATATATATATATATATATATATATATATATATATATATATATATATATATATATATATATAAAAGAACCAAACATGTGTAAGTTTTTAAATCAAAAGAACGGCAGATCAAACATGTATAAGAAATGGAGAATCTATGCACATTTGTATAAGAATTAAACATGCAAGCGTCGGTCAGTGATTCACCGATTCACCGGCCACAAAACACAAATTATATATTTGAAGATACATAGATACCGAGAATCAGGAGACAACGAGATGGAAACTGTAGGTCGGCGACGACACTCCAGATTTAAGATCTGTCACTCTGTCAGCGGCGATGAGAGAGAGATCGACGGCTGGAACTCCAGAAGCGCGAATAGTAAGGATGACGCAGACGAATAAAGTGCTGGCTACGGAAAAGAGACTGTGGCGACGACACCTTAGCGAGGACTTGGTTGGTGACGGAGTAACGGCGAAGATCGGAAGATACTTGGGGAGTTGGGGGCGGCGTGCGGCGAAGAGAGTCGAGACAGAGAGAGTAAGAGAATGAGAGATTGAGAGAATAAGAGAATTAGGGTTTGGGTTTTCTAATTGCTACGGGAATGACAGTTGGGTAAAGGGTAATTGGTATTAATATATATATATATATATATATATATATATATATATATATATATATATATATATATATATATATATATTATAATATATAATATATATACAATTACTATATTACAGCGGGTTTAACGGGTAAATCCACGGGTATACCCGCGTCCCGTATCCGTGACCCGCGGCGACTCCTCCTTCGTACACTTGTCCTTGGTGAACCGCTCCCCCCCCCCCCCCCCCCACCCCCCCCCCCCCCCCCCCCCCCCCCCCCCCCCCCCCCCTGACGGTTTTCACGGATACGGGACGCGGGTATACCCGTGGGTGAAATAGTGAACCCGTGCCCGCCCGTCACCCGCTAGCGGGTATGACTTTGTACCCATGTCCATGGGTGTGTTTTAACGGTTTACCCATAACGGGCAGGTATCCACGGGTTTCGGTTTTTTTTTTTTCGCCCATTGCCATCCCTATTAATATGAAATGTTGGAAGTTATGGATAGCCATTTATGATTTATTTATAACACTCCCCCTTGGCTATCCATCATTTCGACAAACATGCCTCATTAAAACCATACTAGAAAAAAAGCCTGTGGGACAAAAACCTAGTGAAGGAAAAAAGAGTACATGATCCTTTTAATACGCTTAAAGATGTTGCCTCATTAAAAACCTTGCCAAGAAAACCCTTTGGGAAAAACCATGGCCTAGGGAAAAAGAGTGCAACGCGTATTTCTCCCCCTGATGGTTGCATTACTTGATCTCTTTAAGATGACGTAGCCCAATGCCATGCACCAATTTTCTAAACATTGAGGTAGGAAGTGACTTGGTAAATAAGTCAGCCAAGTTCTCGCTCGAGCGAATTTGATGAACAGTAACATCACCATTCTTTTGCAAGTCATGAGTGTAAAAGAACTTTGGTATGATATGTTTGGTCGATCACCTTTGATGTATCCTTCCTTTAGTTGTGCAATGCATGCTGAATTATCTTCATACAATACTGTTGGTGCTTCCATTCCTAAGGAAATGCCGCAAGAGTTGTGAATATGTTGTATCACATTTCTTAACCAAACACATTCTCGACTTGCTTCATGAATAGCTAAGAGTTCTGCATGATTGGATGAAGTTGCTGCGATCGTTTGCTTTATGGAACACCATGAAATTGCAGTACCTCCGCTTGTGAAAACATATCCCGTTTGAGATCGACCAGTGTGAGGATCAAACATATATCACGCATCTGCAAAACCAACTAAACTTCCTTTGATTTGTTTAGTGTAATATAGACCCATATCTTTTGTCCCTTGAAGATATCGAAGTATTTGTTTTACTCCGTTCCAATGTCTTTTTGTAGGACACGAGCTATATCTTGCCAACAAATTCAATGAGAATCATATGTCTAGTCGGGTATGACTCGCAAGAAACATCAATGCTCCAATGGCGCTTAAATATGGTACTTCTGGACCAAGAATTTCCTCGTCAATGTCCGGAGGTCGAAACATGTCCTTTTAAATATCAAGTGACCTCACCACCATTGGATTGCTTAGTGGATGTGATTTGTCCATATAAAATCTTTTGAGAACCTTTTCTATTTAAGCTTCCTGGTGCATAAGGATTCCAGCATTAAGACGTTTAACTTGTAACCCAAGACAAAATTTTGTCTTTCCGAGGTCCTTCATTTCAAATTCTCTTTTTAAACATTCAACCACCTTAGGAAGCTCTCCTGGAGTTCCTATTATGTTCAAATCATCAACATAAACAACAACAACAAAAGAATTCGGATCTGGATCTTTTAATAAAAATGCATGGACAAACAGGATCGTTGTGGTAACCTTCTTTCAATAAGTATTCACTAAGGCGATTATACCACATGCGTCCCGATTGTTTTAACCCATATAATGATTTATTCAACTTGATTGAATATCGTTCTCGAGATCTTGCTTCAGCCAGATTAAATCCTTCAGGAACTTTTATATAAATATCAACATCAAGAGAGCCATACAAATAGGCTGTCACAACATCCATCAGACGCAAGTCAATTCACTCTTGGATTGCCAGACTAATAAGATAGCGAAAGATTGTTGCATCCACCACTGGAGAATATGTCTCCTCATAATCAATCCATGGTCTTTGCAAGTATCCTTGTGCCACCATGCATGCTTTATATCAGATAATTTCATTATTTTCATTTTGTTTTCGCATAAAGACCCATTTATACCCTACGGGGTTTACACCTTTAAGTGTAAGGACTACTAGTCCGAAAACTTCTCGTTTTGAAAGGGGATTTAATTCTGTTTCTATTGCGTCTTTCCATTTTAGCCAATCATTTCTTTGTCTGCATTCCTCGATAGACTTTGGTTCTTGATCCTCACCATTTTCCATCACTTCTAGTGCTACATTGTAAGTAAAAACATCGTCAACGATAACTTCATCTTGATTCCATACAATCCCAAACATGGTATTATTTATCGAGATCTCTTCATTTTCAGGTACCTGAGGTTCTTCTAGAACTAACATGTCTAGGGCCTCTTCAAGAGATCTTTCTTGCAATACTGTTACCTTGGCTTGACCATCTTTATTATTTGCTCCTTTTTTCTTTCGAGGATTTTATCTTTGGAACCGATCGGTCTACCACGTTTCATGTCATGTCGTAGACTCGCTAGCACTAATAGATTTCCCTTCTAGAACATCAATCCTTGTTGGAGCATTAACAGCTGGGATATATGATTTGGTCACTTTCTTTGGGTCAGTGAAAACGTCTGGCAATTGGTTTGCTAACCTTGTAAATGAATTATTCTTTGAACTTCAAGTTCACTTTGTTTGGTGCGAGAATCAAGATGAGATAATGATAATTCATTCTAACATATTTCATTTCCCAACTGTTTATTCTCTCCCCCCTAATGTTGGGAATACTGATTCATCAAAATGACAATCAGCGAATCGAGCAGTAGATATATCTCCCGTCAAATGTTCCAAATATTTAATTATCGATGGGGACTGATACCCAACATATATTCCCAACCTTCTTTGAGGTCCCATCTTTGTGCGTTGTGGTGGAGCAATAGGAACAAAAACCGCACAACCAAACATTCTTAGATGGGATATATTTGGTTCCGGACTAAAAACCAATTCTAATGGGGAAGAAGTATGATAACTTGTTAGGCTTATGCGAATTAAAGTTGCTGCATGCAAAATTACATGTCCCCATGTTGAAATTGGGAGTTTTGCTCTCATTAACATCGGTCTTGCTATTAGCTGCAACCGTTTAATAAAAGATTCAGCAAGACCGTTTTGTGTGTGAACATGAGGTACATGATGTTCAACATTTATCCCAACAGACATACATTATCATTAAATGCATGTGAAGTAAATTCACCAGCGTTGTCAAGACGAATTGTCTTGATTGGATAATCTGGAAAGTGTGCTCTCAATCTTATTAGTTGAGCTAGTAATCTCGCAATTGCCAGGTTACGAATAGATAATAGGCACACATGTGACCAGTTGATTGATTCATCGATTAACACCATAATATATCTAAATGATTCACAAGAAGGATGTATCGGCCCACATATATCCCCTTGTATTCTCTCCAGAAACTTAAGGGATTCAATCCCAATTATAGCTGGTAATGGACGAATGATTAATTTCCCTTGAGAGCAAGCAACACATATGAAATCATTAGACTGAAGAATCTTCCCGTTCTTTAAAGAATGTCCACATGATTTGTCGATAATCTTTTGCATCATTATTGAACTACGATGGCCTAACCAGTCATGCCAAACTGTAAAATTCTCACGGACCATGAACTCATGGTTTATGACTGTATTCGATTCGATAACACCGATCTTGGTGAAGTACAACCCAGAAGATAACGTAGGTAATCTCTCAAGCACTTGCTTTTTACCCAATATTATATTTGTAATGTGAAGGTATTCTGTATGTTTTTCACTAGTAGTCTCAATATAATATCCATTTCGACGAATATCTTTAAATTTGGTAAATTCCTTTGAGACTTGGAGGAAAATAGTGCATTATTATTCTAAATTGTGTTCCTTCCAGTAGTAATAAATCTGCTTTTCCGGATCCCTCAATCAACTTTGTACAACCAGTTATAGTACTCACATTTGCTTCACGTATGACTAAACTAGAGAAATATTTCTTTTTTTTGAGAATTGTGTGTGTGGTTGCACTATCCACTAGACATAAATCTTCGTCATCAATACCCATTTGAACCTTGTAATCCATATTCTCTAAAATATTATTGAAATAATAATTATAAACATGTTCCATATATGAATCAAGAAAATTACACAAACCAAATAAGAATAAGAATCAAACAAAATAAGAGATGTGTTTGCCAAAATATCATTCAAATGTTTCATATACTATTAAGGAAAACTTGCAAAAGAAAAAAAAAATCACTTTTAAATAGAGACATATATCAATCACTCATTTATAAGAAAATCACCAACATCCAAATGAGTTATGTTAGCATGTGCCTCAGAAACACCAGTGTTATCAAGTTTGCCATGATCAACAACTAAATTTGTTTCTATTCCCTTTCCTTTAGTCTTGAGGGATTGTTGGTAGAGAATTATTAGATGCTTAGGCGTACGACAGGTACGTGACCAATGATCTTCACTTCCACAACGATAACATGTATTTGCCATGAAGCCTTTTGCTTGTTCACCTCTTTCATTCTTATTCTTTTTTTTTTTTCATTGTTTTGCCATTTTCTATGACCAAGAGTGTTTTTGAACTGGAAACCATGAGAATTTCCTCGACCACGACCATGTCCACGACCACGTCCATAGCCGCAACCACGACCAAGGATACGTCCACGTCCACCACCATGATCATTAAATGTTTCCACATTCGCTTCTGGGAATGGGGCACTACCCGTTGGACGGACCTCATGGTTTTACATTAAGAGTTCATTATTTTGTTCAGCCACAAGCAAACATGAAATTAAGTCACTATAGTTTTAAAAGCCCCTTTCGCGATATTGTTGTTGCAAGACCAAATTTGAGGCATGAAAAGTGGAAAATGTTTTTTCTAACATGTCCTCATCAGTAATATTTTCCCCACACACAGTTAGTTAAGGAAGAGATTCGAAACATGGTTGTGTTATACTCACTTACTGACTTGAAATCTTGCAACCGTAAGTGAACCCGTTCATAACGGGCCCTTGGCAATCTCACAGTTTTCTGATGGTTATATCTTTCTTTTAGATTATTCCAAAGGATAATGGGATCTTTCACTGTGAGATATTCAGTTTTCAAAGCTTCATGTAGGTGATGGCGTAAGAAAATCATTGTCTTAGCCTTTTCTTGAGGGGTTGTTTCATTTTCTTCTTTGATTGTATCACCAAGACCATTAGCATCTAGGTGTATTATAGCATCCAACACCCAAGAAAAAAAATTCTTTCCAGTAACATCTAAAACAACAAATTCAAGCTTTGCAAGGTTCGACATGATTCACTATATATAAGAATGTGAACATAAATATAATAACATTTAACAAATTATTATTGGAATCATGAGTATTCATTCAAATAACTTTAAAAGCTTTTTTTAAATAATATGTTGATTATTATGATTTAATAAAACATTATTACTTATCTATTATTATTATTTAAAGAATAATAAAGCCACCAAAGTTATACATACTATAAAATGCATAATATATCATTAAATTATAACGTTAGTATTATATAGACATAGCAAATATATAGATATATATTATATCTAATCATGATATGTAGAAAACATGTCTAGTTAAAAAACTTGTGATTATGCATTAACATATAACAAGCAATGGGTGACTTTGGTTGAAAAACAAATTTGACATAGTATCAATGCTATTACGTGACAAAAAAAGTTCTTAAATTTAGTACGTGTATTTTTCTTAAGGAAAAATAAAGTAATCATACACATGCATATCTTTGGATTGCATGTCACACGTATAGTGTTTAGATATGACGCAAGTTCAATATTTAAACGAAATGTACCTTCATTAATTGTATGTGTAGAATCCAATGATGATCTTCAAAGAGCCTTGTGCTGATAACGTGTTGTAAACAATAATATCATGAAATCTAAAACACTAATATATTTGCAATATAAGAAGAAGAATTTTTATTCCAATATCACTTTGGGTGATACATGCAAACTATTTATAGGCATCTTACAATGATTATTACTATTACAAAAGAAAGCCAAAGGTTGATAATATGAAAGGTTGAGATTTAAGGATGGTCATTTATGATTTATTTATAACACTTTACTGATTGTACTTAGTTTACAACTTTATTCTTTAGTGTTAGTTTTAAATCATGCATGAGTAAAAAAGTCCTATATATAAACATAAAGGGTTATTATGAAAAAACCAAAATGGCTTTTATGATATTGATTTAGCGTTTTTGTCCACTAATATTATTTTTTGTTCAGAAAAAAAACTAATTTTTTTTATTTTGTGAAATTTGACTATTGTAACCCGGTTATAATTAGTAAATCAGTTTTTAAAAACTAGAACATGGGATTATAATAGTCAAATTTCACTAAATCAGAAAAAAAATAAGTTGAATATTTTTTTAAGAAAAAATAATATGAATGGACGAAAATGCAAAAAAAAGTGAAAACAATGTGTCTCACAAAAACGACCACACTCTTTTTGCATTTTCCACTCCTCTTAATAATATGAATATCGTCATAATGATATGGATGAAAAGTTTTTCCTCGGACATCTATTAAGTTAGAAGCAAGACATAGTAATTCAATAGTACACTTTGTCTCCTCACTTTGATTTATAAACACTTCATGATGGTTGCATGAATGATATACGTAAAAGTTGGCTTCAAGTTGGCTTCATCTATGTTTATTTCTACTTGTTCTTCTTCTACATATATTGCAAATATAATGCTATTATTAGGTTAGATTATAAAACATTATTAGCATGAAGAGCTCTGCAATTAAATAAAAAATCAAACGAGGTATGGTTATGTGACACCCTTGCCACAATAACCATAATCATAACGCCCAGGATTAAACACCATACATAATACATTACAATGATCTGAATACTTAGCGCAGTGTGGAAAGATAAAATACATAAGTAGAATACAAATGTCAAACACCTTATGGTGCTACAAGGTTCCAATCTAATCTCTACAAACCCAATCAATTATTACAACATCCCAATATTTCAAAATTATTCCCAAATTTTGTGTTATCGATTGAGTAGTAGATTCTTCCAAGACTTGGACAAACGACCTAGCTAGAAGGTCCGACAACGGATTTTTCTTTTCCTGTAAAAAGTAAACAACTGAGGGGTAAGCAAAACTTAGTGAGTACAAAAGATCTACACATTCTACAAGTATTTATGATGCCACCCAAGAGTAACGCCGGCAACACATGACGTATACTCTCTTCATACTCAAAGTACGGACCCAGGCCGCAGCTCCTTCGAGACGACGCTCGACATAAAAACCAACCATCTGAGGCAGAAAATCATCGAGGATGTTACAATGCTCTTCAGGACCTCACTCCGAGGTCATATAGCCTTAGTATCACCAGATCACAGATGCGACCCGCAGGTCCATCAAAGAGATGCACAACGAAGAAACAAAAATGCAACAAGCAACAATGTGCATCAACATATAAGAAAGTTAGTTGAGTGTCAAACGAAAGTGAAACAACATGCCTCAGCAGACAATAGCAAACATAAAGCAAATGCAGACATGTGAAATCATAGGTACTCACAGTGGTTGCGTTTATTAACTCAAATTATAGTATCTTTATTCGGAATTTCAATTGGATTCACAAAGTACCCCACTGTGGGTTCAACAACACCACAAGGGACCGTTGCATTTTCTTGGATTAAACATATCATCATTATATGTTCGCTGACAATTTGCTTCAATTCTTTACAATTAAAGTGTTACAACATTTAGAACCGACATCTAAAACTTACGTTTAAAACCCATTATTTGGTGTGTTATTAGTCGCAAGTAACCCTTCATTATATACCTTAATATAATACAAAAGATATCCCAAAAGTGTGTTTGTTATACAAGAAATTCGGATCCAAAAACCCTCAACCGAATTTTGGATCCTACACTTAGAAAATTAACGATTGTTCATGTGTTCTTGGCGACTCGCCGAGTCACCCCATGTGACTCGTCGAGTCGACCAACAGGTCAGTACTCGCAGCTACAGGTTTTAAGCCAAAAATTCACCAAACTCAATTTTTATCAACATGCAATCCATGGAAATGCTATGTTATCATATTTGGGGTGTTTATACACCATTTTCCCCATCTATAACATGTTATTTTGTCTAGATTTGACCAAAAATGAAGATTTTTCTCAAGAACACAAAAATACACCAAAGTTCGGATTTCTTATCGTTCAAGATGATTCAACGATTGATTCTTGTTTCTAAAGCTTCTAGGAACTTCAAATGATGATTCCCAACTAGTATAACATACATGCAACAACATTTCCAGAATCAAAATTCCGAATTTTGCATATTTATTCTAAAAAATAAAACCTCAAGCTTTGAAACTAATTTATTACCTTGATTCTGTTTGTTTCTTGTTAATTTCCAGATTAATTCCATGAATTTTGCTCCAAAATTTCGAAATTCAGCAGGGATTTAGTGAGAGAGATAGACAGTTCTTGAAATGAAGAGGTGTTAAATGCGAAATGAAAGCCTCCATGTCTTTTAACTCATCACTTTCAGCTAATTACACATTTAGCCCCTCTACTTATCTGATTTCATTAAATATTGATTTTCATCTTAATTTTATCATCACTTAAATTTAAAATCATCATAGTTAATAATAATAATTCAAAATTCTAAAATTTCTTAATTTCTTAAAATAGCAATTTACTTTTAAATTTCCAAATACATAATCATCTTTCATAATCCGACGTAATTTCACTAAATTCAAAATTCAAGCTAATAAACCTCAATTACAACATTTTAAAATCCGAGGATGTTACAGGTTACTTAAAGTTATAACTTATAATGAGAAGATAATTACTATAAATAATTGATACGATGATTAAATAATAACAATAATAATACATCTTATGGACTACTAACATTTAATTATTGTTGCTAACATTTTATTTATAATACGAACTCTTTTATTTTCTCCACTAACGTTTATTTACTGTTTCTAATATTTTATATATGATTACTAACGTTTATTTATGTACTAACATTTACTTATGCATATTAACGTTTATTTTCTTCATTTATGCTAACATTAATTATGCTTACTAATTTACATCATTTAAATTTTTGTTGTTATAATGCAAACTATTAATTCATTTTCTCTTCTTTATAACAAATGTTTTTATATTTTTAACCATTATTTTACATTAAACAAAAATTACATTTTAATCATTATTATTATTATTATTATTATTATTATTATTATTATTATTATTATTATTATTATGAAATTTTAACAACGGCTACATAACTGTTGCAACGGTCAAAAATTCGACCGTTTGATGACTCAATTTTTCTCTATAAATACTCCAATATAAAACCTCATTATTTCATTAAATCATTCTTCTTCTTTTCTAAAAATAAAATTTTTAACTGGTTGAAGAATGAAGATGTCTCTCTCATTTTTAATAAATTTTTATTATTGTAATACTCTCAATACTCTTATTCTTTGTTGCAACTACCATTTGATGAGATGTACCCTTTTCTGGTTCTGTTTTCGTTTACGATTCTCCCAATATTATGTGTTGTAGTTCTTACTGGAATAATCTAATACTAATTTTATGTTTTTTAACTTTTATTTTGATATTCAATATCACAAATCTTGAGAAGCTATCATTTGATGCAATGGACGTAAATGGCAATAACTATATGCCATTGAGCATTGATGCAAAGATACTTTTAACATCAATGGGTATTATAGAAACACTAAATGAAAACAGCAATTGCTCCATTCAAGAAAAGGCAAAAGCAAATGCATTTATTCGTAAACATATTGATGAAAACTTGAAATCTGAGTATATGAATACAGAAGATCCAAGTATTATATGGAAAGATATGATCATCAAAGGAAGATTTTGCTTCCAAATGCTAGAAATGATTGGAACAATTTGAGGTTCCAAGATTTTAAGAAAAAGTGAATGATTATAGCTCTGCATTGTTCAAAATATGTTCACAACTCCAATTTTGTGGCCAGACAGTTACAGATGCAGATATGTTGGAGAAAACATACTCAACATTTCATGCATCAAATGTTACCTTTCAACAGCAATATCAGATGCAAAATTTTAAAATATATTTTGAACTTAACAGCGTCCTTCTAGTTACAGAGAAAAACAACGAGCTTCTGATGAAAAATCACCAATCTCGTCCAACTCGATCACTAGCATTATCTGAAGCAAATGCTACAACTAAAACCACAACACATGGACGAGAACGAGGATTTGGTCGTAAACGAGGTCGTGGATGTATCTATAATCAAAACAATAATTATAGTTATAATCATGGCTATGGTCATAACTATAATTACAATAGAGGTCATTCATGGGGTCGTGGACGCGGACATAACAACATTCCACCTGATAAGGAATTTAAATCACAAGAAAGACCCAAAAATGATAAACAAAAGGCTAGTGCTTCTGAAGATCCTTGTTATCGATGTGGAATGTCTGGTCATTGGTCAAGAACTTGTCGCACAACACCACATCTCTGCAAACTCTACCAAGAGTCTCTTAATGGAAAAGAGAAATAAGAAAATTTTGTTGACCTCCCTGATGTTTCAACGCCTGAATTGAATGGTTCAGATTTCTTTGATGATTTGGGTATCTAATAATGTAATCGTGTTTTCGTTTTACCTAAGCTATGTTTATTTCTTGTATCATGTATTGCACTTTTTCAATAATAATATGGATGTGTATCTACTTAACAAATTTTATCATATTTACTTATTACTTTATTTTTATGATTAGAAGTCCAAAATGAATCTTATCGAAGAACTACATCAAACAAATTCAGGAGATATTTGTATACCAGATAGTGGCGCAACAAACACAATTCTCAAAAAGAAGAAATACTTTTATGACTAAAGCCAAGTAAAGCTAATATATATACAATATCAGGTCCTGCAGATCTGATTAAGGGAACTGGAAACACTCATTTTACATTACCTAATGGTACAAGTTTTTTGATAAATAATGCTCTATTTTCACCAAAGTCTAAAAGAAACTTGTTGAGTTTCAATGACATACACCGTAATAGGTATAATGCTCAGACTGTGACAATAGAGAATAAGAAATTAATGCTTACTGTTGACAATAACCATGTCGTGGAAAGACTACCAACACTTGGTTCTGGTTTACATTATATATATATATTGGAAAATTTCGCAAAAAACCATCAAACTATAAGTTTTTTTTCGATTAAGTCCCTCGATCAATTTTTTTGTCTGATAAGTCCCTTAAGTATATAAAAATCACGAATTTGATGTTTTTTTCAAGAAAAGTTACCGATGACCTGTTGAGCAGGTTGCAATTGTTGACGTGGATTTTATAAATCTATGATTTTTTCGATTAAGTCCCCCAACTAAATTATTTTTTCTTATAAATCCCTTAACTAAATTATTTTGTCTTATAAATTCCTCAACTAAATTTTTTTGCCACATAAATCTCTTATCTTGATAAAACTCATGTTATTTGTTGTTTTATCAATTTAAGAGATTGTTCAATTGACACTCATGTCACACATACGTGGATGCAAAAAAAATAAAACAAAATGATAAATCATAACGATCATTTTTACTGTTTAAAGTTTAGTCGGGATGAACTAGTTAAATATATTTAAAAATTATAGTCTAGACAAACATAGGATCGAAATAATCATCATTTATGTTTTTATATCAAACCAACTTATGTTATCCGGAATAACAGACTTCTAAAAAATTTATTATTTTCAAACAACGATCGTCGTTTTGAAAAAATATTATTTTTAAACCAACTTATTTTGGTCTTGACAAACATTGCATGCTCTGTCATTGAAATAAACATCATCGTTTTTATAAGTTTAAAAAAATTTTGTTTTATTTTATCGAAAAGTTGAAAGTTTTAAGTAGTTCGGGAACTTATCAGGAAAAAAAATGAAATGGAGACTTAATCGAAAAAAATTTTATACTTTAATGGTTTTTGCAAAATAGGTTTAAGCATGTTAACCTGTGTTATAACAGGTTAACGGACCAATTTAAAAGGTATAAGCAGTTTGGGGACTTATCAGAAATAAAAAATGAATCGGGGACTTAATCGAAAAAAATTTGTACTTTGATGGTTTTTTGTATAATTTTCCTTTTATATTATATACACCACACACACCACACACACACAACACACACACACACACACACACCACACCATTATATAGGTATATATATATATATATATATATATATATATATATATATATATATATATATATATATATATATATATATATATATATAAACATGGTTGAATCAGTTGGCTGTCAAAGAAAAATATTATAATTCTTGAGAATTCAGTTTATGGCATGACAGATTAGTTCATCCAGGAACAACCATGATGAAAAGGATAATTGATAGTACAAATGGACATCCATTGAAGGACCAGAAGATCCCTCAAACAGGTAAGATGATCCCATGTACATCTTGTTCTTTTGGAAAATTTATTGTGAAACATTTACCAACTAAAATTGGAAAAGAAACCCCAATGTTTCTTGAATGAATTCAAGGTGATATATGTGGACCAATGCATCCACCATGTGGACCATTAAGATACTTCATGGTTTTAATAGATGCATCAAACAGATGGTCTCATGTTTGTTTATTGTCAACTCGTAATGTGACATTTGCTAAATTGTTTGCTCAGATTATAAAATTAAGAGCACATTTTCCTAATTATACCATTAAAAAGGTGAGACTTGATAATGCTGGTGGATTTACATCTCAAGCTTTTAATGACTATTGCATGTCTGTTGGAATTAGTGTTGAATATCCAGTTGCTCGTGTTCATACACAAAATGGTTTAGCTGAATCATTAATTAAACGTCTTCAGCTAATAGCTAGATCATTAATAATGAAAAGAAAACTTCCAGTTTCTGTTTGGGGACATGCAATTTTATATGTTGCATCGTTGATTCGTATTAGACCAAATGCTTATCATAAATTTTCTCATTTACGACTTGCTTTTGGTCAAGAGCCAAAGATTTCCCATCTTTGAATTTTTGGTTCTGCAGTATATGTTCCTATTGCAGCACCACAACGTACAAAAATGGGCCCTCAAAGAATATTTATAATAAGATATCTTGAACCACTAACAGATGATGTTTTCATAGCATGGTTTTCTGATTGCTATTTTAATGAGGAAAATTTTCCAGCATTAGGGGGAGAAAATAAAAACAAAGAAAAAGATGTTTCATGGTGTGAATCATCATTGATTCATCTTGATACTCGAACAAAACAACGTGAACTGGAAGTTTAGAAAATAATGCATTTACAAGAAATTGCAAATCAACTGCCTGATGCATTTACTAATATTAAAAGAGTGACTAAATCATATGTGTCAGTAGCAAATACACCTACTAGGATTGAAATTCCAAATGAAAGAATTGATGATAAAGTCACTCAAGAATAAAAAAACGTCTGAAACGTGGAAGACCATTTGGTCCCAAGGATAAAAATCCTCGAAAGAGAAAGAGCTCTGAAAATATGATTGATAATAAGAAAGGTGTTCCGGGAGAAAAATAAAATAATGATATTTCCAAAGGAGTGGAAATAGATGACTCCAATACAGAGATTACAATCAATTATGTTCATACAAATATCATATGGAACAAAAATGAAATGGAAGATATTGAAGAAAAATTTTCTTATGTTGTTGCATATGATATCATTACTGGAAATGATGATCCAGAACCAAAGTCTATGGTTGAATGTCACATATCTGAGTGGCCTAAATGGAAAGAAACCATGCAAGTTGAATTAAACTCGTTAAATAAACGAAAAGTTTTTGGATCTATCATCCTCACACCTGAAGCTGTAAAACCAGTAGGATACAAATGGGTTTTCATAAGAAAACGAAATGAGAAAAAAGAAATTACAATATACAAAGCAAGACTTGTGGCTAAAGGTTTTTCTCAACGACCAAGAATTGATTATGAGGAGACATATTCTCCAGTATTGGATGTAATAACTTTATAGCTATCTATGTTGATAATCTAAGTATCATTGGCATATTAATGAGATATATGAAGTAATTGTGTTATTAAAAAGGGATAATTGCACAAAAAACCTCCAACTTATCAGTTTTTTGTGATTAAAACCCCAAACCATTTTTCGTTGCATAAAAAACCCCGAACTAACTAAAAATCAGTAAATCAAGGTTTTATCAATGGGTAACCGGTTGAAACCAGTTATTAATCTTACGTGGACCGGTAAATAACCTACGTTGAACAAATTTTAGTTGTTGAAACTGGTTGCCAAGTATTACAAATCATTTAAACCACCGTTGATGATGTAATCCCGTTTAAAAATTACGATTAAAAATTGTTAACGGAGGTTTAAATGATGTGTAATGCTTGACAACCGACTTCAACAATTAAAAATTTATTTCATGTATGTTATTTACCGGTCCACGTAGAATTAATAACCGGTTTCAGCCGGTTATCCATTGATAAAACCTTGATTTACTGATTTTTTGTTAGTTCGGGTTTTCTATGCAACGAAAAATGGTTTGAGGTTTTGATCACAAAAACCTGACAAGTTAGTGGTTTTTTGCACAATTAACCCTATTAAAAAAGAATTTGAAATGAAAGAACTTGGAAAAACCAAATATTTTCTTGGTTTACAGATAGAGGACATGCACAATGACATACTTGTGCATACATCAGTCAAATTATACGGAAAATGTCTTAAAACGTTTCAACATGGACAAAGCAAATCTTTTAAGCACACTAATGGTTGTTGGATCACTTAATGTTGACAAGGATCCATTTCGTCCTCAAGAAGAGAATGAAGAAATACTTGGTCAAGAAGTACCGTGTCTTAGTGCAATTGGGGCTTTAATGTATCTTACAAACTGTACAAGACCTGACATTTCTTTTGCAGTAAATTTGTTGGCAAGATTTAGTTTAGCTCCCACCAAATGATATTGGATTGGAGTCAAACACATTTTCCGATACCTTCGAGGAACCACTAATTTAGGATTATTTTATTCTAACAATTTAAAAGAAGGTTTACTTGGATATGTAGATGCAAGTTAATTACTAGATCCACACAAAGCAAGATCTCAAATAGGATATGTGTTTTTAGATGGTGGTACCGTAATTTCCTGGCGTTCTCAGAAGCAAACACTTGTTACAACATCCTCAAATCATGTTGAAGTTATTGCACTACATGAAGCTTGCAGAGAAAGCGTATGGCTGAGATTTATGACAGAACTTATTTTGTCTTCTTGTGGACTAGAGATGAGCAAATGTCCAACTTTGATTTATGAAGACAATGTAGCTTGCGTATCGCAGATGAAAGAAGGTTATATCAAGAGTGACAGAACCAAACATATTCCACCAAGATTTTTCGCTTACACGCAAGATCTTAAAAAGGAAAATCAGATTGAAATGAAATATATTCAATCCAGCAATAATACAACAGATCTTTTCACGAAGGCGCTTCCTAAAGCAGTTTTCAAAAAACATGTTCACAACATTGGAATGCGACATGTACAAACCATGTGATAACTTACATATGACAACATAAGGGGGAGTCAACTGATCGTTGTACTCTTTTTTCCCATGGCTAAGGTTTTTTCCCACTAGGTTTTCTATAGCAGGGTTTTTAATGAGGCAGCACTCTGTGGTTGAACTTTTTATTTATTTTCATCCAAGGGGGAGTCTCATAATAATATGGATGAAACGTTTTTCCTCTGGCATCTCTAAAGTTAGAAGCAAGACGTAGTAATTCAATAGTACACTTTGTCTCCTCACTTTGTTGTATAAATACTTCATGATGGTTGCATGAATGATATACGTAAAAAGTTGGCTTCAAATTGGCTTCATTTATGTTTATTTATACTTGTTCTTCTTCTACATATATTGTAAAGTTAATTTTATAATTAGGTTAGATTATAACATATATTATATAATTTGGTTTATTTATTATATTATACAATGAATATTACTTTTATAACTAGTATTTATCATTAAATCCCATATGTAGGATGTAAACTTTTGACAATTTATAAATATTTTTTCTTTCTTATATGAAAAGCATGTAAATTTCATATATATATATATATATATATATATATATATATATATATATATATATATATATATATATATATATATATATATATATATATATATATATATATATATATATATATATATATATATATAGGTTCAAGTGATTACCAACTATTATACAGCGCACCCGAAGATACCACTCTTAAAATTATTTTTTCCAAAAATTATTTTCATAAACATGTTTTAATTAACATTACACATATGATATATAAATTTAACGCAAATTTGAACACTCTAAGTGCATGAAATCACGCATCACATAAATGCACGTTCATGTATATTCAAATTTATGTAAGTGTACATTCACATAATTTTTTAGGAGCTACAAGATGTGAATGTATGTGAAATTTACATATTATCTTCATAATGTTAATTAAAACATGTTTATGAAAAAAAATTTAAAAGTATTTTTAAAGGTGGTACATGTTGGTGTGCTGCATAATGAGTGGTACTCTATCGAACCACATTCTATATATATATATAAATATATATATATATATATATATATATATATATATATGTATATATATATATATATATATATATATATATATATATATATATATATATATATATATATATATATATATATATATATATATATATATATATATATATATATATATATATATATATATATATGCACTACTACTACTACTATATAATGCATTTAGGTTAAGGTCTTAAAAACAATTTTTTTTCATAAAGTACAAGTTTTTAGAGCACATGTCTGAATTTTAAGAGGTACAATAATGTAAAGCTTAATGTACAAATTCTTGTTGCATAGAATTTCAAATTTCAAATTCAAATGCAAAGGTTTTATTGGGACTTGCATCTGGTGCAGGTTTACTGGGAACAGGCGATTTTCATCTCGTTCAGCGATTCTCATATCTAAAATCTGCTCCCGCTGAAGCAAAATCCAATAGTAGCACCCGCTGAAGCAAAATATGCCCTCTTCGTTGTCGAATTTAGATAGATCCACTTCAATTTCTCTCCTCTCCCACCGGCTAATAGGGCGAGCAGCGTAATGGAGTGCCGGGGCGGACGTCGTGAACCACCACCGCCCTCTTCCTTCTTCTCTAATCAAACGACGACTCTTCTCCTTCTTCTCTGCGGTCGCCCTCTTTCTCCTCAAGTTCCTTCTTTTTTCAGCTCGAAGGTATCTCTTTCTAAATCTCATATTTTGGTTTTATCAGGTTTGAGATTTGTACATGTTAAAGTGTTTGATAAATCTGAGAATTTGGTTTTATCAGATTTGAGATTTTGGTTTTAACAGAACCAGACCATCGATTTTGGTTTTACTGAATGTGTTTGCATTTTGAAATCTGGCAACTGATGTCAAGTCAGACACTAACTACAGTTAGCACCGGTGAAGAGGGAAGTTAATATTTAAGTTTTCTCCCCAAATTGACATTTGTGTGGACAGATCTATTAGGTTATGGTATTTACTTTATGGTTGAAATGCTGAGGCAGATTTCAAGTTCTGTAAATGTTTGTAACGTGGTTATGGTTTTGTTTTGATCATCGAATAGTGAGCAAAGAAGATGATTAAACGTTTAGTTAGTGATGCCCAATATCTTTTTAAGTTTTTAACAAAATATTGGGATGATGTGGGGTACTGGTGCATCCATCCATGAATGGATTAATTTAATGTGAATGGCCTGATAAGTGATAGGGTGGCGTGTCTGTGAGACAGGTCAATTGCGAAGAACCTTTTCGTCTATTAGGAGTTTGGGACCAACAAATCAACATGAGGAATAATTGCCTAACTTGATGAACTAATTATTGAAACCCATTTGAAACACGGGCTAGACGTCACATGCTTCTAAAATGATCACATTCTTAGCATATTCTTGCAACCTCAAAACCTCACCTTTGGTTTTGGCTTTACATACCAAACAGAAGCAAATCATCTGAGAGTATAAACCTGGTTATGTTTCAATTGAGACTCCGTCTGACACCTTAGAAGGTATTTTTTTTACTGTGGTACCTGTTATCTAGGTGTCCTGATCTTTTATCGTTTTAATATTTAACTTATCATTATTAGAATTATTTTTCTAAGAAAATATTGGTGTTCTTGGTTTAAGGTGCAAGAAAACCGTCTGTTGCTGCTATTGACGGGCTTGCATTAGGTAGAGGGTTGGAGGTTGCAATGGTATGTGTTTACTTATTTCCCCGACTAATGCAAAAAAATTTGTTTATTGTGTTACATCTTACTGAATTTGTTCTTAGGCTTGCCATGCTAGATTAGCTACTTCTACTGCTCAGCTAGATTTGCCAGAACTGCAACTTAGTATTATTCTTGGATTTAGATGTATGACCCATATATAATGTCTTGGGATGTATATGATTTGGTATGGGGTTGAGTGTCGGTGCATATGAATGTAAAAGGTCATGAACTTATTAAAGTCTTTGTTGAAGTTTACTTTCTTACTTATGGAGAAGAATATCGACTGTGATTACTTTTGAACTTGTGAGGGTAAATTAGATGGTAAAGCTAATTAATTTAATTGTGTAGCCATGAGTTTTAGTTCTTCTTTATATAGATTTCTGGTTATGTAACTAAAAGTAGTTATTAGGAAAAAAAAGTGCATTTGCATGTTTTGAAATATATTGAACATGATATAGATCATGCACTGTATGATCTGTACACATGTCAATGACAATAACTGATGGATCACTTATGATTTTGAGTTATCTCAGGAACTCAATGGCTTCCACGGCTTGTTGGCCTCCCCAAGGATCACTATGGTTCGTTGGTTTCCTCTTTGAGTACAAATGCAGTTTTGATAATTGTTGATCAATTAGGAGATGGAAATTATTGAATTATACAAGAAGCCATAGATGTTGTTGCTTCTAATAACTCTGATCATATTTACATCTGGATCAGACCAGGAACATACAGGTAACAGGTTTATCCATACTTTAATTTATTTTCTTATACATAAATGTAATTCAGTTATATTAAATTTGTCACTTGTATTTGATATCCAGTTTGATCAGTGAGAAAATTGTTGTTGTGTTGATAAACCTTTCATAACTTTGAGTGGTATGGACGCCTTAACACCATTATAACATGGAGCAATGGCAAAGACATATTTACAATGTCATGACAAATTCAACTATATCATAGGGATTCTTAAGGTGTTGTTACACACATAAGTGTTGTTGCTATCTAAGGTGGTTTGTGATGATATTGAATCAATTTTTATGTTACAGTTATTGTTACTGCTTTTTAGTGTTATAGACGATGTAACTTTCTTGCTTTTTTTTTTTGCAGCTACCTATAGGTTTTCTGGACAAATATATGGATGTGCACACAGGTACCTTTTTCCTGCTATTGCGGCCTTTGGTAGAAGCCAACCAACATTTGGTTATTATTTACGAGAAGTCGAGAAGGCCGTTATCATAGGATTTGCTAACCTTTTTATGAATATGATAGGATTTCGATTCGGGGTTTGAAGAAAGAACGAAGAAAGTGTTACGATATTTGCTTACTTTTACTTCTTTAGTCTTCTATAAACAGTACATGTGTGTAGTCTTTTTCTGTGAGTTTTATACTTCCATCAATGCATGAATATCTTCTGGGGCTGCGGCTGCAAAGAGGCCAGAGAGTGCGGGAAAGCTGATTGTTATAAGTTTCTTCACCATCTTTCCAACTTTGGCATGTCTTGTAAGATTTTAAGGTAATAACCATTAACGTTTTTTATTAGTTTGGGTAAAATACACTTAAGATCGCAGCAAAGAGATATAAATGTGGAAAATGACGTTTATGGGAAAATAGACCGACCATTAACATGAGATACTTATTACTTGCCAAGTAATAATTCCACATAAAAGTATTATTTAAATTCTAAAATCACCACCGACCTTTTTTCTGTTAATGGGTTGTTGGGTGGATCTTGACTCACACAATAACCCATGGCTGCTTCTATTGTCGTTCTTTTTTAAAAAAAAAAAACTTAAACACATAGAAAGGTTGCTGCTGATTTGTTCAGTAACATTCACACACACATACATTGTTGCTGATCTTGTATCTTGTCTTCGAGTACATTCACACCCACACACTCACCTGCTGATTAATTAAATTTTACATATTAATGTTGCATTTGAAGGCTGCCGATGCTTGTTTGTTTTCCTTAATGTTGCATCCATCAAAATGAGTGCGTTAAGTGCAATTTAAAAGCAGGTACATTTCTAGGATGAGAAAAACAGGGGGTTGACCCAAAAATGACGCATATTTGTGTGTGATTGAGTCAATAAGAAAAACAGAACAGTAGCTGTCATAGCATGCGTGTGTGTGTGTTTCCTATTGCCATGCAGGTGGCTAACAAGGGGGAAGTATTTAAATTACCACTGGGTTATATTTAGAAACAAGATATCAGAACCATATCTCCATATCTTGTATGGGTTCTGCTTAAAATGAAAAGTATTTTAATTTACAGGTGATCATGTATGATAATTAAGTGATTAATCCTTTCATTTAAACAAATAGGCAATTGAACAAAAGGAAAAGGAAGGTAGAAGGGCCATTAACTAACCTTTTTGATGTTGAGTGTAGGATGGTTTTTTGATCATCTCGGAGGAATTAATTGTTCTGATGTTGAGGTATATGCTATTGCTTAGGGATATGTCGTCTTCCCTAAAGTACCTTTGATGAGGATTGAAGGCCCTGTGGCTGTGAGTTTTATGAACTGCTTCATTGTCTGTTTCCCAAGATATGCTTCTTCCAATGTAATTTGAATTGTTCTTTTTCTTTCTGTTAGAAAAACTCATTAAAGCATATCTATAGTTTTCCAGGTGGTTCAACTGTTGCAAACTCCTTTTGTGAATCTTATTAATTTCGCTTCTTTAGTCACTACAAATGTTGAGTTTCTGGATTTCATTGAAAGTTTACCATTTCTTTTTCTATTTTAATTTTATGTTATCAATCTATTTGTTTTATATGTTGTGGTACTAACAATTTTACATGAAACATTTAATTTGTTGCATATGTTTTGATTTCCCCCTTTTGTATTTTCTTCAAAACCATTTTTATTCACTTTCTTCATTTTCCGATTTCCCTTTTTGTATTTTCTTGGCCTGTGTTTCTGTTGGTACACCATGTGTGACGATAGCAGTCTAAGTATAGTTGACATTTTGTGTAAGTCAAAATTTCGTAGTATTGAATATTAACTAGTGTTTGATATATGTGATTTGGTGTGTTTGATATTTATTGATTGTATGTTTGAATTTGATGTATTGTATTACAAGAAATTCAAACATAAAGTCCAAAGATTAATTCAAACATAAGTTAAAACATATATTCAAATAGAAGTTTGACATGTAAAATTCGAATTTAGGGTAAATTCGAATTTAGCATAGAAGGTAAATTCGAATTTGTCATGTGGACAAATTCGAAAGAGCCTTGGGCCTGGTTCGAGTTTGTCCCATGACAAACTCGAATGGGTCTCTATAATTAGGGATTAACTCGAATGATTAATAGACTTTTTGCAGAATTTCGTGAGTGATTAGCAGAAGGCGATCTCGAGTTTATCAGCAATCTGTGTGTGTTTTCGGAGAGAATCATCGCGTAGGTTCGTTCGTAGTCGTTCGTACAACGCCGTGGTAGTCTCCGTGTTGAAGGTCGTCAACGAGGGATACATTCCACCTACTGCAGAGGTTGAAGGTCGTCAACGAGTCTTAACTTATTCAAAGATGAAAGATGAAGATAAGAAAGTTTATGAGGCCGAAAACCGTGCATACGCTATCATTCGGATGGCATTACCTCAGGAAATACTACACACCTTCCGTAATCAGAAGACAGCAAAAGAGTTGTGGGATGCGTTGGAGAAACGGTGTGAGGGTAACCCGAGGGTTAGAAAGAATCGAATGGAGATGCTCAAGCAGCAGTTTGCTATCTTCAAAGCATTGAAGAATGAAAAGCTGGATGAGACTATCACACGATTCTATCATCTGCTAACTGAATTAGACAGCCATGACGTGGAGTATAGTGAAACTGAGAAGAATAACAAGCTTCTAGATGCTTTACCGGCCAAATGGGAGATGTATGTGGCCTTAATAAAGCATGATGA
This sequence comes from Centrapalus pauciflorus, assembly GCA_020465985.1. Lineage (NCBI taxonomy): Eukaryota > Viridiplantae > Streptophyta > Magnoliopsida > Asterales > Asteraceae > Centrapalus > Centrapalus pauciflorus. Next base: position 25,668 of record JAANYP010005946.1, read on the forward strand.
AGACAAATACTATACTCTGACTTTAGAGAATGTTGTGGGAACGCTGAGGGCATATCATTTTGAGTTGCTGAAGAAGGAAACGGATTATGACCAAGTTCAAGATCCTGCGATGTACTTTGGGAAATCAAAACCTTCAGTGGCAACTGAATTGAAGACCGCTACAGCATTCTTCTCGGGAGAGACTTCGTCACCGGCTGAGACAGAAGACTCACAGAGTAGGGCTTTCTTAGGGTTTGCTAGACCAGAAGAAAAGCACCATCAGGCTACACCGGCATCTACATCTCAAGGATATTCAAAGATGCCTATGAGTGCAAAATCGGCTGAAGACCATCTGAATCTGTTGGCTTCATTCGTGGCCGCTTACGGCAATTGCGTTCAGGGCAAAATCAACGATCCTGCACTTTGGGATGAGGATTACGATTAAGTAGACCCTGATGATCTTGAAGAGATGGATCTGCAATGGCAACTGGCCATGGTAACTCAGAGAGTTAAGAGGTTCATCAAGAGAACGGGAAGAAATCTGAATGTGAGTAACAATAAGATTGGATTCGATAAGTCCAAGGTTAAATGTCACAACTGTCAAGGGTTAGGACACTTCGCTAGAGAGTGTCAGAGACCAAAGGTAGAGAATTACCAGGGACAGTATCAGAATCAACAGGGACAGTATCAGAACCAATCGCAAGGGCGATATCTTCCGAGTAGTTCTACCAGTCAAGCGAATATAGCTGGTCTGTTATCCAATGTCACATCAGACAGACAGCTTGATGGAACTTATGACTGAAGTACACATCCAGAATCGAATGCTAGAGCCTTTATGGCTGAAGTGACTGAGACTGGAAGTGAAGGGGCAGAGGAAATCGCAGGGGACAGCAGTCAGAATGAAAGCAGTCCGATGTGGGTAGAGAAGTCAGCTGATCAGACAATTCTGGAATTTGCCGCACAGATGGCCAACGTAGAATCAGATCATGCCAAGGTAACTCTGAACTTTTCTCTTTTCTGTGATTTATGTGCTTTGTGTGCACATCTAACGATAGGTTAAATTTAGTACTAGAACCACATCAAACCATATCTGCTCAAAATGAATTGTTAAAAACCGATAATGCTAGCCTAGTAGATATAAAGCAAGATCCTAGGGATAAGCTTAAGGCTGATGCACAGGATGTTATAGTTCTAAAGGACAAACTGAGCGAACAGTGTGTTAGGTTAGAACTCATGTATGAACATGTTGAGGCATTAACCAAGGAGCTTAAAACCAAAGACATAGAGCTAGCTGAATCTAAGGTAAAGGTAGCTGAGGTAAATAGTAAACTTGAAAATTTTAGGAACTCATCTCTTAACCTAGGGAAAATCTTAGATGCACAGCGTCAGTCGAAGAAGCTTGTAGGTCTAGGATATCATGAGAGTCCTCCACCTTTCAATGACAATTATGTACCTCAACCTCAGGAGAAAACTGAGAAATCAGTTGACTCAGAGGAATTACCGGAACCAGTGTCTGAAACTGTAAAGGAAAAAGAAACTAAGGTGACTGATACTAATAGCAAGATTAAGAAAGTTAAATTTGTGCCATCCTCTAGTGATAAACCTGTAGGACAACACAAAATTGACTTTAATGATAAGGATGATGAACCAGTCGCTATAGTTGAACCAAGAGAGCCAGACACTAGTGAGACACTTAAGTCAAAGGGCACACACAAAAAGTCAATTGACAAAATGTCTTGCTTTAGATGTCACGAAAGGGGGCATGTTGCTTCTAGATGTCCGCATAGGAAAGTAGATAATACACCTAAGACAGGAAAGCCAGAACAAGTTAAGCCTTCTACAAGTGTTGCAAGCACTAGTAGTTCTCAGAATACCGAGAAGACTGTGCAAGCTGCACCAAAATCTGCTGTGAAACAAATACCGGTGTCAGGTCGACCAAAAGAAGTGATTAGGACTAATTCACCAAATCGAGTCGTTAATCAATCTAGGTCAGGACCGCAACAGAATTATAGGAGTACCACACCTAGCAGAGCTTACACTCCGGTTAGGTCACATACCCCTATTAGACATCAAACACTAGGTAGAGCTCAGGGATATCAATCGGACTTTCCATATAATCGTAATTATTCAAGAGCTCCACAGCAAATGCCTACACAAAGGCAAAGAGTGAACTTAAATCACTCGGCACCACAACAGACTCCAGTTCAAAGACCCAAGTCACCTGAAAGGAGAGATGGGTATTTGAAAGAGTTTAAGTATGTGGACGAGAATGGTATTACCAAGTCAGTTATCTCTTGGGTTCCCCGTGATAACTAACCTATTTTCTTTCATGTGCAGGAGATAACTATAGGTCCAAACAACAAATGGTTCGTCGACTGTGGTTGCTCCAGGCACATGACAGGGGAGAGAAGTCTACTTGCAGACTTCAAGGGAGGGAATCGGGGCTTTGTACCATTCGCTGGAAATAAAGGAGGAAATATCACCGGTACTGGAGTGGTCACTAATGGGACGATCAAGTTGGATCAAGTTTATCACGTTGATAAACTGGTTCACAATCTCATTAGTGTATCTCAAATTTGTGATAAAAAGAATTCAGTGCTGTTCACTGATACTGAGGCGTTAGTGCTAAAACCGGGGTTCAAAGTACCTGAAGAGTGGACACTGATGAGGGCTCTAAGGAAGAATGACCTGTACATGCTCAACATGAACAAGCCGGAATCTTCAATGGGACCAATATGTCTGTTATCTAAAGCTTCAGAGACTAAGTCGGTTTTATGGCACAGACGCATGACACACTTGCACCTGAGAAAGATGAACTACATTACGAAAAATGGATTGGTGCAAGGTGTTCCTATGAAGAGTTTTCAGTTCGAGGATAAGTGTCTACCGTGCAAGAAAGGAAAACAACACAAGAAGGCACACAAGTCCAAGACTCAGAACTCCATCGCTGCCACATTCGATTTGTTGCATATGAACCTCTTCGGACCAATCAACAAAAGGAGTATAACTGGTAGTTGGTACTGTTTAGTTATTACTGACGATTACTCACGTTTTTCTTGGGTTTTCTTTTTAGGTACAAAGGACGAGACGGCTGCCAAGCTCATCGGGTTCTTAGACCAAGTGGAAAACTCTTACGGAACGAGGGTTAAACGAATAAGAAGTGATAACGGAACAGAGTTTAAAAAACAGTAATTGGTGGATATTGCCTATCAAAGGGCATAGTGCATCAATTTAGTGCACCTTATGAGCCACAGCAAAATGGGGTGGCCGAACGAAAAAACAGGACATTGATTGACGCAGCAAGGACCATGTTATCGGATTCAAAGCTTCCTACCATGTTTTGGGGGGAGGCAGTGAATACTGCATGCCATGTTTTAAACCGGGTCCTTACTGTCAAATCTTTGAACAAAACCTATTATGAAGTTTTGAATAAAAGGCCACCTAATTTAACTGGCTTCGAACCTTTTGGGGTACCATGTACTTTAATGAAAACTAAACATCAACCGAAGTTTGGTGAAACGGCTGACGAAGGATACTTCCTAGGTTATGTGCCGAATTCACCAAATAAAAGGGTTTTTATAATAAATCAAATGGTACAGTAGAGATTGTGTATAACATTGAAGTCACAAGTTATACACATGAACCCCAAACTGGTCCGGAATGGATATTTGATTATGACAAATTGTTTGAATCATTTAACATTCCTTTGGATGAAAATGCAGGTACAATCGAAAAGGATATGTCGTCATTAAATCTGAATGACGAGGGCCATAGCTTTCCGAGGACCACTTTTCAATCAACATCCGAGCCTACATCAACTGAAGATAGATCTCCAGAAGTCACTGATTCTGAAGTGCCTACAAACGAAAATCAGACAACTACTTCTAACTCTGAGGAAAATGTCCACGAGGAAGAAAATGTGGAGTCTGAAGTCATTCCCCCGTTAGGAGAGATAGGATCTAATTTGGGAGATAATCTGAGAGTTGACGAGATAGAGACATCTAGGATCAACAAGAACCATCCTATAGAAAGCATCATAGGAAGTCCTAATGCTGGTGTGAGGACTAGGAGTAGTTTAAATAACAACACAGTGTTGTTGTCGATGATAAATGACTCCGAGGCCTTTCATACCTGCCTCTATTCATGTTTCATCTCGCAAGTAGAGCCGAAAAATGTGCAAATGACACTAAAAGATAACTCTTGGGTTGAAGCGATGCAGGAAGAACTGTCACAGTTCAGGAAACTAGAAGTGTGGGAGTTAGTTCCGTTACCTCGAGGAGAAGTTGCAATAGGAACCAAATAGGTTTTTAAGTGCAAGAGAGATGATCGGGGTATAGTCACTCGCAACAAAGCAAGGTTAGTTGTAAAGGGTTTCAACCAAGAGGAATGAATCGATTACAATGAAGTGTTCGCACCAGTAGCAAGGTTGGAAGCAATTCTTTCGTTTCTGGCTTTTGCTTCCTTCAAAGGTTTTAAGGTTTATCAGCTAGATGTTAAGAGTGCTTTCCTTTATGGGAAAGTGAAGGAACTGGTGTATGTGGAACAGCCGCCCGGGTTTACAGATCCGAAATATCTAGACAGAGTATATCGATTAGATAAGGCTCTGTATGGATTGCATCAAGCACCAAGGGCATGGTACGAGACTCTATCCAACCATCAGAAAATGGGTTTGAAAGAGGAAGGATAGATAGTACGCTGTTCGTGAAGCGAAAAGGAGAACATTTCATCTTGGTACAATTGTACGTAGATGATATTATTTTTGGATCATCAGACAAGCAAATGTGCACTGACTTTGAAAAGGTGATGAAGTCAAAGTTTGAGATGAGCGCAATGGGTGAGTTAAACTTCTTGGGTTTGCAAGTCGAACAGAGGAAGGAGGGCATGTTCATTCATCAGACGAAGTATGTCTATGACATCTTAGAGCGCTTCGAGATGGAAGGAACCAAGCTGACAGCTCACTTTAGCACGCCGATTCAAGTGAATCACAATCTCGGACCGGGTACTGAAAGTGATACCGATGTGGATCCGACGTTATATCGGGCCATGATTTGGTCACTTATGTATTTAATTGCTTCTAGACCTGATATAATGTTTGCTGTTTGTATTTGTGCTAGGTTTCAAGCTAATCTGAAAGAGATGCACATGAAAGCTGTGAAGCGAATTCTACGATACCTCAAGTCGAAACCGAAGCTGGGACTTTGGTATCACGCGGAGGGCGATCTAGAATTGGAGGCGTTCACGGATTCAGACTACGGAGGATGCAGCTTGACGCGCAAGTCAACAACTGGAGGTTGTCAGTTCCTAGGAGGGAGACTCGTTTCCTGGCAATGCAAGAAACAGACATCGGTAGCCGTGTCAACGTGCGAGGCCGAATATGTTGCTGCTGGTAGTTGCTGTTCACAGGTTCTGTGGATACAACAACAATTACGGGATTACGGTTTGACTTATACTCATACTCCTATTAGGATAGATAACCAGTCAACAATTGCTGTAACTAATAATCCAGTTAAACATAATAAAACCAAGCACATAGACATAAGACATCATTTTATACGTGATTGTGCTGAAAAGAACTTAATTAAGCTGGTAAAAGTGGCAACAGATAATAATAATGCTGATTTATTTACCAAAGCTTTTGATAAGTCACGTTTTGAGTATTTGATTCAACTAAATGGAATGCGTAATCCAGAGTGAGTTGACCTTAGTAGAGTTTTATTTCTTTTTCTAGCAGTAGTCTTTCTTTCTTTTTATAGTAAGTTTAGTAACTTAGAATAGTTTCTTTTTATAGTAAGTTAGTAGGTTATTTTATTTTCTTACTTTTACTTATGAAAAACAAAAGAAAAAAGAGAGAAAACCATAAAAAATTAAAAAAAAAAAGAGAATATCAGAAAAAGAGTTAAGTCTTAGATGCATAGGTTCAAAGTGACGAAAATTAGCACAGTCTTTACAATCTCTAAGTGTTAAGCTTTCACACATAATGCACCTAAAATTCTAAGTGTTATACATTATCTAGTTTGATATGTTGGTAGGCATAATACATATAGGGAGTCTCAAGGCTAATAAAATATTCAAGAAAAAGTCAAACGTGCCACTAACTTAGATGTATGACCAATTGGTCTTAATTTTTTTATGTTAGAGACATACATACACTGATTCTAAATGAGGTATGCAAACTTTCTGGGGATGTATAGCAACATCAGATACATCTGAAAGAAATGGAAAGATAGAAAAATCATACTAAGTTAAGAGTCAAAACAAGAAAACAAGTAGCTCTGTTGTACGTAAGTACAGGACCTGTTACCTCTGGTTTGACTCGAGTTAGCAAGATAAGTCGCTTTGTTGTACGTCGGTACAGACCTGTCACCGCTGTCTTGCTACCTTTAAAAATAAACCTTAAGACAAACTAATACACTTTGTTGTATGTAAATACAGACCTGTGTCCGATGTTTGCCTTTTAAAGAAAGTTTGCAATACCAAAAAGTTATAATCATTGTGTGTATGCCTTGATCATAAAAGTATGTCTATGTATGGGTCACGTAAGATAATTTCTTGATAAATAAAAAGGCCAAGGGATATTCCGAAGTGTAACATGTTTAAAAGGAAAATAATACCAACAATCAGCTAGAAATGTATGTCACGACAAACAATCAAAGGAATAAAAAATTCCTAAGTGTGAAAGTTTGAATACTGAAAGCGCGTATTTGACACCGCTATCTGATTGAACCTTTCTTTGACTATACTCATCAAATTTATTCTGTTAAGTGTTTAGTATAGGTTGTAAATTTTAAATAATGTAGATTAGTCTAAGTTTAATTTTTGTTCACAATTTTAACTTTAATTTATTTTATCCTATTTTTATTTTTTATTTTTTACTTCATTTTTTAATTTTATTTTTACTTAGGAAAAAGGTCAAAATTACTGAGGGTGCATTCCTAGTTGAATAAAATAAACATTGCGTGAAAATCTTGGGCTTAGGGTAAAAGATTTGGCATAGTTTATTTCGTTACACGAAAAAGTTGTAAAAATTGAAAAAGTAGAATTTATTTCAAAGATTTTCAAAATTTTCAAAATTTTCAAAGTTCAAATTCGACTTTAAGCTAAAATCGAAATGCATGTTCGAATTGGCAGGGACTTCGAGTTTGGCATTAAATTCGAAAGAGGTCACAAACTCGAAGGTGGTTGGTATAAATAGGTTAACAGTGACAAGTCATTATCACCTACCTTCGATTTTGAGCCATTCGAGTTTGTCCTGAGCGATTTCGAATTTGAGTCTTCGAGTTTGCCATCTTTGAATTTTCTACTATTTGTCGAGTTTTTGTGCAGTTGTGTTCGAGACTCCTAACAAGTCTAGGTATAATCAGCATTATTGTACAAGATTTAGGAGGTTTTAGACTCAATTTGAGCCAAAATCACTCGATTTTGACGTTTTAATGGTTTGAAGTAAAATTTTCAAAATAACAACGTTTGAACCGGTGAAACATCAAATTGATTACAAATATCTTTGATTAGAACTTATTAGGACTAATGGATGTAATTTTCTAAGTCTAAAATGGTTGGAATCTTGGATTTTTGTTGTCACTCAAACCGACATGTTCGAGTTTGATCATGGGTTCGAATTTGATCGTTGTTTCGAGTTTGTCATTAAACTCGAAGCAGCCAATAAATTCGAAACTAGGGTTGTTTCGAACTTGTCATTCGAGTTTACCATTATATTCGAATTATTTCCTTCAAATTTAAATCAAACTTGTAGAAATTCATATGTGTTGGATTTGGTACTTACACAAGTCCAAAATAAAACAAATTTGAATTTAAACAAGTTTATGTTTATATGGATAATTCTAATATTTTATATACTTTATTATGCAGATATGGCAGATAGAATTTTTGTTCCAAAGCATAATATGGTCATTTCTCCGAACCATGAGCTGCCTGAGGCTCAAGCATACCGCCAAATTGTGGATTTTTTGGTCGGTTCGAGGATTTCTTATGCACTGTCGCATAACATACAGATAGTGATCCCATACGTTCGTGAATTTTGGGATCATTTACAAGTTGATTGTACTGTTATTCCAACAGTATTAAGGACAAGGATTGCTGGACACCCTCTCGTGTCTTCAGCTGACGTATTGTGTAGACTGTTGCAGTTAGGCTCTCCAGAGCAAGAAAATGGGCCGATTGACTTTCCGATAACAATCAGGCAAGCTGCATTTATCATAATGGGATATAGCCTGGATGTGGCTAAGTCCTCGTATATGAAGAATGGACTGATCGGGCAATGGAGATATCTAGCACACGTTTTTATGGTGTGTTTTGCTGCCAAGAAAGCAGGATTTGATTATATCGTATCGAAAATTCAGTCGGGGATGATAGCGCTGGTGTACCATCAGAAATTCAGCTACTCAGAAATGTTCTTTGCAGAGTTTGTCCAGCAGATAACAGCTCCGGCACGAGAAAGATTTCTGTTATATCCAAGATTTGTGATGATGTTGATAAGACATTTCCTGCCGAACCTGCCGCAGCTTAACGATATTCAAAGTGTTGATGTCATTGATAAAAGAATATTTGCAGATTGCCAAGCACACAGAGGTGCTCTGGCTAGGCCAGTGGAGGCACCACTTTTTGGTACGGTGGTTAATCCGAATTTCCAAGTCGCTGAAGGTGCCAATTGGGTAGGGGAAGTTCAAATTCCACAGCAGCCACAACAGCAACAGCAACAGCCCAGGCCTCAGCAACAAAGGAGGAGGCAAAGACCGTCAGCAAGACAGACTCAGGCTGCTAGGCCTTCAACAAGCCAAGTGCAAGATACAGAAGAAACGGGTCCTTCGAATATAGCCTCCGTAACTGATCCAAGGGTGGAGACCTTGGAGGAGATTTGGGCAGCTGGGCCGCATGCCAATGAGAAAATTACTTTTGAGCTCATTGGAAATATCTTGGAACCTCCCGAAGGGGAAGAAGATGTTTTTAGGCAGATAGAGGATTATGTACATGTTGAAGAAGAGAGTGAGTCGGAAGAAATGGAAGAGATTGAGATAGAAGACGTAGCTGTCGAAACAACAACAACAGAGATAGAGGATCCGGATGTCCGTATAGGCAGATATGGATCCAGAATCTTAGTTATTGATGAAGCATCCAGACAAAGAAGAGCTTCGAGGGAGTCAGATGAGTCAGATTTTGAGGAAGAAGAAATAACTCATTTGGTGCCTAGGCATAGGGCCAAAAGGCACCGTTTTATGCAGGGAGCTTCATCAGCCTCTGATTCTGAGCCAGAAATGCCTACCGCTCAGCCATCAGAACAAACATCCATTCCGCCACCATCACCACCTGTTCAAACAACCATTCCCTCACCAATCATTCCAACTCCCATCCAATCAATTCCATCCACTTCATCAACCTTCACAGATAATCAATGGTTTTCTGAGCTTAGGAGAAAGGTTGACTTCCAACAAGTCCAAATCTTTCAGTTGACAAAAGCTATTGGTGAGATACAGGCGCATAACGCCAATGTTGACAACGAGAATGCTGAGTTAAAGAAATTTGTTGGAAAGATTGAGGAAGAGAATCTGGAGCTGAAAACGTTTGTTGCAGACCAAGCTGCTGAAATCCGATCGATGAGGTCCCTTATTAAGCAGTTAATGAAAAATCTAAAAGCTCAGGGGGAGACAAGTTGTAGGGATCCTGAGGAGCAGCGAAGGGGAGATGATGACGATGGCAATGATCCCAATGCACCTGAAGAGAATGAGCCAGTAGATTTTCCTGCTGCTCTATATGCTTAAACTCAGGGGGAGCCTAGTCAAAGTGGAGCTGAAGGAGGAGAAGCCAGTTCCTCAAAGATCACGGAAAGCGACATAAATGAAATGATTGAAGCTTTAATGAATATTGAGGAAGAGGCGTTGGAGTTTGATTTTGAAGATGAGGGTGATGAGTTGGAAGAAGGGGAGATTGAAGATATTCCGGAATGGCAACCAGATGATAAAGTGTTAGGTGATGAGGAAGATGAAGCAAATGAGATTATTATTCAAGAAAATCCCATCACCGAAACATATCTGCCAAGTGAACATAATGTGATTGACATCGAAGCGGTTAAAGCTGCGTTAAATGCTGAATCACAATCCGAAGAGCCTGCCAGAGAGCTTACCAATGAAGAAAAGAGAAAGTTGTGGTTTAGGGCAGAGAAGAAGAAGTCAGATGTGAAGGAAAAGATGTGTGTGTCTAGTGCTGGAGAGCTATCAGGAAATATACTAAGCTGGTTCTTTGATCGAGAACTGCAGCTATTCATTATTAAGCGAAAGGATGGTCTCCAGTATCTTAGGAGAAGATTGCAAGATTTCAATTCCTTGCCAAAGGTTGAGATAAAGGCGTTGGCATGGAAGGAGCTTATAAATATCGGAGACGACCCTTATGCTGAAATCATAGCAAAGATCATTAGAAGGGAAGGGAGGTCGAGAAAATTTGAAAGGCTCAATCCGAGAGTTGGCAAAAGAGTGATGGACAATACTAGAATTGATCCTTCGACTGGTAGATCTTGGATGAGAATACAATATAAACCAGTTAGATGTTTGAAGAAAGTTCCATTGAGAACAATGCCACAAGATGTTCTTGCGAACTTGAAATGGTGGTACGTTGACAATGAATCAGCAGAGGCAGTTATGGAAGATCATGAGGACAAGGTAATTTTGAAAGTATATGATCCTTTGCATCTTGTTAACATATCCCAAAGCAACTTGCAGAAGCTTCATGAACAACCTATCTATTACCATGAAGGTTGGAAATCAGAAGGCAAGAAGTATGAAAAGGTAGTCAAGGTGTGTATACAAAAGGGATTGTATGCAGGTAGTATTTTGAACAGAACTTAGAACTTAATCAAAATGTAAATAGTTAGAAGCTATCGTCAAGGGGGAGTCTGTTGGTACACCTTGTGTGACGATAGCAGTCTAAGTATAGTTGACATTTTGTGTAAGTCAAAATTTCGTAGTATTGAATATTAACTAGTGTTTGATATATGTGATTTGGTGTGTTTGATATTTATTGATTGTATATTTGAACTTGATGTAATGTATTACAAGAAGTTCAAACATAAAGTCCAAAGATTAATTCAAACATAAGTTAAAACATTTATTCAAATAGAAGTTTGACATGTAAAATTCGAATTTAGGGTAAATTCGAATTTAGCATAGAAGGTAAATTCAAATTTGTCATGTGGACAAATTCGAATGGGCTTTGGGCCTGGTTCGAGTTTGTCCCATGACAAACTCGAATGGGTCTCTATAATTAGGGATTAACTCGAATGATTAGAAGACTTTTCGCAGAATTTCGTGAGTGATTAGCAGAAGGCGATCTCGAGTTTATCAGCAATCTGTGTGTGTTTTCGGAGAGAATCATCGTGTAGGTTCGTTCGTAGTCGTTCGTACAACGCCGTGGTAGTCTCCGTGTTCCGTGCGTGTGATCTTACCGTCAAGCCGCTAACGAGGATTCCGCAATCGTTGGTGTGTGTCGCGTCTAGATAGATCTATAGTGTGAAGACCTTACAGTTTCCATTTTACTGAATCCGTTGCATATGTTCTAAGCAATTATTGCCTATTGAGCAGAACAATATCATAAGTGATTCAGTTGACGCGACTTTCATTAAAATTTAGAGTTAACTACAAGATAATTAAAAATATATTCTGCTTAGGTAGTTAGAATTGGAAGTTCGCTTGTTCTCATGGTTCATACAAGGTTGGCCAACTTGATTCATGCTCAACAAGCTGCTGAAAATATCAAATTTTGTTGTCTTCTGCGTCAGCTTGTGGGACTTAAAACAAAATTTTGTCACCGCCGCTGCTTTGCGCGGGTACACTACTATATATATATATATATATATATATATATATATATATATATATATATATATGTGTGTGTGTGTGTGTGTGTGTGTGTGTGTGTGTGTATGTATATATCAGGAGTGGATCAAATGAGGACCGTCCTTAAAATGAAGAGGGTAAGAACCACTAAAAATGAGACACGTCATCAATATTAATCCACATCATCAAGGGTATTTTGGACATTTATAAATTTAAATTAAATTATAAAACAAAAAAAGAATTAATTTACTCTTCCCAATTTCCATATTTACATCTTTAAATCTCTCTCCCCACCATAATTATTCACATTCCAAAACAAAATTATTTTTTTTTCTCTCTCTCCCATGGTGCCACACACACCATCATCTTCTCCAATGGTCTTCCATCCCGATTTCACCAACGTCAATGACGTGAACCCGACACCACAAAACCCGACACCAACGTCAATGACGTGAATTGTGTACCACCGCCGGCGTGAATTGCTTGTTTGAACCGTGAACCAAAGCCTGCATCTTCCTCCTCCTCTTTTTCTTGAATCGTGAACCGCCGCTCGCCGTGAACCCTTTGCTTTCGTGAACCGTGTACTGGGCCGCTGTGAATCGCTTGCTTGAACCCTGAACTGCCGCTCATCTCCTCCTCACTTGCTTGACCTGTGAACCGCAGTGGACAGATCAAAGTACAAACCATCCTCCTTCGTGAATCACGGTGGCGTCGTGAATCATTGAAGTTGTTATGAATCACTGTGGACAATCGAACTGATTCACAATAAGTGATGTCGTTGAAATCGGTGTTGTGAACCATAAGTTGTGTCGTCGAAATCGGTGGTGTCATAAATCACGATGACATTGTGAATCATTGTAGGTGTTAGGAATCACGATGGTGCCAATGAAATCAGTGTTGCCTAATTCACAATTAAAAACCAATAGATTTAATTTGAAATATGTGATGCACAATGACTAAAATGCCCTTTTATTATATTTCACCTCATATAATATTCAACTTAATGACGTTTATGCCACCTTGTTTCTCATTGGTGGATTCACAAAATAAGGTAATTATATTGGTTCTAATTACCGTCCTCATTTTAAGTAGTCCTCATTTTATCCTCACCCTATATATATATATATATATATATATATATATATATATATATATATATATAAAGAGAGAGAGAGAGAGAGAGAGTCAAGTTCAAAAAAATATCTTTTTAAATCAAGTGCATCCGAATGTACCAACCTTAAAAAACTTTTTTTAATTTTTTTCTCATAACCATGTTTAAATTAATGTTATACACATGATATATAAATTTTACATGCATTCACACTTTTTGTGTGCTTAAAATTATGTGAATGTTTAATGCACATTTATGTGAATGGTCATCCAAGTGTATGATCATTCACACCATTCACATGATCATTATTTACCATTTAGCAGATTTATGATATTGCTGCTTTTGAAAAAAAGTCTTATAATGTTGTCTTATACATGTCTATTAAAAAAATATAAGTGAATAATCATTCACATAAGGGTACGCTGGGTACGCTGAAATCTCATAGGTACGCTGATGAACCTGTATATATATATATATATATATATATATATATATATATATATATATATATATATATATATATATATATATGTGTGTGTGTGTGTGTGTGTGTGTGTGTGTATATATATATATATATATATATATATATATGGATGAGATCCATTGTGAACAAGATATTGTTGAAAAAAAATACATATAATCATTCATATATATATCAGGCATGGTAATGGGGCGGGATCGGGGTGGGGACCCCAATCCCCGTCCCCAACTTCCCATCCCCGGCAGGGATTAAATTTCTCATCCCATCCCCGCCCCACCGGGGTACGGGGATCCCCGTCAGGGTTTCGGGTAATTTGTTCGTTTGACAATCGATTAAAAAACTAAATAAATTGACATAAGATAGTATAAAATAGTAAAATTAACATGATAAATCTTAATGATAAGTATCACCCTAATATGACCGATTACGAAATTAAAATAAACTACGTAACAAACGAAAATGCAATAATTTGTAGCAACACCATCAATTCATGGAAATACAATTCATACGAAAATACATAACAAACGAAAATACGTAAATTCCCCGTCAAATTCCTCACACCATCATACTTTACAGCATCTCCACTGTAGCAGAATCTACAATAAAGTTTAAACAAGATACAATTAGTATTTGACATCTTATTTTAAACATTTGTAAATTAAAGTTTATACAATTACCATGAGCATCTGGATCATCATCTTCAAACACGGTTGCAATGTTAGCAGCTGTTAATTGATCACCTGCTTCTGAAATAAACAAAAAAATATGCATGTTACATTACAAAATAAATAATAAAAAACAATTACATTAACGAAACTTGATAAAAATATATTTCATCATCTCTTCTCGTACCCAACTTTGTGAACACGTTAATGTTTCAATTGTGTCCAGAAGAAGTCGGTTTCGATGCGGACTAATCAATCTTCCACTAGCACTAAAAGCTGACTCGGAAGCCACAGTAGAGACGGGAATAGCCAATATGTCTCTAGCAATAGCTTGTAAAATTGGATACTTTGCTGCCTTTATCTTCCACCAAAGCAACACATCAAACTTTCCAGGTTGTGGCTCAATTTCATCCTCTAAATAATGATTAAATTCAGTTTTCACAGCAGATGGATGATCTTTGCTCTTAGACATTAAGTACATATCCCAAAGAGTCAAGTCTCCATTGCCAGACACATCATTTACAGATCCTTGCATGCTATCTCTAACCACTTGTTCACTTTGTGAATTTTTCTCTTGGTATTCATTTACCAACTCAACACAAAGCCTTTTCACATTCTCAATTTGAACCTTATGATCATTAGAGTATACATGTGGAAAATAAAATTCAATCATTTCGATCTTGTATCTTAGGTCTAAAACTGTAGCAACACCCATCAATTCATTTGGTTTACCCCAATACTGCTCAAATTTACCAATCATATGTGTAGCCATATTGCTAATGACACTACTAATAGATAAAATCCATTTGGATAAGGCAAGCCTAATCTCAAAAATCTTGGAAAAGTACATATTAGCCGTGGGATAAGATGTTCCCGAAAATAAAAGAGTAATATCATAAAACAACTTCAATCTCTCAAAAATTTGTTGTGCATTTTCCCAATCTAATGGACTAGGCAAGGTCTTGTAAAGAGGTTCACGTTGTTTTAAACGTGCAAACACATATTTATAAATCAAAGTAGTTTTTAACATGAGAAAAGTGGAATTCCATCTAGTTGGACAATCCAATCCTAGCTTTTTTGAATAAGTTAGTTTCAATTGTCTACAAGCTTCCTCAAACTTCTCGATCCTTTTGGGTGTTGCTGTCCAAAAATTCACACTTTCATGCACATTTTCAATAGCATCCTTAATAACATCCAACCCTATCTTCACAACTACTTCAAAATATGTGCACAACAACGCATGTGAATGTAAGAACCATCATGCATCAATTTACTTAATTGCAATTTATCCTTAATCTTACCAATCATAGAATCATTTGTTGTGCATTGTCGACGGTGATGGTTGACAACTTTGTATCGATATTTCATTCCATCAATGCATCTATCAACACATCAGTTAAAACTTCACTTGTGTGGGGGCAAGGCACGTAAGCAAACCTAATTCATAAATATAATAACAATTACAATATGTAACCAAAATTTAATAAAACTAAGAAGAAACTAATTGTTACCTTAATAGTTGACTTTGTAAAGTCCACTCATCATCAATGTAATGCGCTGTAATAGTCATAAAACCTCTTGTTTGACAAGATGTCCACATATCCGTTGTAGCGGCCATCCTAATTTGATTGATCTCCAAAGTCTTAACAACTTTATTGTTCTGTCGATCATAAAGTTTGATGATGTCACTCTTCACCGTATTACGAGTTGGACACTTGAATAATGGTTGAATCGTTTTCGAATAAAGCCTAAACCCAACTTGATCAACAACAGAAAGCGGATATTCATGTAAAACAATCATTTTTGCAAGTGCGTCCCGTCCATCTTTCTCGTTATATTCACGAATGGTTAAATTGGATTTCGTACTACTTGACAAAAGTTTTTGTCAAAGATGCGTTGTTTTCCCTGCCACACACCTATCCATATGATCGTACAAATGTTTGGTTCCATTTTTTTGCTCCCCTCCAAGTAACTTCTTACAGTAGTTGCATTGTGCTTTGATAACTCCATCCATCGTAATTCTTTGAAAATGTTGCCAAACAACACTTTTCAGCCTTTACTCGAAGGTTCGATATTTGGTTGGCTTGAATCTTCGACGGTTTGTGGTGTAGAATCATCCTTTGGAGAGTTTGAAGAAACGGCCGATGTATATTAATCCTTTGGAGAGTCCGAATTCATTTACGTGTCTGTCAAATTAAAATTCTAAGATATTAGTAACTAATATTATTAAATTGAAGAATATGTCTAGGTAATAAATAACTAAACTAACTTTGTATTTAACATTTGCCTATAATTATATAAGTTAGTTTCAGTAAAGTAACTTCAAAAATAGAAAACAATGCAAGATTATAATTATATTCCAAGCAAAGTATGTTTCAAACTAACTTCAAATCTAGATAATAATGAATAAAGTAAGTAATAAATGACACATAAATTTGAAATGGGTAAAGCCTAATTTGGAATTCTATTGGAAAATTATAAAAACTAGAAAAACTTGAAAATCTTACCAATGAATTATAAGCAAAAATATGTATAGGCTTATTCCATATTAAGAAACAGTGACAGATTCATAAAAAAGCAACAGATTTATTGATACAGTAAATCATATTGTCATATTCCATATTAAGAAACAGGGACAGATTCACAAAAATATGTTTTATAGATTACCAGTCATTCTCTTTGAAATGGGTAAAACACATTCACACATGATATATTGATACAGAATTATAGAGACAGGTTCACAGATCTAACCAGATTTTTATTTTCATATTTCTATACTAAATTTATTTCTATATTTCTATATCAAATTTATTTTCATAAAAAGCAACGAGTTTCAATAGATCTGTAGATGCAAGACAACATTTATATACCCAATGTATTTTCAAAATAAAGTGTATAAGAGATATAGAGAGACCGAACCTGTTGCAGTCCGCAGATGATGTGGAGACGACGACGAGATGACGGTTGCTGCCGCTGCTGGTGAGGAGTGGTCGACTTGCAGTTCGCTCGCCAGTGGTCTGGCCGGTGGTGGGCGGTGGTCTGGTTTGTGGTGGGAGGTGGACCGGCGGCGTGGAGCACTGGTGCAGCAACCAGTAGTGTGCCGATTGGAGAGAGTATGAGGAAATGAGTCAATGACAAATGAGGCAGACACACTTAATTAGGGTTAGGAGAAAAGAAATGTATCTGATTTTTTTATTGAAAAGCCTTTAAATTAATTATTTTATCGGGTTAGGGGGATTACCCGCCCCGCCCCCGACATTTTCATTTCGGGGATTCCCCGAACCCGTCCCCATCCCGAGTCAACTCGGGTTTTCCCCGGTCAAATTAGGGTCGGATATCAGATTCCCCATCGGGTTCGGATTTTTTTGCCATGCCTATATATCAACAAGTGTTTGTAACATGATTCATATGATTCAAAAGGTTTATAGAAGTGTTTTCAATAAGATTCAAAACATTCAAAAGGTTTATAGTAGTTTTTATGGCAAGATGCATAGCATTCAAAAGATTCGACAAATTCTAGGATTCAATAAAATCCATAGGATCCAATAAAATTAACAGGTTAATCAAAAGGTTTGGTAGTATTTTCAACAAGATTCATAAGATTCAAAGCTTTTTTTATGGTTATGCACAATTTTCACAATGATGAAGTGTTCACAAAAGATTTTTAGTCTATATACACACACACAGGGGTTAAATATGAAAAAACCAACATATTATTCATACTTTTGCGGTTTAGTCCCTTTGTGTTATTTAAACCATATAAATTCTCAAGTTATTTATTTGTTTGTGATTTTTGTGAATTTTTTTCCATAAAAGTATTCAACTTTGAGAACTTTTCGGAGAAAATAGTAATAACATGTTGGTTTTTTTGTGAAAGAAAACAAGGTTGATTATGCAAAAACAAAACTTTTATGATAATCAAATTGAAACAATAACTTGAGACTTCTTAGGGAAAAAAATAACATGGAATGAAACCGCAAAGTTTAGTTTTTTTTCATATTAAACCCTATATTCAGTTATTCATTCATACATTTTACATCATTATTATTTTATAAAGTTTTAAACTAAACATCACAACTTTCATATTTTGTAACACCCTCCCTTTTCGCACAAATGCCACGTCATTTACATTACACAGGTAGACTCGAATACGTAAGCACAGAAGCTCGTGAGTACTCGAGGCTTAGACTCTGCAACATAAAGACATAACACACATATACACATAGCACATACACGATATCAATCCCTATCCCTGTCCCTGGAAATCAACATCACTACTCAGGTATGAACACATAGCATGAGATCTGAAGCCCTGCACACACGATCACTGAGGGGACCCTTCCCCGGCTAACGACCGCAAACAGCAGTGGTTAGCTAAAACCCTGTAGCACGGGCGCGAACTGGTTACATGCCCTGCCTTGTATACACGACCCAAGAACTGTTAGGGACGGTCAGCCCGCATGATCACTCATCGCGAATCACCGTCTGTATGGAACTCATTATGGACCCCTTGACTGGATCTCATCTCATGCACATATAACACATATGTAGGAATAGAATCATACCTGAAGGCACTGGGTTCACATATAATCTCAATTCATCGATCTTCACTTTCTCATCGCATCCTCTTATAACTCTACATGGTTCATTCACTAACACAGTAGATAATCAATCCACTTGCAATAACACATAAAGACATCTCCGTCGAATCACTAAACGCAATATCATAGATGTGGATAGTACACACACGAACTTAAATCCACTTTCAATATGATAATCCACTATCAGTAGGATCAATCCACTAGCACATCACAAGCGCATTCACAATTATTACCCATATAGCTCACATAACTCAATAGGATTAATCCACTAGTATAACTCAATTCCCAGACATGTCAATCCACTAGCAACCCCAACTTACCACAATATCCCACTCTATCGCATTGACAACACATGTATACCCAAACATAACAATCCCGCACCTCTGTCACTGTCTCTCACAGTCATAAACCCACACAAAATAACGACACGCAACAGAATACACACCATATCACAAACACATACCAATGGTCCCCCCCCCCCCCCACAATCAATACACACACTCGAGACAAGTTCAGAAATACGTACACGAAATAACATCAGCAGCATCCCGAGCTTCCTCTGCAGTCGCCTGAAATACCCGACCCCGCGCCCTAGTGTCATGACGACTGGGTGATGACGTCTCCGCCCTGGCCCCACTAGAACTGGCCCCCCCTGCACTGATGGTCCCAGCTCCGGACAGTCCCTCACTCTGTTTCCCGGCCTCCCACAACGGAAGCACAATGCCTCTAGGACGGTACACGTGGAAGCAGCATGCCCCCGCTGGCCGCATCGGTAACATCTGGGCACATCCGACGCACACGGCCCACTGTGGCGACGATGGCACCTCGGGCACTCCCGATCCCTTCCAAAACTCTCGAACCTGCTACCCCAATCTCGAGACCTCTGTCCCCCGCTGCTCTGACTCTGCTCACTATATCGCGAACTCTGTCTCCGACTCTGATCATCTGACCGCTGACTCTGCGTCGGTCCGCTCGACCTCCAATCTTTACCCCTGTCTCTTTCTCTATCTCGTCTGTCTCTCGAACTCTGACACGAGTGTCGCCGCTGATCTGACTGCCGCTCCCTAGACGTGTCTCTGGAACGCCTTTGATCACCTGAAGACTTCTCAGGAGTCCTCGCACGTCGGCGCTGAGAAGACGACTGCTCCCTCTGCTTGACTATCTCCCGCACCCTTATGCGGGCCACTCCAATGCTCTGGAAAAAGTGGGCGTCTCATGCAATCCAACAAACTCTCTGATATCTGTTCGCAACCCATCGATAAACATATCGGCCTTCCGCTGCTCCGTGTCGATATGCTGAGTAGCAAACTGGGAGAACTCATTAAACCGGTACACGTACTGCTGCACCGTCATCTCACCCTGCTGCAAATGAAGGAACCGACGCTCCATTTCCTGCCTCTCGTCTCTCGGAATGTACTGCAGCTCAAACACAGCTCGGAACTGATCCCACGTCATCGCATAAGCTGCAGAAGATGTCATCGCTGACTCAATAGATTTCCACCACTGGGATGCCCCTCCCCTCAGCAAATAGGTCGCGTAACCGACCATATCCCTCGGATCCACGTGTGCAACTCGAAATGCAGTCTCTATCTCTCTCTTTCTCTCTCCCTGCCATAGCAACTCCGGGCTCACCACTGCCACGGAACTCAGGTGGGGCTCCTGTCATAAAGTCCTTAAAGGATCCACCCCTCCGAGTAGACGAACAAGCACCAGTCCCCGACTCTGTCCCTGTCGGCGGAGCAACCGGCCCCGGACCCTGACCCAAACCCTGCTGTCTGTAGAACTCTGTCAAGACCTCCAGAAGCTCTAACCTACGAATATACTCGTCGCCCGCCGGCTTACCCGCACATGCCCCTTCACCCTGATCTGCCATGACGATCTGCACAAACCGAAGCAATTAAGAATAACAGAAAAGACCCAGCGTCGTACAATAAGCTAGGTCAGTTAATTCCACTAAGATCGCTCTCAAGAAGGATCCCCCGAGCATCTGAACAAGGTTTAACTTAAGCATCCGCTAATGATACTCAGACTTCAAACCACAAGTTCTGATACCATCATGTAACACCCTCCCTTTTCGCACAAATGCCACGTCATTTACAATACACAGGTGGCAATAACGCATAACATATATATAACACATGTGTCAGAAGATAATACAGATCACTCCTAATTAAATCTTTTGCACAAAAAGTTAATACAGTAATCGCAATTCAGCACAGACTACAACCCTGACTATTACACACACATACAGATTACAAGTCCCAAAGAAGCTATCACAAGAAGTCACGAAGATCCCTAGACCCCGATCCAGCGAACACAGCTACCGATCCCTTCTCTGATCCCCAGAACATGGTAGACTCGAATACGTAAGCTCGTGAGTACGCGAGGGTTAGACACTTCAGCATAAACACATAGCACACATATACACATAACACATACACGCATAGCAATCCCTATCCCTGTCCCTAGCAATCAACATCACTACTCAGGTATGAACACATAGCCTGAGATCCGAAGCCCTGCACACACAATCACTGAGGGGACCCTTCCCCGGCTAACGACCGCACACAGCAGTGGTTAGCTATAACCCTGTAGCACGGGCACGAACCGGCTGTAGGCCCTGCCGTGTATACACGCCCCAAGGACTGTTAGGGACATTCACCCCGCGCGATCACTAATCGCGAATCACCGTCCGTATGGAACTCATCACGGACCCCTGGACTGGATCTCATCTCATGCAGATATAAAACATATGTAGGAACATAATCATACCTGAAGCCCACGTCCCTGTCTCATACACATTGCATAATATACACGCACAATATACACACACAATAATAGCTACACAGCTATGACTCGTAAAACGATCCCGCGATTTAGAAAAGAACTCGAGTACTCACCTGATCAATCCACTAATCTCGAAATCTCTGACTCGGCTTAGCTCGCTGTTGGCTCGTCCCTGAAATTACACGGATCCCAAACTGTTAACACAAACCCATGAACACAAATACACACAACAACTTCACAACGGACCCATAACTAAATCAGACCCAAAAGCAACCCCAAACGGACCCAAGAAGCAACCCCAACAGATCCCCAAACACGAAACAAAACCCGACCCAACACCCCCAGACCGAACCCGATCCAGCAGCCGATCGCAGACCGCGTCCCCCCCCCCCCCCCCCCCCCCCCCCCCTAGGCCCCAATGCGTCGTGACCACGACCGCAGGATCGCGACCGCGACCCCTGCGTCTGGCTTCCTCCCTGTTCGTCGATCAGTGGCTACCCAGGGGTTTTTCACCCCAAAACTCCGATTCCATCTGTCAAAAACATATGAAGCAGATACATAATCATATAATAGGCTTAAAAGCCGATTCTCACAACTCCGCACATATCACACGAATTTTAGGGATCAAGTCATAGGTTTCTTACCTCCTTGAGCTCAGGAACACAAGGATGATGGTGAAGATGAACTCAATTTCAGGAAATCAAATCTTGATTCTTGATGTGTTTCTTGTTGATGGAAAGGTCACGCACACATACACACTCCTCAGCACACACTCACGCTTCCTTAATAAAGAAAGAAAAGGAAGCAATATATATTTTCCACTTTAGGCGGGTTCCGACCCAATAACCCGAACCCGATATTCCATTTTCACAATTAATATCAACTTAATCCATTTAAAATCCACGAACCCATAAGCACAATTAATTCCACTAAATTGACAACTCGGCGACACATATAACTCATTTCCAACACGTATAAATCCACTAATCGGGATCTCATTGGACCAACACAATACGATTAAATTGAACATCCACTAAAATAATTACACGCAATTATTCAGAAAACGGGATGTTACATATTTATACTTTTGAAACACTTTTAAAATATTTTGTCTACTTTTTAAAATTAATGTCTCGCTCGATAATATTGTGAGTCAATTAATTATGCATGGTGAATCCATATTTAGTTTTTAATTAAAACATTTCTTAAAAAGGCATTTATGCATCACATAATATACAAAATTTATCCGATTCAAGCTTTGTAACTACTAATTAATAGTTTTCAACTTTACAAAAGTTATTAGTATCAATATTGAATGATTATCATTAAAATTTATTCGTTATAAAGAAATAATGATGACAGAGAAAATTTTGCAAAATATCATCAAACTATACGTTTACTTCGATTAAGTCTCTAATACGTTTCTTTGTCTAATAAGTCATTCAACTGATTAAAACTTATGAATTTGATATGCTATATGTTGCCAAGCTTACATGGCATACATGTGTCATCCATGTGTCAAAATGTGTTTAGATGGCGCACATTTGATGATATATATTTTTTCGATCAAGTCTCTTAATCAAAAATTTTTCTTAAAAACCCATCATACTCAATATATATTTCAATTAAGTCTCTCAATCAAAATTGTTTTTCTTCAAAAACCTTTTGTAAAATTTGAGTAGACATAAAATCCAATGTTTTCGATGGTGAAACCAACAAAAATAAAACAAATTTTTAGGGAATATATGTAATGAAACGATAGGTCAAAACAATATTTTTTAAAACTTAGTATTTCGTGTTTAGAGCAAAAGATATGTTGATAAAACTCGTTAAATTAAGTAAATGTGTTGACAAAATACTTCAACTGTTATATTTAAATTTGTTTTTTGAAAATACATCAACATAAAGTAGTTAAACATAAAAAAACATAAAACAAATTGGCATTTTGAAATTAATTTTTTTTTAAACATCTGGTGTTCCAGATAAAATAAGTTGTTTTTGATACAAAAACATAAATAATGATTATTTTGAACAAATGTTTATCTAGACCTAATTTTTTAAATATATTTAACGAGTTCATCTCGACTAAACTTTAAACAATAACAAAATGATGGTTTTAATTTTTTTAATTTATTTTTTTTGCATTCACGTATGTGTAATGTGTGTGTCAATTGAGCAACCACTTAATTTCATAAAACAATAAATATCATGAGTATTATCAAAATAAGGGATTTATGTTGGAAAAAAATTGGTTAAGGGAATAATTTGACAAAATAATTTAGTTGACGGACTTAATCGAAAAAAATCATAGATTTATAAAATTCACATCAGCAATTGCAACCCGTTAAACATATTATAGATAACTTTTCTTGATAAAAACACTAATTTCGAGATTTTTATCTATTTAAGGTACTTATCAGACAAAAAAAATGATTGGAAGACCTAACCGAAAAAAAATAGTTCGATGATTTTTGCGAAATTTCTCCTAAATAAAACATAGTGTCTTGTCAAGTTTGGATTTTTAAGTTTATTATATTTATCATATCATGATTTTTTGTACTAGTTTAATAATATTACTTTATTTATAATAAAAAAAAACTTATATATTATTTATAAGTTACTAATTTATTAAATATATCGGTATAATTTATAAGTACGTTATTAGAAAAATACTTTAATTGCAACCGTGTGATAAATTATAATATTCATTAACAATGAAAGATAACGACTAGTATTAAAAGAAAACGATATAACCAATTTTAAATATAATAAAACGACAAAAATAACAACATTTTTTGTTTTAAACATATTCTTATAAAATAATGAACTGATTGTCAGGAGATAACAGTAGAGTAAGTTCATCTTTTATCTGCAATAATTACATGGGTTATCTGTCAAAAATAACAGTAATCTTTTTTTTATTTTTACTTATTATAGTCATATTATTGTTTTTTTTTCATCAGTAACAGTCTTTTATGGGTTTATTACGTAAAACCAACATGTTTTCACGTTTTTTTACGTTTTTGTCACTCCATATTATTTTTTCAGAAAAGTCCTCAAGTTAAAATTATTTTTATTGGTTTTGTAAAATTTGACTATTAAAGCCCAGCTATAATTGGTAAACCGGGTTTTTAAAAACGGAAAACCGGATTTTAATAGTAAAATTTCCCTAAACAAAAAGAAAAAATAATTTGAGGATTTTTCTGGAAAAAAATAACATTGAGGGACGAAAACATAAAAAACGTGAAAACATGTTGGTTTTTTTTTTATAATAAAACCATTTGTTTTATTTTTTTACTAATTATAATCATTTTTACGTGTTAACAACAACCAAACACTCCCTTTTTATAACTAAATAGATTATTATGTTGCCAAACACCACCTTTACAACCAAACACCCCCTCATCTGCTTCATCTTCAACCTAATTCTCCAGAAACATAAACGCACAAATTCACATAAAAAAAATCCAAATTAACTTTTTAAAAACATACAAATCGAAACTAGAATAGAAACACAATTCAAATTTTAAAATCGAAAAGAATTTGGTTGATGCATCATTCGTTGAAGCACCCTCCATCCCCCGGTTTTTTCATCGCCTTTAAAAGCAACGTAAACCCAGGTGGGTGTTCTTCTTTGAGTGATTTGACTTCGTTTTCTGTTATTCAATTCTTTTATGGGTGTTAGTTCATGCACCACATCTACATCATAGAATTGACCTAAAATATGTATTTTTTCATAACTCATCATTGTAGTTTATTTGTTTACACACTTTTGTCCAATCATAAGATAAATATTTATAGGTCAAATGCATAGAGGTGGTGTATGAGAAATTAGAGGTGGTGCATGAAGAAATAGCCTTATTTTATGGCTTTGATTCGGTTTTAATGATTCAATTTGTTTGAAAGCTTAGGTAGAAGAGTTTGGGTTGACTTGCCTGATTATGGGGATGAACTCATAAAACCCTAAGGGTGTTTGGTTCGCGGATTTACTGGGATTCACTGGGATTTGCATTTAAAATATGTGTTTGGTTCGCAGATTTCAGTAAGAATTTAAAATCACAGGATTTCGTAAATCTCTTCCTTCTTTGTTATTTAAAAAGTCAGCCTCTCCCCTAGGATTTTAAATCACAGTTATCTTGCATTCTTCATATTAACAAATTTTTCTATAAGATAATGCATAATCTTTGACAAAATTCTGACAAATGCAAATGCTGCATAATGCAAATCCCAGAGAAAAAAAATCTGCGTTAGGTTCGGGGATTTCCTGGGATTCACTGGGATTTGCATTTAAAATCCTGTGTTTGGTTCACAGATTTCAGTAATGATTTAAAATTCCAGGTTTTCTTAAATCCATTCCTTCTTTGTTTTTTAAAAACGCAGCCTCCCCCCTAGGATTTTAAATCCCAGTTACCTTGCATTTTTCAGAATAACAATTTTTCCTAAAAGATAATGCAGATTCTTTAATGTAATACTGAGAAATGCAAATGCTGCATAATGCAAATCCTTTGACAAAATCCAAATCCTAGAGTAAAAAACGAACCAAACGCCCCCTATTGTCTCATCACGCTCGTTGGTGTACGGAAGAGAGTTTAACGAAGGTGGTGGCAGTTTATTAGATCTAGGTGTATCACTGGTTACCGGTATAAAAAGGTTATATATAGGGTTTATTACTTAAATAACAACCTACTTTTTATTTTTATTTTTTTATTATGGCAATGTGTTTTATTTTTATCATTTAATATATTGTATGAAATAACAACCTACTTGTTGTTTACCGGTTAAATGCTATAGTCGGAAATAAACCAAAAGTTGGTTCCATTATTTGGGACAAAATTTACGAGATTACTATTTAAAAAAAATTACTTGCTATTTTAAGCAATTCTCTTTTTTTCATGATTTAGAACTCATAAACATTGGATTATTTGTTGAGTGTGAAATGAATATGGGGTGCAATATATGATGGTGGGAAGACAGATGAAGGAAATGTTACAAGCTAATAAATGTGAGTTTTTTTTTTGTTTTTTTTTTTTTTTTGCTTAATGCAAAGAAGCAGGATTACAAAAACATCATGAGTTTTTTTTTGCTCCATAAATATCAAAGTTTGTTTTCTTTCCTGCCTTTATCAGTTCATCAGATTTTTTTTTTGTTTTTGAAATAGTTGTGCATATGGTTTAATTCATTTGACATTTGGAATTGTTTTGATTTACGGTTGATTTTTAGATATGTTGATGTTATTGATAATATTGTAACATACTTGGAATTAAATTGTTGTAATTGAATATTTAGTTTAAATTTCGAATTTAATGTGATCAAGTTGGATTGTGTATGATAATTATGTATTTGGAAATTTAAAAAGTTGGTTGCTATGTTAAGAAATTAAAAATTTTAGAATTTCAAATTATTAAGTAAGTATAATGAATTATAAGTGTTAGTGATTATAAAATAAAGATTGAAACTTTATTTAAGAAATCAGATAAGTAGATGTGCTAATTGTGCCAAAAGCTGAAAATGATGAATAAAAAGACCATTAGTCTTTTATTCTCATTGTACCAACTCTTTATTTCAAAGAACACACACTTTCTAAATACTCTACTGGAAATTGAATTTTTGGAAAGAAAATTCGTGAATCAAGGCAGAAATAACGAGAATCAAGTGAGATTTAAGGTAAGAAAACGAATTCTTAAGTTGGGGTTTTATTTTGGAGAGTTTAAATGCAAATTCGGATTTATAAATCTGATGAAATGATGTTGCATGTGTGTTATTCAAGTTGGAAAACATCAATTGAAGTTCCCTGAAGCTTCAGAAACAAGAATCGCCCATTGAATCGTCCAAAAAGGTGAGAAATCTAAATTTTTGTGAGCTTTTGTGTTCTTAAGAAAAATTCCAAATTTTGATTAAATCTGGACAAATTAACATGTTATGGATGGGGAAAATGAGTTAGAAACACTCCGATTATGTTAATATAACATTATTTCGGGTTGCATGTGTTTAAAAGTAAGTTTGGCAAATTTTTGATAAAAATTCGTAAGTTGCGACTTCAACCTGCAAGTCGACTCGGCGAGTCGCAGGGGGTGACTCGGCGAGTCGCCAAGACCACCAAGAACAATAAAAAAATTTGCTAACTGCCGAACCCGAACTCGGATGGAACCCGAATTCGGATGGGACTTGAACTCGGATGGGATCCGAACTCGGGTGGGTCAATTTCGGGTCAAAATATTTTCGTGTTGCATCTCGGATATATCGAAATCCGATCGAGATCCGAATTTCGGACCTCGACTCGGCGAGTCGGTCCCAGTTCAAGAGAATTTCGGTTCTAATTTAAGGGACCCGAATTTCTCGTTTAATAATCAAACTTTTGGGATATCTTTATCATTATAATAAGTATTTAATGAAGGGTTCTTTGGGTCTAATAACAACGCGAACCATGAGATTTAAATATGAATTTCGGATGGCTATACCGAAGATTTAACACTTTAACTTGTGAGAATTGATGAAAGTTATCAATGAACGAACATTGATGGTAAATTTTCCTATAAAAATGTAACAGGTCACTTGTGATGTTGTTTAATAACCAGTGGGGTACTTTGTGAATCCGGTTGAAATTTCGAAGAGAAATAATATAAATTGAAGTTAACGAACGCACTCACTGTGAGTACTTAGGATTGTATATGTCTACATTTATTTAAAGTTAGATGTTGTTCATTGAGGCATGTTATTTTACTTTCGTTTGGCACTCTACTAACTTGCGTATATGTTGATGCACATAGTTGCTTGTTGCATTTCAGTATTCTTTGTTGTGAATCTTCTGATGGGCTTGCGATCCATAACTGGTAAATCGATGCTACCGAGGCTATATGACCTGGAGCTAATCCCTCCAAGGTTCTGATGGACAGGTGTAGCATCCCCGATGGTAATACGGTGTTTGTTGCCGGTGTTACTCTTGTGTGCTGCATAAGTATCTGTAGAATGTATAATCTCTGTACTCACTAAGCTTTGCTTACCCCTCAGTTGCTCACATTTTACAGGAAAAGGAAAATTCGCCGCCGGACCTTTTAGTTAGGGCATACTTTTGAAGTCTTGGAAAATTCTCTACTGCTCAATTGGTAAATAAAACGTGGGGACGATGATGTAATATTTGGGATGGTTGTAATAATTCATTGAATATGTAGAACTAGACTGGAACCTTGTAGCACCATAGGGTGTTTGACACTTGTATTTTAATTATGTACTTTCTATGACTTGTAATGTACTAAGTATTTCAAATCATTATTGTTTATTGCGTGATGTTTAATTCTAGGTAATGAATTGGTGGTTATTGTGGCAAGGGTGTCACAGCGTATGGTATCAGAGTAGTAGTTTGAGATTCACGTGTCTGGGAGGTCTTGGTCTCAAACATAGGTGACGACATGTAGTGATTATAAGTGATGATCTGAACTAAGATGAGTTATGATCTAGTAATTATAGGAAATTGACTTTCATAAGGGACAATGGGTGGTGTCTTTGAATAAATGACATATTTACTAAACAATTTATATGTTTTAAATTTCAGAACACGTCTGAAGAAGGAATGACACCACAAGAGACAAGGGAAATGATGCTAGCCATGATGGCTAAGCAAAACAAGATGATTCAAGAACAATTTCGGGCTCGAGATGAGGCCGAAGCCAAGAGAAGGGAGGATAAGAGAAAGAATAAGGAGAAATACGACAATGATGATAATCAAGATGACAACACTTGGCCATCAAATAAGTCCAAAGATTGTCGGTTTAAGGATTTCAAAGGAAATGGAGCTGTGGAGTTCAAGAGATTGGTAGATGCTGTTGCCGCACTGGAATGGATAACAGCAGGACATTCCGAATCAGCGATTGTGCTGAAAAGGTTATGGTCCGATTTGCTACCGCAATGTTCACTAAGGATGCGGTTATGTGGTGGAATTCTATGGTTAACGCCTTAACCTTGGAAAAGGTATATGTTATGACTTGGGCTGAGTTTACAGAAGTCTTTACTCAGCAGTACTGCCCGGCTGATGAGCGCCGAGACTGGAAGCAAAATTTATGACTCTGATGCAGGGGACTAAGTCTGTGTCCCAATATGCGGTTGAATTTACAAGGCTGAGTTTGTTTGCGCCTCGTCAAGTTGACTCTAAGGAAAGGAAGGTGACCAGATTTGAGGCTGGTCTTGACTTGGAAATCAGGAGAGTCATGAGCAACGTCCGCTATCCTACATTTGTTGGCTTACTGGAGGCTGCCAGAAATGTTGATCAAATATTGACTATGTCTGAGTATATAATTGAGTGTGCTGCTGCTTTTTCTAACCAAAACTCAACCGTCACCGCCGAAGCGCCAACGCGATGGAGGCTACTTGGGTTCTTCTCGTTCGTCGGAATACTCGTCTTAGCAATCCTACCGTCAACCGTCTGGTTCATCCAATCGGGCCCGTACGTACTCCATCAACATGGAGTCGCGGTACTGTAACAAATGTCATCTGGAACACTTCGGCAAGTGCATTAATGAATATGCTTGCTTTTGTCGTGGAGAATTGGGTCATTTCCAAATGAGTGCCCACGGAAAGCTGATGACTGTCCTAAGTGCGGTGTATGAGGGCATTAGACTAAAAACTGTAGAAAGGGAGCTCCAGCTGCTGCTCCATCTTCGACATGATCTTCTGGGGGGATCTAGTGGTGGTTCAGTCAACCGCCGGAACCAGCCACAAAGGGCACCGCTCGTGCTTTTCAAATAACTGCGGAAGAGGCTAAGGAAGACCCGGAGGTGGTTACGGGTATGTTCATTGTTAATTATATGCCTGCACGAGTACTGTTTGATTCTGGTGCCAATAGGTCGTTTGTTTCCACTGTTTTTGCTCAGCAACTGTCGTTGCCTCTGTCTAAGTTATCTGTTGTACTTGACATTGAAACTGCTAGTAATATTCTAGTCAAAGTAGATCACGTATATCGTAACTGCACTTTAGTGATTGAAGATGTAGTCTTCAATCTTGACTTAATCCTAATAGAGTTTAGTGAATTTGATGTAATTGTCGGAATGGACTGGCTGATCGAAAATGAAGCTCACATAGTCTGTAAGAAGCGAATGATAAAGATAACTACTCCGGAGGGGAGAGAGATTTGTATATACAGGGATATGAGAAGTGGGTATCTATGTTTCTCTAATGATTGCAAAGGCCCGAAAGCTAGTTGCAAGGGGTTGTGATGCTTACTTGGCATATGTTATTGATGCCAAAGCCGAAAAGAAAATTGTGACCAATGTCCCTGTTATCTCTGAATTCCCGGATGTGTTTCCGAAAGAGTTGTCTGGCGTGCCACCTGAAAGACAAGTGAACTTTAGAATTGATTTGATCCCCAGAGCTGCCCCAATAGCTCGTTCTCCATATCGCCTTGCTCCTACCGAAATGCAAGAGATGATGAAACAACTTCAAGAGTTGTTAGACAAGGGCTTCATTAGACCGAGTTCATCTCTGTGGGGAGCGCCAGTACTATTCGTGAAAAAGAAGGATGACACAATGAGAATGTGCATCGATTATCGTGAGCTGAACAAGTTGACTATTAAGAATAAGTATCCGCTGCCGAGAATTGATGATGTATTCGATCAGTTGCATGGGGCTAGTGTCTTTTCTAAGATTGATCTACGATCAGGCTACCATCAGTTGAAAGTTCGAGAGGAGGATGTACCAAAGACGGCTTTCAGGACTCATTATGGGCATTACGAGTTTTTGGTTATGCCATTCAGGTTAACCAATGCCCCAGCTGTCTTTATGGATCTTATGAATAGGGTTTGTAGGCCGATGTTGGATAAATCGGTAATCGTATTCATTGACGATATCTTGGTTTCCTCTAGGTATGAAGCTGAGCATGCCATACATTTGAAAGAGTTGTTGGAGTTGTTAAGAAAGGAAAGGTTGTATGCCAAATTCTCAAAGTGTGAGTTTTGGTTGCAACAAATACAATTTTTGGGACATGTGATTTATGGAATTGGCATTTCTGTGGATCCAGCTAAGGTAGAAGCGATAAAGAACTGGGAGCCGCCTCGATCTGCTACTGAGATAAGAAGTTTCCTAGGATTGGCGGGTTATTATCGGAGATTTATAAAGGACTTTTCAAAGATTGCAGTTCCTTTGACTACTTTAACGAAAAAGAATGTGTCATTTGTGTCAGAAGCTGAACAACGAGAGGCGTTTGAAATTTTAAAGAAGACTTTAAGTGAAGCACCAATACTTGTCCTACCGGAGGGTAATGAGGACTTTATGGTTTATACGGATGTGGCAAGGCTTGGTTTGGGTGCTGTACTGATGCTGCGCGGAAAAGTCATTGCTTATGCCTCAAGACAGTTAAAACAACACAAGAAAGATTACTCAACTCACGACTTGGAATTGACAGCTGTCGCATTTGTTTTGAAGTTATGGAGACATTATCTGTACAAAATTAAGTGTCTACAGTATACGGATTATAAGAGCTTGAAATACATTTTCAGTCAGAAGGAGTTTAACATGAGACAAAGACGCTCGATGGAACTTATAAAGGATTATGACTGTGAGATCCTTTATCATCCAGGTAAGGCTAACGTTGTAGCCGATGCTTTAAGCCGTAAAGCATATTCCAAAGATTGTTGCTATATGATGACTTCCACAATGTTGACTTCCACGATCATTGATGATGTAAAAGCTGCTCAAGTGAGCTTTAAAGGAGGAAAATATTGGTGCTGAAGACATAAGAGTACAGAAGAAGATCATGGAAACAAGTGAGTCCGACTTGAAAGGTGTGTATGGGAGAATCTGGGTGCCAACGTTTGGGGGCATGAGGAAAGTGATTATTGAGGAAGCATGTCAAGACCTCCCCTTACGGGTCAGTCCTGATGACTAAGTCCCAAGGAGCAATACAACATCAATCAAAACTAAGATAAATTATATAAAGTGCGGAATTAAGTCATTACAGAAATTAGGAATTTTCTTACAATAAGTTTAAATAAAACTATTAAAGTTTAAAACTAAACTATAAAGGGCACAAGGACACTAATCTAGTACATAACCACAATACATGTCACTGCTTCTACCCAAACCACCACCATATCTATCCTTATTCGGTATTAATTGCAGATTCAGTAGTGGTCTAGTGGCTTCAAATTCGAGCTTGCAGTACTTAAGGACTTGGTTCGGCTGGACCTTTTCCTTCGTCTTCAACCTTCATCAAGTTCATCAATTTTGCAACAAAAAATTCAGACTTTAAGCCAAAGAAATTACAAGCAAGTATCAAACATCAAGAATCCTACAAACCTAGGGTAATTGAAATGCCGAAATCACCATAGAAAGTACCGAAACATATGTAGATACCGAAACCATGTGAGTCCCCGCGACAGTAAACCAACACCGAAACCTTTTAGAGGTAATACCGAAACCAGTGAATCTCAATATAAAAACATTGCAGCAGACTACATATAAATACACACATATATGTGCAGTCTTGTGTGTCCATGCATAAATAGAAACAGAAACAGAAACTGATTTGTGCAGTGTGTGTGCGTGTATAGTGTGTATGTATATGTTGTGTGTAGAGAAAGGAAAACAGAGACAGCAACCTTTTATATATGTATATGTGTGTTGTGTGTATATATGGGTATATATATATGGTAACAGTAAAGCAACTTTATATATATATATATATATATATATATATATATATATATATATATATATATATATATATATATATATATATATATATATATATATATATATATATATATATATATATATATATATATATATATATATATATATATATATAGAAACGGGAGCAATGCATGATAATATATATATGGGAGAATTTCATATATGTCCCTCTAAAACTGCATAATATCATATATACCCAAGCCAAAAAAAGAATTTCATATATATCCTTCTAAAAGTTCATAATATCATATTTACCCAATTTTAAAACTTTAATATCATATATGCCCTTTCAAACTTTTAAATATATCAAATATATCCAACTTATTTATTTATTCTTTTTTAATTAAGAATCCTATTAATTTTATAAAAGTTTAAAGCCTCAAAATTATTTTTATTTTGCTAATGTCTTTTATACCCCTCCTCCAAACATTAAGAAATTCATAACCTTCTTTTCCATACAAATCATCGACGGCTTCATCACCGACGCCTAGAACGGAAGATGAAACGTCTCAGCAACATTCGATTTTGATTTAGCAGCAGTCGATCGTAAACATATCTGAGTTAGTATTTTGCTTGGAAGGCACAAATTCAACAATGTGATCGGTCACAGATAATAGCCAGTCGATTTCTTTCCGCCACCTTGCTTTACTATCAGGCGGCATAGGCTCTAAACGCGAGATTTCTCCAAACACAGAAGCTGTAGAACACAATTTTAAAAACTGTTCTACATTTGAAAATCATTTTCTCCCAATTTCAACCATGAAAAACACAAAAAAAAGGACGAGATAATAATAATAATAATAATAATAATAATAATAATAATAATAAGATAGAAAAAAAACTACATACCTGCTAGATTTGTGATTGCATTGGACAGTGCCAAAGCCGACGAAACACCTTTTCCTCCACCAGACATATCCTCACCTAACAGCAACTTGGTGAACCTCTCCTTCATCAATTCCATATCTGAAAAAGTTCACCACGATAAAAAAACAACGACAAAATACACAAAATCAAAGCCAAATTCGAAACACATTGTAATTACCTGCATATATCATCTCTAGTTCCGGATCTAAAATATAAAAATATAAAAGTTAATATGACACAATTGATTTGGAAGTTAATTACCTTGATTAAGTCTTCAATTCTTGTAGGCTTCGACTTAACGAACAAATTGAAATTTGAATCGCCGAATTCCGTCAAGAAATAAAAGATTTGGATATATTTGATATATTTAAAAGTTTAAAATGGTATATACGATATTAAAGTTTTCAATTGGGTAAATATGATATTATGAAGTTTAAGAAATAAAAATGGTAGATTGGTCATTTCTTTATTAACTAATATTAATAATGAATTTTAAAGTAATAAAAAAGAATAAATAAATAATTTGGATATATTTTATATATTTAAAAGTTTGAAAGGGCATATATGATATTAAAGTTTTAAATTGGGTAAATATGATATTATGAAGTTTTAGAAGGATATATATGAAATTCTTTTTTTGGCTTGGGTATATATGATATTATGCAGTTTTAGAGGGACATATATGAAATTCTCCCTATATATATATATATATAAATATATATATATATATATATATATATATATATATATATATATATATATATATATATATATATATATATATATATATATATATATATATATATATATATATATATATATATATATATATATACATACATATATATAATTATATGTATATATATACACACACACTGTACCTACATCACACACACTGTTTCTTTACAATTTGACACACACATATTCATTTACATATATATATATATATATATATATATATATATATATATATATATATATATATATATATATATATATATATATATCTGTGTGTGTGTTGATGTAAAACAGAAAGCAACCATCAGCTTTCAAGACCTCCCCTTACGGGGCAGTCCTGATGACTAAGTCCCAAGGAGCAATACACCATCAATCAAAACTAAGATAGATAAGATAAAGTGTGGAATTAAGTCATTACAAAAATTAGGATTTTTCTTACAATAAGTTTAAATAAAACTATTAAAGTTTAAAACTAAACTATAAAGGGCACAAGGACACTAATCTAGTACATAACCACAATACACGTCACTACTTCTACCCAAACCACCACCATATTCATCCATATTTGATACCAATTGTAAATTTAGTAGTGGTCTAGTGGCTTCAAATTCGAGCTTGCAGTACTTAAGGACTTGGTTAGGTTGGACCTTTTCCTTTAATTAAACCTGCAAAAAAGTTCAACAACAATTGTAAGCGGTTGGCTTAATGAGATTATAGATTTAACATTTAACATGCTATGACAATTTTAAGCGGAGACTTGACTTTTGACTTTTGACTTTAAGCTCTGACTTTGACTTTAAGCGCGATTTTAACAAGACTGCCGCTATCAGCCAGACATTATGAGACATAGGACTTAAGATTGGATGATGTCTATTCCCACGCACATGCTTTTAATTGTGGGGATCAGCCACATACTGGACTAGCTACCAGTAAGATAACGTAGGCGGACGTCAGAGTAGACTTAATCATAGACTGACATAGACTTACTCAGACTTGAATTGTGCGGAAGCATATGAAAAGCATCGATAACAAAGCAAATGATTGTAAGCATTCAAAGTAATGAATCAAGATAGCATCAACAATATATATCCAAGACTAATTCAGACTGTAAAGACTTGTGTGCAGGATGATATATTTAATGCTATCATGTTCCACAGGGCATCACCGTACCAAGGTATGCACAGGTCACATTCTAGCTGAGCATATTAGACTTTCAAATAAAGCTAGAATAACAATATGTCTCACAGTACACTAGTACAAAAATGGGCTTTGGTCACACATGCTCGAAATCAAATCGTCACACATTAGAATATTTGTGTGACTAAAAATACAAAACTAAAATTCACGTCATTCTTTTAGTCACATCTGAATTCCAATCGTGTGACCAATCTAAAATGTATTGCCACACATTCGAACATATATGTGACTAAAGGTATCTAGTGTTTTTTTTTGCTGATTAAGTTCGAAGCATTAGTCACGTTACACACATAAAATGTGACAAAACGACGTCACACAGTTGAACAGTGTGACCAAATGTCAGTATATGGTCACATGAAGTAATTTGTTATGTGACTAAATCATGAACTCGAGTTTGTCACACACAATTTTAGTGTTGCCAAAAGCACATACTATATGGTCACATAAGTTATTATGTGTGACTAAAGTCTAGTGTGTGTTAGAATGTAAAAATCTAATACGTATTAGTCACATTGAGTGTCATTTTGTGTGACTAAATCATATGCCACTATATGGTCACTTGAATAATTTTTTGGGTGACCAAATCATATACTAGTATATGGTCACATGAAGTAATTGTATGTGTGACCAAATCATATTCCAGTATATGGTCACATGTAGTAAGTTGTCATGTGACTAAATCATGAACTTGAGTTTGTCACACACGATTTTAGTGTAGCCAAAAGCACATACTATATGGTCACATAAGTTATTATGTGTGGCTAAAGTGTAGTGTGTGTTAGAATGTAAAATTCTAATACGTATTAGTCACATTGA
This sequence comes from Centrapalus pauciflorus, assembly GCA_020465985.1. Taxonomy (NCBI): domain Eukaryota; kingdom Viridiplantae; phylum Streptophyta; class Magnoliopsida; order Asterales; family Asteraceae; genus Centrapalus; species Centrapalus pauciflorus. Next base: position 62,429 of record JAANYP010005946.1, read on the forward strand.
GTGTCATTTTGTGTGACTAAATCGTATGCCACTATATGGTCACTTGAATAATATATTACAATTAATATAGCTAGTCTTCTGATCTTCAAAACTATAATCTTGCAAGCTTTCTTACAATGTCATCAGATAGTTTCTTTTCCAGATCAAGATCAACTCTTTTAACATTTGCATTTCTCATCCTTTGCAGTTTCTCCTTAGAGTGATTCAGAAATTCCAATGGAAAATACTGACTTGTTGTATCTTCCAACTTGAGTCTGTATGTCATGGACTTCTCATACACATCAATCTGTAAGATTTTCATATTCTCTTCAGTATTCAACCCTTGCTTCAAAACATCTGGTTCGAAAACACATGCAAGGGCCTTTATCAACTCCACAACACAGTACAATTGAGAGTTTGAGTAGTTTGAATTTCCAGTTCTGTACATGTCAGTCAAATCTTCTCTTCTCATCTTTGAAAATATTTGATATACTGTAACATCCCGATTTTGAGATGGGTACGTGGAATTATTTTATTGGTTTAATTATTTAATTTGGGACCCGGAGATATAAAATTTGTATTTTGAATATCGGGATCGGATTTTGGGTATCGGACCGAGTTTTATTCCAAAACGTATATTAGTTTGAGCTCCCTGCTTGTGATTTCATTACTTCATCTTCCAAAATCAGTTTCTTAAAGTGTATGTGTGTGTGTGTGTATTGTGGATTTCAGCAGCTGCAATCAAAGAATTAAGCTCCGATTCGTGATCCAAGCCTCCAATTCCTTCATCAACTTCCTAGTTACATATTGAGGTAAATTTTGAGCTCCAATTCTGGGGATTTGATGTTAGTAATTGTGAAAAGAAGTTGAACTGAGTCTAATAATGTTTCTGAGTAAATTCGAGCTTGAAATCGTGGTTAAAATTGAGCAGAATTGAGTTTGGGGATTAAATCCCTGGTTTGTGAAAAACAGAGCATTCCTGGTTCTGTTCGTCCGTGAGCGCGACCGCGATCCCTTGATCGCGGGCCGCGATGTTCTTGAGATGATCGCAGGCGGTTTGAGCCCGAGCTCGGACCGCGATGTGAACGCGACCGAGTTTGAGGTCAGCGCGGCCGCGATTGGCTGAGTGCGGCCGCGATGCGGCTGGGGTTTCGGGTTGGGTTTTCGGGTTCTGTGAGTCGTGTATTCGGGTCTTTGGGGTATCGTGAGTTGTTGAGAGTTGTGTATAGAGTTGTGGGTTGAGTTTGTGATATTGTGTTGTGATATTGTGATTTCAGGGTCTCGTGTTGACAGGGTAGGGAAGGGACAGGGAACCGAGATTTAGTGTAGCTAGCTGAGCAGGTGAGTTTGCATGTTTTTGTTGAGATATTTGTACGATTATTTTACTAATACTTGCATGATCTTTTTTCGAGCTTTCCTTATGAGATATCATGAGTTTTCTTACGAGTTTTTATTGAGATACTATCATGCATGTATTATTGAGCTATTGTGAACTGTGTTTTAAATATGAGATTTGGGACACTTGAGCTGTTGAGATACTAAACCGTACGGCTGGGCAGGGGTTGGGTCGCTCCCAATTCCCTTTTGAGTTCCTGACGACTGCTTTGTGCGATCTAGGGATTTTGGTACGTGGACCTATCCATGCGAGTTGAGTACTTATTGAGCTATCTTGTGGGATCTCATATACTTGTTCAGTAGAGAACGCTGAACATTTTATTGTTGAGTTAATTATTTTCCGAGCTTTATAATCGTACACTAACCCTTGCATTCTCACCAGCTTTAGCTGACCTGTGTGTGTTGTTGTGTGTGTCCCAGGTGATCGGACTGCTAGTGCCTGTTGCACCAAAGTAGGTTTACATTACTTGTGATCGAGGAGTTAGCTACCTTTCATAGAGGTAGTTATATTTTGAGGATTGTTTGTATATACTTCGGATAGGTTGTAGTTTATTCAGAGATTCCCGTGACTGTTATTGTGTAATTAATGTTTTAAAATTATCGGGTTTCTGCTTGTGTGCATTGGGAATAGTGTAGAGATTATTATATTATATCATTGCTGATGTGTTATTTGCGTGGCATTGGGGATTAGTTTGAGGGTGTTACAAGCTTGGTATCAGAGCCTAGGTTTAAGAGATTAAGTATCTAGTGGATGCTTAAGCTTAAACCCTAGTGTCTAGATCCTTGGGTTGTAATCCGAAGTAGAGTATTAAGTGATAAACGAGTAGTGTGTAGAGTCTTGTAGAGTTAATTGTGTTATTATTGTATTGTGCAGGCTATTATGGACCGTCAGGGCAGCGGGCCTCAGGGGGATGACCATAGAGATGAGGAGCCTTTGCGTAGATCTGACTTATATTCTGTGATAGGTCAGATATTAGATGAGCGTTTTCCGGGCCAGAGTATGGGTAGGGGCCGAGGTGCGGTGCCTCCGCCCGAGAGAGAGCAGAGTTCCGGGGCTGGTGCTTCTTCTAGCCAGCCATCGCGTGGGTCCTTTAAGGACTTTATGATTGGTCGCCCTTCAGAGTTCTTTGGTGGAGTAGGTGCCTCGAAGGCACTGGATTGGTTGAGAGAGGTCGAGGCAGCATTCCGTATAGCCCATGTCGATCGAGCAGATAGAGTGAGTTATGCCTCCTACCTTCTGAAGGGAGGAGCGTTGAGATGGTGGAGTTCAGTGGTCAGTGCTCAGGGAGTTGATGAGGCCTATCTGATGTATAGGGAGGAGTTCCGTACAGACTTTGAGCTGCAATACTGTCCGTTGGACACGAGGAGAGAGTTGGAGCGAGAGTTTATTCAGCTGCAGCAGGGGTCCAGGTCCGTCCAGGAGTATATCGATGTGTTTAATGATAGAGCCCAGTTTGCGCCACATCAGGTAGCCACAGAGGACCAAAAGGTCAATATGTTTATTGAGGGTTTGAGGCCAGACATTAGGGAGTTTGTGGGGATGCTGCGTGACCCCACATTTGCATCAGCCATGGAGTATGCCCGCCGTCGAGAGCGGGAGGTTGAGAGACAGCGGGAGCAGTCGGCTCCCCAGAGACAGCGCATCGAGCCGTCGGGACAGGGTCAGAGTTCTTGGCCCTCGAGATTTTATAGAGAGAGCCGTCAGGGTGGGTACTCCGAGCAGCAGGGACAGAGTTCGGGAGCCCAGCGAGATCAGGGCCGGGATGATAGACAGTTGGGAGCCGGTCAGAGTCAGGGACAGGGTCGGGGTGGTCAGAGACAGCAGGGTCAGGGTCAGGGCCAGAGGCAGAGTCAGAGTTAGGGAAGTATTGGGAGGGGATCGCGAGATTCTGGGAGTCGAGTTGAGAGTTCGGCGTCAGTAGAGAGAGATTGCCAACGGTGCCATCACCGCCATGCAGGGTCGTGCGCCCGGGAGCATCTTCGTTGTTTTAGATGTGGCCAGTTTGGTCACACATCTGTTGCATGTACCTCCCAGGAGTCTCTTTGCTTCCGATGCGGGAAGCCGGGTCATATGTCTCGGGATTGTCCAAACCCGAGCGCGGGGTTTCCGGGGTCGAGTTCGAGTGGAGCAGGGCCGTCTGGGTCATCTTCGGCACCTCGGGGAGGTGGAGCACCTAGGGCTCGTGGCAGAGTCTTCCAGGCTACTGCGGAGGAGGCGCGTGAGTCGCCTGATGTTGTGTCTGGTACGTTTATCCTTAACGGACAGCGTGCCACTATTTTATTTGATTCGGGATCTGATCGTTCATATGTATCTGTCTCATTCTGTGATTATTTTGCTATGCCTTCATCAGAGTTATCTGTGCCTATTATTGTTGAGCGTGTTGATGGTAGTACGGTGTTAGTGAGCCGTGTCTATAGAGATTGTGTGTTAGAGATAGACGGTCATCAGTTTTCCATAGACTTGATGCCTATGGCGATTAGCAGTTTTGATGCCATTGTTGGCATGGATTGGCTGACAGCGCGTCAGGCAGATATCTTCTGTTCTAAGAAGATGATTCGTATCCCCGTTTTTGAGTCAGAGTCAGCAGTTGTGTATGGTGAGAGGCGTAGGGGAGAGATGAGCATCGTGTCGTTGGCGCAGGCGCAGAGGTATGTGGCGAAAGGGTGTGCCACATATTTAGCTTATGTAGTAGACGCGAAGAAGGAGAAGAGGGAGGTCAGTGATGTGCCAGTGGTTAGAGATTTCCCCGACGTGTTTCCAGATGAGTTGCCGGGTCTGCCGCCGGACCGGCAGGTTGAGTTTAGGATCGACCTAGTTCCCGGGGCCGTTCCTATCGCGCGCACGCCATATCGGTTAGCTTCTACCGAGATGCGTGAGATGATGACGCAGCTGCAGGATCTGTTGGATCGAGGGTTCATTCGCCCCAGTTCTTTGCCGTGGGGAGCTCCTGTGTTATTCGTGAAGAAGAAGGACGGGACGATGCGTATGTGTATAGATTATAGAGAGCTTAATAGGGTAACGGTGAGGAATCGTTATCCCTTGCCGAGGATTGATGATCTTTTCGATCAGTTGCAGGGGGCGAGTTTCTTTTCGAAGATCGATTTGCGTTCCGGGTATCATCAGCTGCGAGTTAGAGATGAAGATGTGCCTAAGACTGCATTTAGGACCATATATGGTCGTTATGAGTTCTTAGTCATGCCGTTCGGGCTGACTAATGCCCCAGCAGTGTTTATGGACCTGATGAATAGGGTCTGCAGGCCGATGCTCGACCGTTTTGTGATTGTGTTTATTGGTGATATCCTGATCTACTCGAGGAGTAGCGAGGAGCATAGCCAGCATCTGAGGGAGGTCCTAAGTACCTTGCAGAGAGAGAGGCTATACGCCAAGTTTTCGAAGTGCGAGTTTTGGCTTCGAGAGGTGCAGTTCTTAGGGCACGTGGTGACGAGCGAGGGCGTTAAGGTGGATCCAGCGAAGGTAGAGGCGATTATGAGTTGGGGCCAGCCCACATCTGTATCTGAGGTTCGCAGTTTCTTGGGTTTGGCTGGGTATTATCGGCGGTTCATAGAGAATTTCTCGCGAATCGCAGTGCCTTTGACGATGTTGACCAGGCAGTCAGTGCCATTTGTGTGGGCCGAGGAGCAGGAGAGTGCTTTCTTAGAATTGAAGAATCGATTATGTAGAGCCCCGATTCTAGCGCTGCCAGAGGGTTCGGAGGATTTTGCTGTGTATTGTGATGCTTCCTTCACCGGGTTGGGGTGCGTACTGATGCAGAGAGGCAAGGTGATTGCTTATGCCTCTAGACAGCTTCGGAGCTATGAGTTGAGTCGGCCAGTGCATGATCTGGAATTGGACGCCATAGTCTTTGCTTTGAAGATATGGCGACATTATCTATATGGGACGAGATTTACAGTGTTCACCGATCATAAGAGTTTACAGTATTTGTTCAGTTAGAAGGAACTGAACATGAGACAGAGGCGCAGTATGGAGCTCCTGAAGGATTATGATTGTGACATCCAGTACCACCCGGGGAAAGCTAACGTGGTGGCGGACGCTTTGAGCAGGAGATCCTATGAGCAGACGGTTGTATCCAGAGCTTCTCGATTAGAGGTCACGTCGACCTTGATTGATAGTCTGCGGTTAGCTCAGGAGGAAGGGTTGAGGGGCGAAAATGTGCAGAGAGAGCGGTTAGCTGGTCAGCTAGAGTTGTTGAGCAGAGATGATAGAGGTTTGATGACTCTTCGAGGTCGAGTGTGGGTCCCCAGAGTAGGCGGTCTGAGACAGCTGATTCTAGACGATTCCCATAAGTCTAGATTATCGAGTCATCCGGGCAGCACGAAGATGTACCGAGATCTGCGAGTTCATTATTGGTGGCCAGGGATGAAGAGAGACGTGGGGAAATATGTGGAGGCGTGTATGACATGTTTGAGAGTTAAGAGTGAGCATCAGAAGCCGCATGGCAGACTTCAGCCGTTAGAGATTCCAGAGTGGAAGTGGTATGATATCACCATGGACTTCATAGTGAGACTCCCGCGGACTGTTCGTGGGAATGATATGATCTGGGTTATTGTTGATCGGCTTACGAAGAGCGCTCACTTCTTGGCCGTTCGTGGGACTATTACGATGGATCAGTTGGCGCGCCTCTACATTAGCGAGATTGTTGCGAGACATGGGGTTCCGAGATCTATTACGTCTGATCGAGGTAGTCGATTTGTATCGCGATTCTGGCAGAGCTTTCAGAGAGAGTTGGGTACCCGAGTTCAGCTAAGTACAGCTTATCATCCGCAGACAGGGGGGCAGACAGAGCGGACTAATCAGACACTTGAGGATATGTTGCGGGCTTGTGTTATTGATTTTGGGGGTAGCTGGGATCTTTATTTGCCGCTTGTTGAGTTTGCGTATAATAACAGCTACCATGCATCTATCGGCATGCCTCCATTCGAGGCTCTTTATGGGCGTAAGTGTTTGACTCCAGTTTGTTAGGGAGAGGTTGGGGAGCGTCCTATCAGCGGGCCAGAGGTTCTTCAGGAGACTAGCGACAAGGTCGCTATGATTCAGCAGCGGATTAGGACAGCTCAGAGTCGCCAGAAGAGTTATGCGGATCGCCGGATGTCTGAGTTAGAGTTTCAGGTCGGAGACTCCGTGATGTTGAAAGTCTCACCCTGGAAGGGGATTATTCGGTTCCGGAGGCGAGGTAAGTTGGGACCGCGTTATATTGGGCCATTCGAGGTTGTCGAGAGGATCGGGGATCAGGCTTATCGTCTGAATTTGCCCTCAGAGCTATCAGGAGTTCATAATGCTTTCCATGTTAGCCATCTTCGAAAGTGCTTAGCCCGTGATGATCAGCGAGTGCCGTTGTCTGAGATTGAGGTCGATGATAGACTTCAGTATGCTGAGCAGCCTGAGGCAGTGACAGATCGGAGGGTGAAGAGGTTGCGTAATAAAGAGGTGGCGTTAGTATTGGTATAGTGGAAGCACCATAAGGGCACCAGCGCCACATGGGAGCCAGAGTCAGAGATGCGCAGCCGATATTCTCACCTCTTTGCTTCGAGCTAGATTCTGAGAACAGAATCTTTATAAGGAGGGAGGACTTGTAACATCCCGATTTTGAGATGGGTACGTGGAATTATTATATTGGTTTAATTATTTAATTTGGGACCCGGAGATATAAAATTTGTATTTTGAGTATCGGGATCGGATTTTTGGGTATCGGACCGAGTTTTATTCCAAAACGTATATTAGTTTGAGCTCCCTGCTTGTGATTTCATTACTTCATCTTCCAAAATCAGATTCTTAAAGTGTATGTGTGTGTGTATTGTGGATTTCAGCAGCTGCAATCAAAGAATTAAGCTCCAATTCGTGATCCAAGGCTCCAATTCCTTCATCAACTTCCTAGTTACATATTGAGGTAAATTTTGAGCTCCAATTCTGGGGATTTGATGTTAGTAATTGTGAAAAGAAGTTGAACTGAGTCTAATAATGTTTCTGAGTAAATTCGAGCTTGAAATCGTGGTTAAAATTGAGCAGAATTGACTTTGGGGATTAAATCCATGGCTTGTGAAAAACAGAGCATTCCTGGTTCTGTTCGTCCGTGAGCGCGACCGCGATCCCTTGATCGCGGGCCGCGATGTTCTTGAGATGATCGCAGGCGGTTTGAGCCCGAGCTCGGACCGCGATGTGAACGCGGCCGAGTTTGAGGTCAGCGCGGCCGCGACCGCGATAGGGTCAGTGCGGCCGCGATTGGCTGAGTGCGGCCGCGATGCGGCTGGGGTTTCGGGTTGGGTTTTCGGGTTCTGTGAGTCGTGTATTCGGGTCTTTGGGGTATCGTGAGTTGTTGAGAGTTTTGTATAGAGTTGTGGGTTGAGTTTGTGATATTGTGTTGTGATATTGTGATTTCAGGGTCTCGTGTTGACAGGGTAGGGAAGGGACAGGGAACCGAGATTTAGTGTAGCTAGCTGATGTTGGGAAATAGTCTAAGTAAGTTCAAGCTGTTAGTTAGTCTTCTCAAACTGTTAGTAGAGTTTTCATGTAAATACAAAGTTCATGCTGTTAGTTGAAGAAACTCGAGCTGCCAGTGTAAAAGTTCAAGCTGCCAGAGTAAATCAACTCAAGTTGCTCTGTTCAAGCTGTCAAGTGATTCAAGCTGCTCAACAGTTTCATAAACAGAAAGTGCTGATTTTCAGGAAAAGATATCTACACGAAGATTCCAGCATATCTACTATCAGAGAAGTCATAGTCCTTCAAGGAAACAAATCAAGAAGCAATATAAATACATAGAATAGGTCTTTCTATTGAATAGGAGTTTTTTCTGCATATTCAAGTTTGTAATTGCTTTTTGTTTAAGTTTTCATAAGCCTCTAAGGTTGTAAAACCCTAAGAACAGTTTGTGTTCTTCGTCTAATCAAATAGATTAGAGGTGATTGTAATCATTTAAATCAGCAATACAAGTAGTTTTGATTATTTCTTGTGTTTATCTGCTATTGGTTCTGAAAGCTTTTGTTAAAATAATTAAGTGTTATTCCGCAAACTTCTTAATTAAACTTTGATTCAAAGCAAGATTATTGATTTATACTCTGATAAATTCAAATCAGTTAGTCTTGGTTAATTAGTTTTTTAGATCCTGACAAGTGGTATCAGAGCCACAGGTCGTTCTTTGTTTTTCAAAGTCGAAAGTTTTCTTTTAAATTTTTAATCTTTTGCAATGGAATTTGAAAATAGTAGCAGTGGATCTGGGCAAGGACTCAAAGTGCCTATGCTCAAGCCCACTGAGTTTGAGATGTGGAAACTCAGGATTAAATAGCATATTCAATTTATTGATTATGCCATATGGGAAACTGTTGAATTTCCTCCTGTAGTTGATCCAGAACTTGATGATGAGGGAAAACCAGTCAAAACTCCTCCAAAAACTGAACTTGAAAGAAAGGCTAGAATGAATGAAGTGAAAGCCCTTACACTTTTACAAATAGTCATTCCTAATTCTTACCAACATCAGTTCAAAAAGTTTTATACTGCTCATTCTCTTTGGAATGCTTTAGAGAAAAGATTTGCTGGTAATGCCAGTACCAAGAGAAATCAAAAGGATCTTTTGAAACAGCAGCATGAAAACTTTTCTGGTGGCAAGAATGAAAACCTTACTCAAATTTTTGACAGGTTCAACAAACTGATAAGTGAATTAGAAAGTGCAAAAGTCAGTCTGGATCAAGATGAAGTCAACAAAAAGTTTCTCAGATCTCTTGGAGAAGAATGGACAGTTTATGCTGCACAATGGAGAACAAAAGACACTCTTGATGAGATAGAACTGGATGATCTGTACAACAGTCTGAGAGTGTTTGAGACTGAGATTGATACTAAAAATAAATCCTTTTCTTATAATCACAATACTGCTCTTCTGTCTTCTGAAAAATCTAATAGCAGTGATTCCTTTTCAGGTGGTGATGGCAACTCTGCTGAAGCTCACTATGAGGCTTTTGTCGCCAATGATGGACTATTTGCTCTAAATGCTGAAGATTTAGAACAAATTCATCCAGATGATCTTGAAGAGATGGATTTAAAGTGGCAACATGCAATGCTGACCATGAGGGCCAAAAGGTTTCTTAAAAGAACTGGAAGGACCAACTTTCAAGCCAGAACAGAAGGCAAACCAGCTTTTGATAAGTCAAAAGTTGAGTGCTATAAATGTCATAAGCTTGGTCACTTTGCCAGAGAATGTAGATCTCAAGGTCAACAGTCATCAAGGACTCCACAACCCAATCAGACATCATCATCAACAGCACTTGTCTCTCAAGAAGACAATGTGTTTGACTGGAGTGATCAGACAGAGGAAGAGTTTCAAAATCAAGCTCTAATGGCGGAAACATCAAATGTCTCCTCCACTGAACTACCATCTGAGGTAAATTCTAAACTCTGCTCTCAATCATGCAAAATTATGGTTAAAAAGTACAGAGACCATAATGAGAGTATGTGCAAAACTCTAGCTAAGATGAAAGAAAGGAGATATGAATATATGCAAGCCATAGAAGATCTTGAAAAACAGATCAATGACTATAAGGATAATGAGATTCAAATGGGACATGATAGAACATATCATGAGTGGGAGAAAAAGGAGCTAAATAAGAAAATAGAATCTCTGAATAAAAAGGTAGAAGAGACTGAACAAAAGGTGTTAGAGGCTAATAAGAAACTAGAATCTGTCAATATAGATCTAGGTAACTTCAAATTGGCTAATCAAAAGCTAGAACACCTAATGGAAGTCCAATTTAAAGATAGGGTAAAATCTCAGGTTAATCCCAAAGAAGGCATAGGCTACAGGGCTACTCCACCCCCATAAAACAACAAATACATTCATCCAATGAGTGAAGTTGCTGATAGACTTGTCAATGAACCATTAGATGAGTCTATGACTACTGTAGATCCTATCCTTGATACCAGCCCTGAATCTAAAGAAGATCAGATTCAAAACAGAGAGTATGACTGCACAGCAGTTGAGAAGGAACACAAAACAATGAGTGCACCCACAGAGATCCAAGCCCCCAATAAGAAAGGAAAAGAGAAGATGAGTATATGCAATGCTGCTCCACAAGTTTCTGTACATTCTAACTGTAACACTGCATCTTCTTCAAAGAATAATAAAAGGGGTAAAAATGTTCCTGTCTGCACATGCCAAAAGCATGGTGTTCAAAAGTTTCCCAAACAACAGCAGGTAAGGGGAAATCAGAGGAACAAGAACCAGAAATTGTCAGATAAATCTGGTTCTCCAATTCAAATAGTCAAAAGATGTTTTCACTGTGGCAGGAAGAATCACTTGGCCAAAGATTGTTTTTATAAACCAGCTGTTGCAAAACAGACTGTGAATCAAAAAAAATCAAGTCCTACTCAGGCAAAACATTCAAAGGTCAAACCTTCTGCTACACCAGTTCCAAAGAAAACAGTTGTTCACAGGCTTTCAAAAGTTAATAAAAAACAGTCCACACACCAAAAACAAGTTTTGGCAAAGCCTAAATTAAGCTTTAAACAAATATGGTGTGTCAAGGACAAATCTTCAGATCAAACTGCTGATGCAAAAGATCAGACTGCTAAGCCAAATTCTGAAGCTGTTAGTGCAAATACTGAAGCTGTTAGCACTAAAAACACAGATCAAGCTGCTAAGCATCAATCTGGAACTGTTAGTGAATCATCTGAGACTGTTAGAAGAAAAGATGATCAAAATACCTGGATACCTCATATAATCACTAAATACTCTCCAAAGACTCCATCAGTAAATCTCACTAAATATAAGAAGTCAAAAACAGTATTTAGTTATGTCAATGCACAAGGCCAACCCAAAACCAATTTGGTTTGGGTTTACTCCACTACTGACTAAGCTTTTATTTGTGCAGGGCAACCACAGGTCTCCTCATAAAACAAGATGGCATTTGGACAGTGGATGCTCTAGGCACATGACAGGCAATTCTGAGTGCTTGTCAAATTTCAAAGGCTTTGATGGAGGATTTGTTGCATTTGGAGGCAACTCAAAAGGAGGTAAGGTTACAGGTAAAGGTACTGTTAATGCAGGCAACATGATTTTCCATGATGTTTTGTATGTTGAACAGCTTAAGTATAATTTATTAAGTGTCTCTCAAATTTGTGACAAACAAAACATTGTTTTGTTTACAGATTCTGAGTGCATTGTCCTTTCAAAAGATTTCAAAATTCCTGAAAATTTTGTTTTACTAAGAACACCAAGAAAGGACAATGTCTACTGTTTGGACACAGATTTTTTATCCAAATCAAATACTTTAAGCTGTTTGATATCCAAAGCATCATCAAATGAGTCTGCTCTTTGGCATAGAAGGATGTGTCACATGAACTTCAAGTCCATGAATGTTTTGGTCAAAAAGAATCTGGTAAGAGGTTTACCACAAAAGGAGTTCATATGTGATGATCATTGTGTAGCATGTCTTAAAGGCAAGCAACACAAAACTTCTCATAAGGCCAAAGAAGTAAATTCAATCTCATCTGCTCTTCAGCTGATTCATATGGATCTATTTGGTCCAACATCTGTTTTGAGTTTGAATAAAAGGGCTTACTGTTTAGTTATTGTTGATGATTTCACCAGATTTACTTGGGTTTACTTTCTTAGGTCCAAAGATGAAACTGCTGAGCTAGTTAAGTCTTTTATCCTTAAGATAGAAAACCAATCCAACTCAAAAGTTAAGGTGATAAGATCAGACAATGGAACTGAATTTAAAAATCACATTCTAAACAGTTTCTGTGAGTCCAAAGGTATTGCTAGACAATATAGTGCACCAAGAACACCACATCAAAATGGTGTAGCTGAAAGAAAGAACAGAATATTAATTGAGGCTGCTAGAATAATGTTAGCTGATTCAAAACTGCCAATGACTTTCTGGGCAGAAGCTGTCAATACAGCCTATTATGTTCTGAATAGGGTTCAAGTTGTTCAATCTCAAGGAAAAACTCCCTATGAGTTATTCCACAACAGAAGTCCCCTAATAGCTTTCTTCAAGCCTTTTGGATGTCCATGTACTATTCTTCATACTAAGACTCACTTAGGGAAGTTTGAAAGTAAGGTTGAAGAAGGATTTTTTGTAGGATACTCAAATCAAAGCAAAGCCTATAGAGTATATAACAGTGTGTCCAAAACCATTGAGGAAAGTGCCAATGTTGAATTTAATGAAAATACTGCAAATGTCAAAGGCACTGGTCCTGATTGGTTGTTTGATTTAGATTCACTAACAAATTCTCTGAGCTTTGTTGAGTATACTGCAGAAGCTGATGCATACAGCATTGAAGCTGCCAACACAAATTCTCATGCTGCCAATACAAATTCTCAAGCTGTTGGCACAAAGTTTCAAACTGCTGCAGATCCAACCAATTGGGATGAATACACCACTATACCACTTCTGTCATGTGACCCTCCAGGGGTTCTGAATGCTCAACATGATACAAATCTAGATACTGAAGTGCTACTCCCAAGTCCTGAGAGAACAGCTCCATCACAAAGGGAACCAGTCCCAGATTCAAGTCAAGCTATTCCAGAAGCTGAACCATTCACTGGTCCTGATGGAGATGATACAAATCTTGGATCCTCTTTTCAGACAAAAAGAGAGCCTACACTCAGAGTTCACAAGTATCATCCTCTCAATCAAATACTGGGTGATCCAAGTACTCCTGTACAAACAAGGAAGATGGTTTACAATGAGACTGCTGCTGCTGAACAAGCAGTTCCTGAATTCAGTCTAGCTGCTTTTGAACATGCCTGTTTCATGTCTCAACTGGAACCTAAAAAGGCATCAGAAGCATTGAAAGATTCATCCTGGATTGAAGCAATGCAAGAAGAGCTTCTACAGTTCAAGATTCAGAATGTATGGACACTGGTTGATCTTCCTAAAGGAAAGAGAGCAATTGGTACAAGATGGGTGTTCAGAAACAAGAAAGATGAGATAGGGATAGTCATCAAGAATAAAGCAAGGCTAGTAGCTCAAGGGTACACTCAAGAAGAAGGCATAGATTATGATGATGTATTTGCTCCAGTGGCAAGAATTGAAGCCATCAGACTATTTTGGCCTATGCAAGCTTCAAAGGTTTTAAAGTGTATCAAATGGATGTGAAGTCTGCTTTTCTATATGGGACAATTGAAGAGGAGGTCTATGTATGTCTGCCTCCTGGTTTTGAGGACTACAAGTATCCAGACAGGGTCTACAAGTTAGACAAGGCTCTCTATGGTCTCCATCAAGCCCCAAGAGCATGGTATGACACTTTGTCATCATACCTTCTACAAAATGGGTTCAAGAGAGGAACTCTGGACAAAACCCTTTTCACTAAGTCCATCAAAGCTGAGATTCTGCTTGTCCAAATCTATGTTGATGACATCATCTTTGGCTCAACAAATGATTGTTTGTGCAAAGAGTTTGAAGCCTTAATGCACAAAAAGTTCCAAATGAGTTCAATGGGAGAACTCACTTTCTTTCTAGGATTGCAGGTCAAGCAGAAACCCACTGGTCTCTTCATAAGTCAATCAAAGTACGTTAAAGACATACTGGAAAAGTTTGGGTATCAAGACACCAAAGTTGCAAGCACTCCAATGGATCCTCACAAGCAACTCCATACAGACAAAGATGGCAAAGATGTGGACATTCATTTATACATATCTCTAATAGGATCACTTATGTATCTAACATCTTCTAGACCTGATATTATGTTTGCTGTCTGTGTGTGTGCTAGGTTTCAATGCTCTCCAAAGGATTCTCATTTGGTTGCTGTTAAGAGAATCTTTAGACACCTAAAAGGCCAACCTCATTTAGGCCTCTGGTATCCTAAAGACTCTCCTCTTACATTAACAGCCTACTCTAACAGTGACTGTGGTGGATGCAATATTGACAGAAAATCCACAACTAGTGGATGTCAATACTTAGGAGCAAGACTAGTCTCTTGGCAATGCAAAAAGCAGACAACTGTTTCCACATCATCCACTGAGGCAGAATATGTAGCAGCTGCAAGCTGCTGCTCACAGGTAATGTGGATTCAAAATCAATTGAGAGACTATGGTATGAACTTCTCATCCACTCCTATTTATATTGACAATTCAAGTGCAATCAGCATTGTGCAAAACCCAGTGAAATTCCCAAAAACCAAGCATATAGAAATCAGATTTCACTTTATAAGGGATTGTAATGAGAAGAAGTTAATACAAGTTACCAAAATACATACTGATGATCAGTTAGCTGATCTATTTACAAAACCTTTTGATGTAGGAAGGTTCACTTTCCTAGTATCAAACATTGGTATGGTAAACATGGATTAACTTGTCTTCATTATTATCAACTTTATATGCTTATTTAAGGGGGAGTCACGGTTTTATTAAAAGATGCCTAAGTTTTAACTAACAGCTTGAGTATTTTCTCAAGCTGCTAGTTCATTTTCTCGGACTGTTAGTTATTCACTTGATCTGTCAAAGTGTGCAGGGTATTTTGGTAATTTCAAATGTGTGTGCGCGGGACCCAACCTTTTTCAAAACCTTTAAAGGTCCCAGTTTCGTTCAGTTGTAACTACCAGCTACAAAATTTTCTTCCACGGCCTTCTTTTCTCTCTGAACGATTCACACACTCTTCTTTGCAAACCCTAAAACCTTCGTTTGATCTTCAATGGAGTTTGTTAAAGAACACAACTGCCTTCCCTACTCTCTAAAGCACTCAGAACTTCAACCGTTCCATGACATGATGGACTTTCTTCGACACTCCCATATCCATCATGCACTCAATATCAATCCCACCATATACATCACTCATATTGAGCAATTCTGGAACCGTGCCTCTGTCCAAACCATCAATGGAATTCCCTCTATACTATCCAAAATTGATGGCACTCCCATCACCATAACTGAGGATTCCATTCGACGTCATTTGCATCTTCAAGATGCCACAGGTATAACAGACCTAACTCTTGATGCTTTACATACTGGTCTTTACAATATTGGATATAGGGGTCCTGCTGATTCATTTACTTTCTTGAAAGCACATTTTTCACCTAAGTGGAAATATCTTGTACATATCATTCAGCAGTGTATAAGCCCCAAAAGAACCAGTTGGTCAGAATTTTCTTCCAACATTGCCACTGCCTTAGTGTGCTTTTCAACGGGCCAACGGTTCAATTTTTCAAATATGATTTTTCAGGGGATGTTAAGGCATCATTCCCTAAAGAATGGGAAGTTTTTAATGTATCCTAGATTTTTGGCAGAAATAATTGCACACACTTGCACTACTTCTCACATACATAAGAGGATACATGTTTCCCATAGGCACTCACTATTTTCCATCAAAAGACTTTTGAAACAAAGTGCCAATTTTCTGAGTATAGATATTCCATTGCCTTCTGCAATGATGAACATCATTCCAAGAAACAGAGGAGAGGGTCCTGAGCAGGCTCAGCCTATCATCACTGCTACACTCCCAGGACCCCCACCCACTCCTCATGATACACAAATTCCTTCTGATCCTATTGTACAGCCCCCAGCCCCACTAAAATTTCTATATAAAAGGAAAAGAGGACCAGGAGCTCCTTCCTCCTCAGCCCTCAGACAAGAGCCATATAACCCTGTGCAGGAGGACACTTCTGCACAGAATATACAAAGGGTACACATTGAGGACACTCCCATCCTCACTCAGGAGGTGGACATCTCACCAGAGATGATCCATATGGGTTCTGTGGCTGGCACTACTGCTGTCTCTGCACAAGAGGCACAGGACAATGCTAACATCATTAAGACCACACCCATGGCAACAGCAAGTGTACAAACACAAGCTGGAAGTCCCCAGAACCAAGAACAGACGGGCCCAGATGTTTCTACTTCTGGTATTCCTGCCAGTGATAGATCACAAGCACCACAGGTGTTCTCTGATCTTGAGGCTAGTCTGCAACTCATGCTTTTGACGGATCCCAAGATGAAACCTGTTGTAACTATGTTGGAATACCAAATGTCCATCATTGCTGCACAGGGAGCTCAGATATTTGCACTAAAGCAGGCAGAAGCGGCTCAAAATCAAAGAATGGATTATCTCCATAAAGGGTTTACCCTCTGTGGAAATAAGATCATGAAATTAGAGCGTTTGATTCAAACCCAAGTGGCAAAGGTTGTAGGTCCTCCTGACCAAACCAATGCTTTCAAAAAGGGGGAGAATCAGGAGTTTCCAGAAGCAGTCCAAGCAGCTCCAACAGAATCAGTCCAAGCAGCCTCAACAGTTCCACCTTCTAGGCTAACAGTCCCAACAGCTTCTCAAGCTGTTAGCCTAGAAACTCAAGCTGCCTCCTCAAAAGCAACTGGAGTTGTTATAAGGGAAGGTGTTCAGGCTCCAATCAGTACAGTCCAAGCTACAACCTCTGCTACAAAAGACAAGGGCAAGGGCATTCTTATTGAGTCTCCAAAGCACAAATTTCCTTCCAAAGAAGCCCAGATTGCCTTTGATGCTGAAATTGCAAGAAAATTAGCAGAAGAACAGGATCAAGAGTTAGACCAACAAACCCAGCCCCCAATGGACGATGATGAAACCTTAGGTGATTACCTAAAAGGGTTTGTGGTCAAACAAGGAGAAAATAAGAGGAAGCTGCCAACAGGGCACTCTAAGGCTGAGCATAGAAGATTTCTTATCAATTTTACCTTTGCAACTGGCATTCCAAAGAAGATGGCTCAGTCAATGACCACTGAAAGGCTGCAAGAGATCCATGACAAAGAAATGGACAAAAGAAAGAAAACAAAAGTCTCCCAAGAAGTCCAACCATCACAAGAACCAGTACAAACCGATACAAGTCATGTTCAAGCTGCTACCAGTGTACCTGCTCATTCTGATCAAGTTGTTGCTTCTATTCCTGCATCTGATTCATTATCACAAGCAAAGCTGCATCAAGTTAAAAGGGTGTTGTTTGAGCAACAACTGCAAAAGGCCATGGAGATAGAGAAATTGATTGACCAGCATGACTTTACAAAGCCTCTTATCAACTACTGGTATGCTAAGCCACTGGACAATATTGATTTAAGAGTTCAGTTTATAGTGAGAAGGGAATCTGGTCCAGAAGAAGAGTATGACACATTCTGGCATATGGTTCAAAAGTTGACCAGAGATGAGCTAACAAAGATGCACAATATTGGGTCTGTGACACAAGTAAGATCTACTCTACCACAAGTGAAGCAAGTCATCAAAGATCTGAAGTCCATTTTTGATCCTGAGTCCATAAGAAAAGAGATAGAGGATGCCAACAAGAAAGGAAAGAAGATCAAGCAAGTTGATCTGTTTGTCAAATCAAGGACTTACAGAATCAAATTTTTAGATGGATCTGGTATGTTCTTTAATCTTGAATTCTATGATCTACCAAAGGAAATGCTACTCCAGATGAAATCTGTTAGGATATCATGTGATAGAGATGAGATGAAGAAAGAATTTTTGAAGGCTGTAAATCAGAAACTTGCACAGTTATAAGTTTTTGAAAGCCTTGGTTTGTATATAACAGTTTACTTATTCATTTCCATTTTTGTATAGAACTTAAAGTCTTGTGTAAAGAATTTAAGTTAGGGGGAGATTGTTGGGAAATAGTCTAAGTAAGTTCAAGCTGTTAGTTAGTCTTCTCAAACTGTTAGTAGAGTTTTCATGTAAATACAAAGTTCATGCTGTTAGTTGAAGAAACTCGAGCTGCCAGTGTAAAAGTTCAAGCTGCCAGAGTAAATCAACTCAAGCTGCTCTGTTCAAGCTGTCAAGTGATTCAAGCTGCTCAACAGTTTCATAAACAGAAACTGCTGATTTTCAGGAAAAGATATCTACACGAAGATTCCAGCATATCTACTATCAGAGAAGTCATAGTTCTTCAAGGAAACAAATCAAGAAGCAATATAAATACATAGAATAGGTCTTTCTATTGAATAGGAGTTTTTTTTTGCATATTCAAGTTTGTAATTGCTTTTTGTTTAAGTTTTCATAAGCCTCTAAGGTTGTAAAACCCTAAGAACAGTTTGTGTTCTTCGTCTAATCAAACAGATTAGAGGTGATTGTAATCATTTAAATCAGCAATACAAGTAGTTTTGATTATTTCTTGTGTTTATCTGCTATTGGTTCTGAAAGCTTTTGTTAAAATAATTAAGTGTTATTCCGCAAAATTCTTAATTAAACTTTGATTCAAAGCAAGATTATTAATTTATACTCTGATAAATTCAAATCAGTTAGTCTTGGTTAATTAGTTTTTTAGATCCTGACAGCTGAGCTGGTGAGTTTGCATGTTTTTGTTGAGATATTTGTACGATTATTTTACTAATACTTGCGTGATCTTTTATCGAGCTTTCCTTATGAGATATCATGAGTTTTCTTACGAGTTTTTATTAAGATACTATCATGCATGTATTATTGAGCTATTGTGAACTGTGTTTTAAATATGAGATTTGGGACACTTGAGCTGTTGAGATACTAAACCGTACGGCTGGGCAGGGGTTGGGTCGCTCCCAATTCCCTTTTGAGTTCCTGACGACTGCTTTGTGCGGTCTAGGGATTTTGGTACGTGGACCTATCCACGCGAGTTGAGTACTTATTGAGCTATCTTGTGGGATCTCATATACTTGTTCAGTAGAGAACGCTGAACATTTTATTGTTGAGTTAATTATTTTCTGAGCTTTATAATTGTACACTAACCCTTGCATTCTCACCAGCTTTAGCTGACCTGTGTGTGTTGTTGTGTGTGTCCCAGGTGATCGGACTGCTAGTAGGCCTGCTGCACCAAAGTAGGTTTACATTACTTGTGATCGAGGAGTTAGCTACCTTTCATAGAGGTAGTTATATTTTGAGGATTGTTTGTATATACTTCGGATAGGTTGTAGTTTATTCAGAGATTCCCGTGACTGTTATTGTGTAATTAATGTTTTAAAATTATCGGGTTTCTGCTTGTGTGCATTGGGAATAGTGTAGAGATTATTATATTATATCATTGCTGATGTGTTATTTGCGTGGCATTGGGGATTAGTTTGAGGGTGTTACATATACAGCCTTATAAACTTCATCATCACCCGTTTCTCTTTCTACCACATAATGATAATATGTCAATTGTGCATCATCAGGTTGGGCTTTCCAAAGGATTATTTTTGGCTTTTTAAGCTCTTTTTTTTTTTCCAAAATTAGCAGTGTCTTTTCCATATCCATTAATGACTTATAAGTCGCTTCCCTTGCAATCTTCAGCACTTTGTGATATTTTGCCTCACTGATTCCTTCTCCTTGTTCAGCAGGACCCTCATTAGTCCTCTCAATCACCATTGGATCAAATTTAGCATCATTCTGATCCTTTCTCATATCTTCATATTTCTTGACCTCTGCATCATACCTCTTCTGTAGTTCCTCTGTGGTCCAATTTGAAACAACCTTCTTGGGAATTCAAGAGTTTGAATGGCAATAATTGATCAAGAATCTTCTGTGCTCAGCCTTTTAAGATTGAGAAGACATTTTTCTTTTCTTTGTGCTATCTTTCTTAGCAGGTTGAGCTTCACTCTTCATTTGTTCAAGAAGATCAATTAATGTGTCATCATCACCAGAAACATCTTCTTCCAAGTTCATTAGCACTCCTTGTGCTGGATTGTCTGTCATTACTATTTTCTTTTCAAGTAACCTTACCTCGTCTGCATGCAATTTTCTTGCAAGTTCAGCATCAGCTCTCACTTGCATTTCTCTTGGATCTTTCTTCTTCTTAGGGCTTTCCACCAAAACCCCTTTTCCTTTACCGGAAACCTGTGGCTGAGAGGTTTGAGCTTCAGAGACCCTTCCTTCTTGTATAAACATTGTGCAAGCCTTAGGTTTTGGCTCAGCAGGTGGAGTTTCACTGGTAATAGCTTGAGGAATTTCTGTAGTTGTTGGCTGATTTTGTGACGATGTTGACTGTGGAGCTGTTGATGGTGTTGATTCTCCCCTGTTTTGGATGTATCAGGTCGTTCAGAGGGAGGAAAGACTTTTGCAACCAATGCTGCAAGTGTAGCATCATGTTTGAGTAGACTCTCACCAGCTATTCTCAAGGCTTGCTTTGTCATGACAATTTGCTGTTGTTGTGCAACTATGACTTGCTGCATGCTTGCAATCTGTTTGCCTTGAGCTTCAGTGATAGCCTTGTGGTGATCAAAGGCCGCAATAATAGGTACAAGAGTAGGATTCATCAATGTCTGTAGTTGTAGACTAGCCTCAATGTCCTCAAGTGTTGTTGGCACCTTTGGAATATCACTGGCAGTATTACCAAAACGTGTTCTCCTAGGAGAAAAATCTGGGGCCCTCTGTTCTTGGTTCTGGGGACTTCTAGAAGATGTATGCACATCCTCTGTTGCCATGGTAGTGTTCTTAAGGATGTTGTCACTGTCCTGAACCCCTCTTGCAGGAGTATCAGTAGTGATAGCCACAGATACCATATGATCAACCTCTGTTGGGTTGATCACCTCCTTGTTGAGGTTGGGAGTGTCCTCATTTGTTTCCCTTTGAATATTCTGCACAGGAGGATGCTCCTGTGCAGGGCTTTCAGGCATTTGGGTGAGAGGTGGGATGGAAGGAGCATCACCACTTATTTTCTTTTTGAGTGCAGTGGGTGATGGAGTAGGTTGATCAGAAGGAGCAGATGGTGATTTATTGGTATCACGGAGATGGGTTTGGGTTCTTGTTGGTTGAGCATTAAGGTGGGGTTGTTCATGCTCAGGAACTTCTCCCCTGTTTCCTGTAATAACAACCCTCATTGCTTGAGTCAATGGGGTGTTAGTGCCTGAAAATTTGTCATTGTGTTTCAAAAATCTTTTGACAGATTTCCATGTGTGACAATGGTAAACATGCATCCTCGTGTGTGTTTTCAAATTTTCAAAATGATTTGCAAAAATGTGAGCTAAAAACCTAGGATACATCAAACATTTCCCATGTTTGGGATTCAGATTACTTAACATCCCTTGGAAAATCATACCAGAAAAATTGAACCGTTGGCCAGTGGATAAGCAAATCAAACCAGTAGCAATGTTTGAAGAAAATTCCCACCAACCTGTTCGTTTAGGGCTTATGCATTGTTGAAGGATATGGATGAGGTATTTCCATTTGGAACCAAAAAATTGTTTGTCAAATGTAAGTTTGTCCAGTATGCCACATACCCCAAACGTGCAAGTTCTTCAAATATGGTAGTAGAGATGAAATCATTAATACCTTGGGCATCTTGTAGTTGTAAGTGCCCACGAATGGAATCCTTAGTAATGGTGATCGGTTGGCCATCAACAACAGAGTCAATGGAAGTGATTCCATCAACAGTTCCAGTACGAGCATGACTCCAAAATTCCTCCAGTTGAGGAATGTAAATTGTAGGATTCACCATCAAAGCATAACAATTGTTTGTACATCTCAAGAAGTCCATCATCTCGTGGAACCGTCCAACTCAGCATGCTTCAAAATGTAGGGCAGACAGTTGTGCTCCTTGACAATCTTTAATTTCGCCATCAATGCAATCCTGAATTCAAGAACTAGGGTTTCGAGTAAAAGTGGAAGTGCGATTTAGGGCTCTGGATTTGAAACTGGTAGTTTGAATTGTTATTCCCACGATTTAGGGCTTGGATCTGAAACTGGTAGTTTGAATAGTTTTTTTCCCGCGATTTAAAATTAATCAAGTAATTTCACGAATGTAGGTTACATACAGACGGTCAATTGAATTCAATTGCATTCCATTCCATGAATAATAAAACTTAGGTAAAAATTAATCAAGTAATTTCATAACGTAGGTTATAAACAGATAATCAATTCAATTCAATTGCATTCCATTCCATGAATAATAAAACTTAGGTTAAAATTAATCAGGTAATTTCATGAACGTAGGTTACATACAGACGGTCAATTCAATTCAATTGCATTCCATTGAATAATAAAATTTAGGTTAAAATTAATCAGGTAGTTTCATGAACCTAGGTTATATACAGAGAGTCGATTCAATTCAATTGCATTCCATTCCATGAATAATAAAACTTAGGTTAAAATTAATCAGGTAATTTCATGAACCTAGGTTATATACAGATAGCCAATTCAATTCAATTGCATTCCATTCCATGAATAATAAAACTTAGGTTAAAATTAATCAAGTAATTTCATAAACCTAGGTTTATAAAACACTTAACAGCTTGAGAAATTGCACTAACAGCTTGAGAAATTGAACTAACAGCTCGAAACTTGCAAAAACATAATTTTTCAATTTAACTCAATTAAATAATAAAAACTTAGGTTAAAATTAATCAAGTAATTTCATAAACCTAGGTTATATACATATAGTCAATTCAATTCAATTGCATTCCATTCCATGAATAATAAAACTTAGGTTAAAATTAATCAAGATAATTTCATGAACCTAGGTTATATACAGAGAGTCAATTTAATTCAATTGCATTCCATTCCATGAATAATAAAACGTAGGTTAAAATTAATCAGGTAATTTCATGAACCTAGGTTATATACATATAGTCAATTCAATTCAATTGCATTCCATTCCATGAATAATAAAACTTAGGTTAAAATTAATCAAGTAATTTCATGAACGTAGGTTATAAATTAACAGACAGTCAATTCAATTCAATTGCATTCCATTCCATGAATAATAAAACTTAGGTTAAAATTAATCAGGTAATTTCATGAACCTAGGTTATATACAGATAGTCAATTCATTTCAATTCAATTGCATTCCATTCCATGAATAATAAAATTTAGGTTAAAATTAATCAAGTAATTTCATGAATGTAGGTTATTAATTAACAGACAGTCAATTCAATTCAATTGCATTCCATTCCTACGTTATATACAAATAATCAATTCATTTCCATTAACCCATGAAATTACATGAATAATAAAATAAAACTTAGGTTGAAATTAATCAAGTAATTTCATAAACCTAGATTATATACAGATAATCAATTCATTTCCATTAATCCATGAAATTACATAAATAATAAAATAAAAATTAGGTTGAAATTAATCAAGTAGTTTCATAAACCTAGGTTATATACAGATAATCAATTCATTTCCATTAATCCATGAAATTACATGAATAATAAAATAAAACTTAGGTTGAAATTAATCAAGTAATTTTATAAACTTAACAACTTGAGAAAATGCACTAACAGCTTGCGAAATTGACAAAATTACCCTTACTAATACAATAGCATGTATTTTATTTTTAGGGGCATTTACGTCATTTCAGTAGAAATATGAAAATGGCGGCATGTAATGACCACGCACATACAACCATCACCCTTTTCCTATTCCTGTCATTCGTCTTCCCCAACGTCAGAACAGAGCATAACCTATACCTGCATATCATCATTTCAAACTCTCGCCAAGCAACTACGCAAATCCGATTAACGATTATGAGCTTACAGACGAAGTAATAGCTAGAATATTGGGGTTTTTGGGGGCATCAAGTGCCTTTGAACTTTTTAAAAGTAAGAGAATGTAAGTTTCCTAACCCTATCATATATTATCGATTCAACTAAGATTATGATGTATTTGCCTATTTAAGAGATACATTAAGGTTAATGAACCGTAGCCCATTAATTTGGGCTTAGATTTTAGATTTTCCGAATGAACATGACGTATTTGCCTATTTAAGAGTACGTCTTATTAAGAAATTACAGTTGATAATAATGTATTTGCCTATTTAAGAGTACGTTTTATTAAGCTTTTATGTATGCATTCATTACAGTCGCAAAACCTTTAAACGCGAAGCTGAGTCTGACGTTGTTTACCAGATGATGGAAGTTGATTCCATCCTCATAATAGGGTTTAGGGGGCCAAAATTTTAACTGCTTTACCTTCTGAGGGAGAAGGGAACATTAACATGCTCTTTAATGATGGATTGGCACACTTTATTTGCCATGTTTTCTATTGTTTTTTTAATTTGCCTAAACATGAAATACATATTTATGTTTTTGTATTGTCTTGATCAACAGTTAAATATACTTTATGCAGGTTTGGAGACGGAAGGAAAGGAGAAGCTGCAATGGGCAGCACGTTCCGGATCGCTTAATGCTAAGTTTCTCCTAGGAATGCTGCTAATGGCAGAAGGAGGACAGAGCGTACACGACGCTAAGAGGCTGTTGAATGACGCCTTTAGAAACTCATCAACGCGTCCGCAGTCGGTGACCGAAACGGCTGCCAAAGAACGTCGGTTGTTGATGCAGGATCGCCAGAGGCTTCTACCGAGGCATTTCAACCGGTTGAGCCGTTCTTGTCACCAACACAACTGGCAAGATGATGCATTAATTAGAGGGTTTCTTTTTGTAAATGAATACATTTTTAGTTGTAATGTTTGTATTTGGGATGCTTGTTACCACAATTTTATACAAACCTGGGATGCGAATGTATGGTTTTGATACAATTGTGTAATTATTTAAAGCAGGTTTTGATTAAAAATACAATATATGTTTACATTTATGTAAAAATGTTGGAGTATCATTTTTGTTGGTTTGAATTCCAATTAGAGTAAGTTATTTAGCTTATATAACTTTGGTTGTTAATGATATTCTAGTCGTTCAAAATATAAGATATAATTTATATCATTATCACTTACAAAATATATATCACTTAACAGCTAGAGAAAATGCACTAACAGCTTGAGAAATTGAACTAACAGTTCGAGATTTGCAAAAATAGAATTTCTCAATTTAACTCTACTGAAATAATAAAACTTAGGTTAAAATTAATCAAGTAATTATTTAGTAAACTTAGGTTATATATAATCATTTCATTTCCATTCCATTCCATGAATAATAAAAGTTAGGTTCAAATTAATCACGTAATTATTTTATAAACTACGTTTTGATTTATAATACAACATATTGTAACACCCCTCCCGATTCCAGAAATGCCACGTCAACCCAATATCATAAGTGGCAATAACGCAAAGAATCTATAACACACATGTTATAGGATAATGCAGATTATGGCTAATTAAAACTTTAACGCATAATTAACGACATATGATACATTCTAGAGTATTCGCAAATCCTTTTCAAACTAACATACATCCAAAAACAACTATCACAAACAAGTCTAGACAAAACACGGAACTGTTACAGATCTTCACATTAATCTCGAATCTATCTCGGCGGCGGCTGAGAACCCTTCTGATTCCCTGAACATGTTAGACTCGAAGACATGAGCCATAAATCCCGTGAGCACACGAGGGTTGACACTGCACATAGCACATAACACATAGCACACAATCCCTGTCCCTGTCCCGATTGCCCAACACGCATCTCAAGTATATAAGCACAAGTATGAGATCTAGATAGTAACACAAGCCCTACGGGGACCCTTCCCCGGCCGACACACCGCACACAGCAGTGAGCAGCAATAACCCTTTGCACAAGAGCGACCCGGCTACAGGTCCTGCCGTATATATACGCCCCAAGGACTGTTAGGGACAGCCAACCCGCACGACCCTTTTCACGACTTATTGTCCGTATGGAACACATCACGGACCCCTGGAATAGATCTCATAACTCATATATATAACACGTATAAGGATAGGATATACCTGAGGTTCACGTCCCTGTCTCATATATATAACACACACAGATAATAGAAACACTGCTAAGTGCTCAAAGAAAGCGCGCGTTTAAAAAAGAACTCGAGAACTCACCTGATTGAGTTCCCGAAGTCTGGCCTCCCTGATCAAATCCGACTCGCTGTGCGCTAGTCCCCGTAACACACGGATCCCAAACGGTCAATCATAATTCCGACTAGCATATATTACATATCACAACAATCCGGACTCGACCCAAACCCGACAACCCCACGGAACCCGAAACCCAAACCAATCCCAACTCAAAGTAACCCCAATGAGACCCCAAACTCAAAAAAAACCCAGCCCGAGCAATCCCTTAGGAACCCGACACCAATTCGACTCAAAACCCTTTAATAAGACTCAATTCGGATTTTCCCTGCAGGCTCCCAGTCGCGTCGCTAACCCCTTGTGGGTCGCGCCGCGACGAAGCAGATGAGCCATGCCTGATCTGCGAATTTCAGCTCTGCCCAGGAGTCACAGCTCCCTTACACAACTATTTAAGCCTCAATAAACACACAAAATCGGTATATAAGGGTCCCTTAATCAGTCCCAAACACTTTACCCATCTCTAGCTACAAACAACACAATTTTAGGAACCAATTCATGAATTTCTTACCTCTTGAACTCAATAACTTCAAAAGAGATGAAGATGATGTAACTAGCTCCAAAATTCAGTAGCTAATTAAACTTGAGATGGCTTCTTCCTGCTGAAATCCCAAAAATGCACACACATACACACTTTTTAGGGTTCTCAAGATGGATAAGGGAAAAATGAAGGGAGACACATATATACGTCTCTAATTTTAACCGGTCCCGAACCCATTAACCCGAACCCGATATCACATTTCACATATTAATGCCCATTTAACCCATTTAATCTCGTGATCCCAAATATATAATCCATCCGCTAAAATTATAACCCGATGACACGCACGCCCCATCCCGACACGTATCAATCCACGAAACGGGATATAATTGGACCAACCAATATAAATTAAATATTTATCCACTAAAATAATTCCACGTACCAGGTCCAACAGATGGATGTTACACATATGTTTAGATTTATGTACAAATGTTGGTTTATCATTTTTGTTGGTTTGAATTCCAGTTAGAGAAAATTGCAAAAAATGGTCCTTAAACTATACCCAAATTGCAGGTATAAGTTATTTAGCTTTTATAACTTTGGTTATTAATGATATTCTAGTCGTTAAAAATATAATATATAATTTATATTGTTAGAATACATTTTAGTTGATGGAAGTCAAAGTGAAGGGTTTATTTTGTAAATAGTTAATAGTTGTGTGAATGTGTATAAATAGTAAGTTTGACTTTCAAAATAGATAGATCTGACATTTCACTTTTGGCATACATAGAAATCAGAGAGAATATGGTTACTGACATTGTGAAGATCATTTTCATCATTGTAATCGACATTTTCAGAAATAGAATCATTCGGTTAGTTTTGATTCATTTTATTGTTCTTGATTTTGAATTGTTGTATGATTGATATAGAAACTGTAATTCACAATTGCTAACAGAGACTTTAGGGCTGAATTTTGATTCTGAAATTGAATTTTTACGAACTGTTCTTCATTTTTTTCGAAAAACCCTAAAATAACCAAGGGTTTTCAATCTGTTGATCTTACACTGTGAAATTTGGATCAAAGGTATAGGATCAATAGTCGATTCAATTGAACATAAACTTGATTTGATTCATAAAACATAGAAAAAAATCTAGAGATTTTTGTAAAATTTTGAAAAACTCGAAGTTTTTCACTGTTCTATTGCAAAAGTCGAGTCTAGATCTATTTTTGGACAAAAGTGTTTCACAAAAAGTGTTTGTAATCAAAATCCTCACCTTCGATTTCAATTTGAGTGAAAATGGCTAATTTTTCGAATTAATTTGAATTTCAGACTTAAATAATCTGAAAAAATTAAGAAACTCGAAATACACATAGCTTATGTGCAATTCGAGTTGAATATCTTTGTAAATCGAGTTGACAACAAGTGTCAATCGAGTTGGATCTTAGTCAATTCGAGTTTACTCTCAATTACATTCGAGTTTAACACAAGTAAATTCGAATTTCATTCGAGTTTATTAAGAATTCGAATTTAATTCGAGTTTCACATTAGATTAATTCGAGTTTTACAAAGGACCAATTCGAGTTTCACATAAGAGTAAATCGAGTTTCACATAAGAGTAAATCGAGTTTCACTCTAATACTCAAGTTTTTTCAAACTAATTCGAGTTTCACTAAGGCCAATTCGAGATTTATACAAAGCTCATTCGAGTTTTACATAGCCTTATTCGAGTTTCACCAAACATCATTCGAGTTTTACAGAAGAGTACTTCGAGGTTCACTCAATTTAATTCGAGTTTCATACAAGCATTATTCGAGTTTTGCAACATATCATTCGAGTTTTGCAACATATCATTCGAGTTTTGCAACACATTATTCGAGTTTTACAAAACATCATTCAAGTCTATTCAGTGTTTGATTCAAGTTGATTATTGCTACTAACAGTTACTTTGTTATAGATTTCAGTTGATCATTTGATACTAATCTTTGTTTCAAAGGTTGATCAACTCTCAACTGTTGTTCAACAATTTCAATTTCAATCAAAGTTCATCAGATCTTGGACAGTTTCCAAAATATCAGTCAAAATGTCAAAGGACGCTCTAGCAATGGGATCAGAAACCAAACCCCCAATTCTTTACAGCTGAGAATACGTCCAATGGAGGGAGAGGTTTCTAGAATTCATAAGCTTTCATGATCTATCAGAAGAAATGCTGAAATCCTTAACCGAAGGACCAGCCACATTCATAGAAACAATCCCTGGAGTACCCACCGGTAATCCCCCGATTCCACCAAGGACAGTTGAGGTTACCAACCTGACTGAGGCTCAAAAGAAAAGAAAACTAGGGGATAAAACTGTCAGGAAATTACTACTGATCTCAATCCCCAATGATATTTGCACATGTCTCACAAACACAAAAACTGCCAAATCAATATGGGATGAAGTGTGTAAACTTATGAGGGGATCCGATAGAGCTGCAACAAACAGAGCTAGAAACAGCCTGATGACGTTTGAAAATTTCAGAGCTCGTGAAGAAGAACTACTGGAAAACACTTACCTGAGGTTTGTGAGTTTGGTAAGTGAAATGAAATGAAATGGAGTGACAAAGTCCAATCTGGACATAAATGTCAAGTTCTTAAACGTTCTGAACCCTGAATGGGAGAAATATGCCATGATTATCCAGCAGACAAAGGACATAGAAGAAATGGATTTTCATATGATATTTGAGAACCTCAATAACTACCAGGAGGTTGTGTTGAGGAAATTGTCAGGAAAGAAGAAAGCCGAAAAAGAAACTGCTGACCCATTGGCTCTACTGGCAGAAAAGAAGTACAAATACAAGTTGAAAAAGGAGAAAAGAGCAGTAGTCAGTAGTACCTCTTCCGAATCAGAATCCTCCGATTCATCTGCAGATTCTGAGATTGAAGAAATGAAAAAGCAGATGGCACTGCTAACCAAAGTGTTTCAAAAGAAGTTCTACAGAAAGCCAACCAACAATAAGATGCGCTACAAGACTGGCTCGAGGAAAATTGAGAAGAAGGACAAATATGAAAAATCTGGAGAAAGCAGTGGAAGAAAAACTGACAAATATGAAAAATCAGACAAGTCAGCAAAGAAAGATTCAGAGCAGAAATGTTATAACTATGGAAAACCAGGTCATTATGCCCGTGAATGTAGACTTCCAGTAGTCAAAAACTCTGACTACTATACTAGAAAGGCTCTCTTAGCCAAAGAAAAGGAGTCTGGAAAAGCTCTTATGGCGGAGGATGACCACTGGCTGTAGTTATTTGAAGATGAAGATATTCTAGATGAGGATGCTCATATTTGTCTAAAATCAGAAATTCTCAATGAGTCAGAATTAAGTGAATCAGCCATGATAGTTGAGGATGAAGTATGGAATGGTTTAACAGATGAAGAGGATGAAGAAAGACAAGAATCTGAGGAGGAAGAGACAGAAGAAGTTGCGTTGATGGCAACTGGAAAAACTGATGTTGAGGAAAATGAAGATTCAGAGTCAGACAGATCAGATGGTTCAGACAAGCCTGAGGTATATTCCAACTCTGACTCTGATATTGATGAATCTTGTGTGCTAGAAGAGAAATTAACTCATATGGCCTTTATGCTAAAAAAGTTTGAAAAATCATTAAAGGCTGAAAAGAAAAATGCTCACTCTTTGGAAAACAAACTTCGTTATGAACATAACTTAGTTTTAGATTTTTCCAAAGATAAAGCATTAGCCTTACGAGCAGTTTCAGATTTACAAGATAAAGAAAGAGAACTTCAAAGCAAAATACTAGATCTTAATCATAATGTATCTGGCCTACAAGAAAGACAGAGAATAGCATAATTAGAAGCTTCAAATTTTTCTGTAAAATATCATGCTATTTTTGAAGAACGAACTAAACTTTATGAGAAAATAAAGAAGATGGAAGATGAATTTATCAAAGAGGGAAAACAGATCAAACCATATATTTAAATCAACCAAAAGACACAGAATTTTATAATTCTAAATCTGGTATTAGTTGGGAAAATCCGAAGTATCTGTCAAAGGTAATATCTAGTTCACCAACGCTATATGATGTCAGATACATGAACTTAGGATTAAAAATGATGTTTATGAAAGCATCTGATGAAGTAGAATCTAGTGAAGAAACAAAAAGATTACGATCAGACAAAATGCAAAATTCTGTTGATTATAACAGAATAAATGAAGCAAACAATAATACTGATATTAAAGAAGAGTACATTCAAACATATTCTGAAAAGGATTTGTCTGAATCACCTACTCAGTCTCAAAAGTTATACCTGCCATCTTCAATTTTAGAAAAGATAAATTCTGATCTAGAATTGAAAATTAAAAATTTTGAGATAGAAAATAGATCTCTCAAAGCTGAACTAAAAACAATGGAACAAAAGTTACAAAATCAGTCTAAGAACAAAAAGTTGTCTGATCCACCATCTTCAACTTCTCTAGATTCTATCAATTCAGAAAAGGAATTTGATCTGTTCTCTGACTTTAATTCCTTAGAGGAAATGTTTGTTAAAATTGATGAATTTGTCAAACCTTTACATAACAAACAATCAGATGATCAAAAAGAACCTGTTAAAATTCTGCAAAGAATTTCTACAGATTCAATAAAATCATCTGAAAATCACCAACATTACAACAAAAGAAGGAGAAAACAAAAGTTATTTTTAACACTCCTAACTTTGAAAAAGGTGAATCATCTTCAACAGAGAACTCCATTGCACTTAGAGTCCAATCTTCAAAAGGTAAGAGAAATTTACAGAAGAAACAAGTGTCTAAGTCTACAAATTCTCATGTTTCTTTTATGTCAGATATCATTGTGAACGGTTCAAGAAAACAAGTTTGGAGAAAGAAGAAGAGAGAACAGAAAAACAAGAATATAAAACAAGAGTGGCGCGTGAAGAACAATATTGTTACAGATAGAAATAGCAACATTGAAAACTCTGTTACTGTATGGCCTTAAACAAGCACCGCGTGCTTGGTATGATGCACTTTCAACATATCTATTGAAATGTGGATTCAACAAAGGTGCAGTTAACACAACCCTGTTTATAAAACATCAGGGGCCGGATATCATAGTAATACAAATATATGCAGATGACATAATATTTGGGTCTACAAATCCGGAATTTTGTAAGAAATTCGCATTTTTAATGTCCCAAAAATTCGAAATGAGCATGATGGGAGAAATAAATTTTTTTCTTAGGATTGCAAGTTAAACAACTGGCTGATGGTATTTTTTATCTATCAGTCAAAATATATACAAGACATGTTAAAGAAATTTAACATGGTTAACAGTACTCCTATGAAAACTCCTATGGCTCCGGATTCAAAGTCAAAACTCGATGAGGACATTTCGGGGAAACCTGTAGATGTGACTCACTATCGAGGTATAATTGGGTCATTAATGTATTTAACAGCAAGTAGACCGGATATTATGTTTTCAATATATGTATGTGCAAGATATCAGGCGAATCCTAAAGAATCACATTTAACAGCTGCGAAAAGAATTTTAAGATATCTCAAGGGAACTCCAAACCCTGGTTTGTGGTATCCCAGAGAATCTTCATTTAATCTAATTGCTTTTTCTGACGCTGATCACGCAGGTGATAAGATGGACAGAAAAAGTACGTCTGGAGCAGTGCAGTTCTTAGGCGACAAACCCGTATGCTGGTCATCCAAGAAACAACATTGCGTCTCATTGTCTACAGCTGAAGCAGAATACGTTGTTGTATCTTCTTGCTGTTCTCAGGTGTTGTGGATGAAAAGCCAACTGCGAGATTACGGGTTTACACCAAAGAAAATACCTATCTACTGTGATTCTCAGAGCGCAATAGCTATTGCATCAAATCCTGGTGCAACATTCAAAAACAAAACACATTGACATTCGGTACCATTTTATAAAGGATCATGTTGAAAATGGAAATATAGAATTATATTTTGTGCCTACTGAATATCAACGAGCTGATTTGTTTGCCAAAGCGTTAGATGAAAAAAGGTTTAATTTTTTGGTATACAAATTGGGTATGTTGAATCATTAAGATTTAATAATTCAGTAGTTTCAATTTATAATTTTAAATTTACATTTTTTTTATTGATTTTAATCTGATGTTAAATTCTTGAATCTTAAAAGTTTAATATTATTTGGAATTTAACAAGATCTGGATTGTCATGTGCAGGGGGAGCAGAAAATGAATTTATCTGATTTTGAGTAAATCTGATAAAATTTATCTGTTATTTTGTAGGGGGAGCTGAGTTGAGAAATATGATACACATTTGAGGAGGAGTAACATTCAAAAATTAAAGGGGGAGCCTTTTAAATTTTTTTTTTTGTGTTAATTTTTGTTTATGTGTATTTTCAATTCTTTTTGTTGTTGTTTGTTTTCAATTTTTTGTTTTGTTTGTTGTTGTTGATTGTGTTTAAATATGGTTTTAAATTTTTTTTATCTTTGTTTTGTTTTATTTTTCTTTGTTTTTATTTTGTTACAATTTTTGTTGAAAAGATATTAAGTGGGTTTTTGGAAAGATGGGCAGGTTAATATTTTAAAACATGGGCCGGTTCATAAATTCATTCTATAAATTTGAAATTTCAAATTCAAATTCATTTTTTCGGATACTTGACTATTCATCATCTTCCCCAAAAAGTTTCTTCACCCTTAAGAAACCGAAAACCCACTCATATCTTTGAAAGATTAAGAAAGAATTTCAATTATATTGTGAGTAAAACAGTTTGTTTCTTTCATTTTTACATCTTTTATTTCAATATTAGCATATATGTGACTGTTCGTGTTTATATTCATTTTTGTTGTGTTTTGTGTTCATGGTGTTCATAAACCTGAAATTAATTGTGTGGTCTGGTTCGGTTTATCAATGTGAACATGAATTTGAAATTTCATGGTTCAAATCAAATCACACAAACAGAATTTTGGATTTCAATGTCAAAAACTTTCGTGTTCTTCTTTTTACTGAAATTTGAATTTTTAACAGCTTAAATGTTGTTTTTAATCAAAGTTCAGTAAAACAAAAGTATTTAAAATTAATTTTCGAGGGGGATACAAGTTTTAAATCACTGAAAAACTACCTGGAATTAATTTTTGAATATTCAGTGTATAGAGGACTTGAAATAAATACATAAGGAACTTCTCGATTAAAGGCTTCATTCGAGAAAGTCCAAGAGTCATTCGAGTTGAGTACAATGATACTCGAGAAAGACCAAGAGTCATTCGAGTTGAGTACAATGCTACTCGAGAAAGACCAAGAGTCAATCGAGTTGACTGAAGTGTTAATGGAGAAAATACAAGTGTGATTCGAGTTGTTTAGGTTAACACTTAGAATATTTCAGAACAAGAGTCTTGATAGACTTATGGTTCATTCGAGTTGGTCATATGCTATATTCGAGGAACTTCCTTATTCATTCGAGTTGAACATTAGAGAACATTTTAGACTTAATCGAGAACCCTCATGTTCTATTCGAGTTTAATACATATGTACTTCGAGATGATTATAGTCTTATTCGAGAATCACTCTGTTCTATTCGAGATAGACTATAGTTCATTCGAGTGGATACATAGACCAAGCCGAGTTGGTTCAAGAGTCATTCGAGTTTTTTCATGTGTCATCCGAGATTTATATAGAATCATTCGAGATGGTTGCAATTTTATTCGAGTTTAAATAAAATTTTTACTAAGTGTTGAATTTCTTAATGTTTTAAGAAAAATGTGACATTTTTTCAAGAAATTGTAATAAAATTGTGTTTTTCTAACATTGGTCTCTGAACGATTGACTCTGGAATCCTATCAATAATAGTTTATTATTGTCTGGAATCCCGATGCCTTAAAAAGAAAATCACAAATTTTTATAATTTCTGATGAAATGTTATATTTTTTCTACTTTGAAGGATTTCATTTGTTTACCTATCTTGTCTAACATGATTCTTACTTGTTTACAGGTTTCAAATGGCATCTCCAGATCATTCCCAGAATTCCAATTCATCAGATTCCCATTCATCCTCCAATCATACACTTGTATCAACACCCGTTCGTTCAACCTCCGTTGCTAGACCTTCACCATCCACCATCATCCCGGATAACCAACTTGTCAAACCCAAACATTGCCTACCCTTCAAAGATAACAATCATCGTTTGGATACAAAGGTTATCAAAGTTAGTCACCCTATTATTGTAGATATTCTCAAAGGCCATCCTTTGGGATATCTTCTTCAGTACAAACCTTCTATCCCACAAGTCTACCTGCAATAATTTTGGCATACAGTCAAATTTGTTCCTGTTGATGGAAACCACCACATTAAAGTAACCATTGACCAATTTAAATCCAAAATTACCCTTGCCAGACTTCGTCACAACTTTTTTCTTCCGAGACGAATAGACACAGTTAACTTTCCTGAGTTAGCTGATTTTGAAGATTTTGTGTCCGATGAGGAGCAGGTTCATGATTTGATATGCTTGGGTTACTCAAAGCCACTTCCAAAAAGCTCCAAATTTCATCGAAATGGATTAAATGGCGAATGGTACACATTATTTGGGATCATCAATAGATGTATGACATCTAAGCATACAGGCATAGACAGATGCAGTATTCACTGTCTACGAATTTTCCATGGGATTGCCTTTAATAAACATTATGACTTCGCTCAATGCATCTGGGAGGATCTAAAAGAGATAGTACTGGCTAAAACAACAAATAGAGCAAGAAAGTTCGTTCCACTTCAGAGATTTATTCAGATTCTTATCCGAGGGATCCTAAGGGCAAATGAAAATATACCCAAAAGAGCTAACTCTAACAGATGCCCAGATTATGTAATGATGAGTTTACACGAAGTGCCGGATTCTCCTAATGCGGATATCATGCCGATTCCAGAATCTTTGCTGAAGTATGCAGATCCTGAGAGTGAAAATGTGAAGTTATATAGGATAGATCATGCTCCAATAGAGACCCAAGAACCGAGTTCTCTTACCCAAGGAGTGATAGGAAGAGAGGAACCTCAGCACGGGGCTGAAGTTCAGGGAAGCCTGCTAGTGAGCGAGGGAGTTGAAGTTGTAAGGGGTGGTGAGGAAGAGGCAGATAAATCTGATTCTGAGAGAACATTGTTGGATATACAAGAAGGTGAAGATGAAGGAAATGATGATGATGGTGATGATCGTGGTGATCATCATGAGGGAGGGATTGCTTTAATGGATAAAGTGAGTATTGCTCAGGAGAGTGTGAGGGATGCACTTAGCCTAGAAAGCCGGGATTTACCCACATCTGCTGTTAGCTCCCCTATGGGAGTTAGTATTGAAGAGGTCAGTATCCCACTGACAAGTGCAAACCCAACCATCCACTCAGTCTCCTCTCAACAGGAGACTATTTCATTTGAACACCGGGGTGAACCACAAATTCTATGAAAGTCATTTGGACTTGATGGATATTGAAATTAGTACACCTCTGCCTGAGTGTACGACTTTTATTCAATCACAGAGTATAGATCCTATACAGATTAGGACACTTGAGTCGACTTCATCAGTTGAAGTAAGTGTGGCTGAACTTCGTGTTCCCACCGGAACATCCTCAGCTACGGAAGCATTTGTTGCTCCGTCGCTTGAAGAGGGTGGAAGTCCAGTCAGAGCGACCACTTTGCCATCTCTGAGTACTGGCCACACAGACGTTCTTTTCACAAGTTCGACTGTTGTGATAACTGGAAGTCTAAGTGACCCAGTGGTGACTCTTTCCCCGTTTGTTACTGAATCATCATTAAATCAAGCTTTGAATGCAGCTGTTGCAGGAGTGAATACTCATATCTCTGCTCAGTTATCTGAAGTGATGGCACAGATGTCGAATATTCATAAGTTTCTGAAAGGTAAGTCAATGGCAGAAGAATCGATAAAGCAATCTTATCCAAATCAAGCGATTGATGAATTGAGGGAAGAGCTGAAGGAGTTTGTTTTTGAACAATTCGATGAAATGAGGGAAAGGATGATAAGTTTGGAAAGTACGGTAATTACTGCATTGGGATATCTTTCTGAGAGGGTAGAAGCTGTTGAGCAAACGTGTAAGGCGCAAGCTTCATCGTCTAAAAGAAAGCATGATGAGCATGATGAGGACTCCGATGATGCTCCTCATGAGGGGGAGAAGAGGAGAAAGCTTGCTGAGCCTACACCAAGACTTTTAATGATAACATACCCTGAGAAGGAAACAGAAGTGAAAGAGAAAGAAGCAGGGAGCGCAAAAGAACCTGCTGATGAACAAAGTGAGCTGGGATTGATTCTTTATGAAGATGTTCCAGTTCCTTTGAACATTCAGTCAGATTTTTACAACTTTGAAGAATACAATGATTCTGAAGATGATGTTCAAGTGGTTAAGGAACATGAGTTAATGATTCAAGGCTTAGAAGAAGAGAGAGAGGAATATGTTGAAGTATCAGAGGATGATAATGTGATCACGTTGACCGATATTGACTTTCAGGGAGAAAGAATTGAACAAGAAGAGGGATTAGTGCAGGAGATCTTGAAAGAGTCCATACCGACACCGACGGTAGAAAAGCCTGAGGTTGTAATTCAAGTGAAGGAAGAAGTTGAAGAGTTTCCAGTAGAAAATATTGTTATTCTAAAAAGAGTTGAGTTGAATGAGGTCGAGGTTATTGAAAGGTTTTTCAATGAATACGTTCTGGCAGATGAGTCGCAAAAGCAACACAGGCTCAGATTTGAAGCACAACAAGTAGTTCAAAGAGAAATCAGAGATATGCTTACGTTGTTGAATAAAGATGAGATGCGCAAGAATAAAGTAAAGAAGTTTGAGCTTCCAGCGAAACGATCAGCGGAGTTCATTAGGAAAAGGAAGAAAATGCCATATATTGAAGACATTCTGAAGAAACGTATTTTTTTGTAAGAAACAAGCTCCATGTTCTTTTCTTAAGTTTTTTAGGGTCTTGGAGCCAAACATGCCAAATCTAGTTAACTATGCTAGTTTTCTGAGGAACAAGACACAAGAGGTTGATAAAGTGAAGAGTGAGTTCAGGATAGTTGATCTAGTTAAAATTGAAAAGGACAGATTCGCTAAAATTTTCTATCCGACATTCACTGTTACGAGAGCTGATGGAAATCCCTATACGTTCACTGAGGCCGATATGTTTAATATGCACCTGGTCGACATTGAAGATTTATTTGATGAATTGTGCAGAAATAAGAGAAATGAGCACTGCAGATTTGCCTTAAAGACAATTTTCCACTTCATGCATACCAAACTGGTATTGATGTCAGTGCAAGATCTGCAGATAGGTGTTGAAAGAGGGATGAGGAAGATTAACATGATAGCTCCACATAGAGATATCAAATTTTCTGGAGAGTTGAAAGAATTTCAAGTCATCATGGTAAAGCATCCTGCTGTTATGTACAAGGACAGAAACAAGAAGCTAAGAGCCATGAGGAGTGTCGAACTCAACAAATTTTCAGATGGTACTCTACATAAAGTGTTGAGTGGTTTAAAGGGAAAGCTAGCGTCTGATAAAAAGAGAAAAACAAAGAGAGGAGCTTTATCAGTTAATGACCGAAGACTTATGGTAGAATTTATATCAAAGATTGAATGGAGGCTCTCTGATCGAAAAAGCATAAGAAGATTTGAGCAGAAGCTTGAATTGGCAATTTAAAGACTTTGCACATTCCATCAAAGGGGGAGATTGTTAGAATACATTTTAGTTGATGGAAGTCAAAGTGAAGGGTTTATTTTGTAAATAGTTAATAGTTGTGTGAATGTGTATAAATAGTAAGTTTGACTTTCAAAATAGATAGATCTGACATTTCACTTTTGGCACACATAGAAATCAGAGTGAATACAGTTACTGACATTGTGAAGATCATTTTCATCATTGTAATCGACATTTTCGGAAATAGAATCATTCGGTTAGTTTTGATTCATTTTATTGTTCTTGATTTTGAATTGTTGTATGATTGATATAGAAATTGTAATTCACATATATCATTATCACTTACAAAATGAAAAAGGAAAAAAATCACATATATGTTAGACTCGAACACGTGATCAGCCCAACACACTAACACCATCCACCACCTTTACCACTAAGCTAAGTCATGCCTTTTTGAATTTTTTTCATAAAATATTTCTGATATTTTTAATATTAACTTTGGACCTAATTATTAATTTTGGACCAAAATAATTAAAAAATGGAGCCAAAATTTATGCGAAAATTTTAGACTTGTCGTTTTACATTCCTTAAACTTCGATAATTACAGTTAATGCCTACAAACACAATCATTAATCTGCTTATACACTTTTCTGTCGAATCTTCATAATTTTTAATCTTTTTCAACTCTCTCCAAAAGAACTTAAAGGATTATCGATACTGAAACCATGAACAATCAACTTGTTATTCAAAATAATGGTGAGGCAGATGAGCATGATGGATATGAATCAGAGAAGTACGATGATTATGATGAACAACAAAAGATGGATGATGTTGCAATCAATGCAAGTCCAATCTAAATAGTAGTTCCGCCTAGGGGCATAACAAGGTTATCTAAGTTTCGCAACCGGTACAGCATACCCGGTGCATTAAATCTCAAAGTAACGTTTGATACAATGGATAGGCTAACAGGAGATCACAGAACAGTGTTTGCAAGTTTTTTTAGGAGACATGGTTCGTGAGCACATAGGCTTGAAGATTCTGACATGGAAGAAGGTCGATTCAGAAGCAAGAGCTAAGCTATGTGATGAAATCACGGTTAGTTTTAACCAATTATGTTTAATTTCTTAATGTTCAAAAATTAAACAAGATTGCTGTTAATCAGATTTGTGTATTTAATTTATTAATTGCAGTGATATTTTGATGTTGATGAGACATACAGAAAGTTAGTAATGAATCGTCTTGGTGCACATCTAAGGAACTTCAGAAGGAAATTGAGAGAAAAATACATAATGCCCAACAAAGATACACCTTCAAAACTAAATCAAGTCCCACCCAATTATAGTGCAATTGTCAAGCACAAGGAATGGGTTGATTTCATACAGTATACGAGCACGGAAACTTACCAGGTTTTGGTTATATTATAATTAATTTCATACATATATCTTCCATATAATATAGTGTGTTTGCAAACGTTAATTAAGTATCATTTTGTTCTGAAATTAAGAAAAAGTCAGATGCATCTAAAGAGGCGCGCTCCATGTCTGTTTATCCGCATACTATGGGACGAGGTGGATACGAATATGTGAAAAAAATTAGTAACTACATTTATAGAACAGTAATTAATTTGTTTATGTTTTCTGTTTTCTATTTTCTAAGTACTGTATATATATACTAATTGGTTTAACTTTACATGTGTATTTGATGATAATAAGATCGAAGAAAAAGTAATTGAAGCAGATGAAGAACCCCCACATGGTATATTGTAATTGAAAGGAAGGCAAAACAAAGAAGGGGTATTTCGAGATGAAAGGACTAAAGCAAAGGCCGATGAAGTAGTAAGCATTTTGACATATATATATATATATATATATATATATATATATATATATATATATATATATATATATATATATATATATATATATATATATATATATATATGCTTGGCAGATATATGCTAATACATAATTTAATTACATATTCATGTTTATTTTCATGAAACAAATTACTTACTGCCTATTGGAATCTTTAATGCAGAGAGCCACCGAGGACAATATCAATGCCGGAACCTTAATGGTTGATGAGGGGACTGATGCCTTGACAAAGGTATTTGGTCCCGAAAAGTCAGGATATGCAAGAGGAGTGGGCAGCGGAGTGACAATCAGAAAATATTTTAATATTCCTCGGAGAAAAGCATCGGATGATGAGAGAGTCAAACTACTTGAATAAGCACTTGCTGCTGAGAGACGCGAACGTGAAGCTGAGAGACGCGAAAGTGAAGCTGATCTGAGACGCGAACGTGAAGACAAAGAACTTAAGATAAAGTTATTGACAACGAAAGCGGAAGATACACAGGCAATGGTCACCAACTTATGGCTCGGTTTTATGCACAAGGGGAGAAGCCAGAATCATTGTCAACTCATGCACCAGAATCTGAGGAAACCATTTATTGTATTACTTATGCTAATTAACATTTTGTACATTTATTTTATTAACAAATGCATTTCTTAATTTTTGTTGCAGGTGTCTACAGTGGTGTCTCCACCATTGGTCGTTAATCCTAACGCTGCCAATACTTATCATGATGAGGGCCATTTTGCGAAGGAAAAGCCAGCTGTACAAACAAATGCAAGTATTCAAATATTTGAATTAAATTGATCAGTTTAATATTATTTTCGAGTTCACTGTGATTTAATAGTTTTACATATATACATGACTTATTAATTTACCGAGTTTTATATATAGGAATCGATTAGTAAATCTGTTGGCGAGCCAAACAGCATGCCGCCTAATTCACAAGTCACGAAGAATACTAAACCAAGGCAAAAGAGGCAGCACTCTCCAGTGCCAAAACAACCGCAGGTATATAACTTTCAAACTCGGTACTCTATATTGAAACTCATAATGATTACAGCTTTCACAAGAACCTCTATTCCTTTTAATTAGACGAAGAACACAGACTGTTCTTAGGCTTTTACAACCTTAGAGGCTTAGGAAAACTTAAAACAGAATAGCAAAATATTACGTGTGTACATTGAGAACTTTTGTTTACTCTATTTTTTCTATTCTATTTGATTCGTTGTAAAACTACAATTTATCTTCGAGAGATATCTTCAAACCTTTTGATCTTTCTATTCTACTTGATATTATCAATAAGCAACTTCATCATTTGACTCTAGCAGCTTGAGTTTCTTGAACTAGCAGCTACAAAATTGTGACCACCCCAGAAGTATGCTAACAGCATGAAAGCCTCAACTAGCAGCTTGACATTTATACTACATGATATTTTCCCAATAATGTATTCGTCCAAAATATTCATATGTACATTGATCTTCAGTTTAATCAAATTTACTGACTTTGGCTCTGACTTGCTTCTCTGACTTTGGCTTGGCTTTATTGACTGGACTTCACTTTAATAACTTTAACTTGACTTTTCTGGCTTGGCTTTACAGACTTTGACTTTATAACATAGTTCAGATTTAGTTGAACCTGTTAATTGTATGGCAAATCAATTTACATAAGCTTTTATGGCATTACACAACATAATTGTGTGTTTCTGTTAAATTCTTGAACTTTCTGTAGCTTATGTATAGAGTTTTTCATTTATTGACTTATAATATCATCTCAGACTTTATTGAATTCTCAATTAAACTCGTGAATTAGCTTTGACATGATTTAATGACTTTATATGCTTTTATGCATTCCATTTGTATTTGAAAACTTATAAGGATGCAAATTGTGCCATAAACTCATTAAAAGATGAGATAAGAGCAATAACATGTTCAATGGTTTATGTACGCAAATTCACATATTTCACATGTTAAATGATATTTTTTTAATATCGTAGTCTCTTATTTAAAGGTAATCAAATATATATCTATATTTTGATTATAAGTGCGTGTATTGACATCAAATTACGTATATGATCACACTTATATGTTCATACATTTTTTTTAATTTGATGCAATTCTATATATTTTAAATGCTTTGATTTCCATTTAAATGATCATACATAAGCACATTTTATATTATTAATTTGGTTCAATACTTATGTGTTGATTGTGTGTGTGTGTGTGTGTCTATATATATATATATATATATATATATATATATATATATATATATATATATATATATATATATATATATATATATATATATATATATATATATATATATATATATACATATATATATATATAATATATATATATATATATACATATATATATATATATATATATATA
Source organism: Centrapalus pauciflorus (assembly GCA_020465985.1). Taxonomy (NCBI): domain Eukaryota; kingdom Viridiplantae; phylum Streptophyta; class Magnoliopsida; order Asterales; family Asteraceae; genus Centrapalus; species Centrapalus pauciflorus. Next base: position 104,875 of record JAANYP010005946.1, read on the forward strand.
TATATAATATATATACATATATATATATATATACATATATATATATATATATATATACATATATATATATTAATAATATATACATACATATATATATATATATACATACATATATATATATATATACATACATATATATATATATATACATACATATATATATATATATATATATATATATATATGTATATAGTTATATATATAAGAAAGGCTAATTATGACTTGTATATATATTCAATTTATACACAGCACACACACATGCTATTTTTATGAAGCACATCAATCGAGGTTTTCTGTACATCACGGGAGCACAAAGATATACAACGGTCTAAAAGTCGACTTTTGGTGGCCCGGATTGGAAAAGGACATTGGTCAGCACGTTGAACGATGTAGAACTTGTCGGTTAGTGAAAGTCGAACATCATCAATTTATGGCAGTCTGCAACCACTTCCCATTTCGGAATGGAAGTAGGAACACGTTACAATGGATTTTGTCACCAAGTTTCCGAATACTAGGCGTCAACACGATGCAGTATGGGTGATTGTTGATAGATTGACAAAATATGCTCACTTCATACCGATTAGAGACAGTTATTTATTGGAGAATCTAGCACAACTTTATATGAGTGAGATTATCTCTAGACATGGAATCCCTAAGTCCATTGTATCGGATCGAGATAGTCGCTTCACATCCAACTTTTGGTCTGCCTCACAAGAAAGGCTAGGTACGAGGATTGCAATGAGTAGAGCCTACCGTCACAAACTGATGGCCAAAGTGAAAGGACCATCCTTACACTTGAAGATATGATGCGGTCATGCATTCTGGATTTGGGTGGTAATTGGGACGATCATCTACCGCTAATAGAGTTCTCATACAATAATAGTTATCATGCAACAATTAAGAAAGCACCGTTTGAGGCACTCTGTGGAAGAAGATGTAGAACTCCTACCTGCTGGAGAGAGACGGGAGAAACTCCGATTGCTGGGCCGACATTGTTATAAGAAACTAATGAGAAAATACAGCTCGTTAGACAGAATATGGAAGCGGCCCAGGATCGACTAAAAAGTTATCACGATAGGAGGCCAAACCAATCAATTGAAATGGATGATAGTGTGTTAGGCACAAAAAGGCCTCAGTCAAACCTGTTCTACATCTGAGGGGGAGATTTATAATCAAACCTGTTGATGCATTTGAAGGTTGAATTTAAGGCCTGTTATATGTATTATTGAAACCTGAAAATGATTTGCAATATCAGTCTAAAGCTGTTCTATATGTTGCATGTGTTGCAACTAAGACAGTTTGTCCAAGCTGCTCTGTCTGCTGAACAGGCTGGACATAAACTGTCTACGCTGCTCTACACTGTTGAGGGGTAATTTTAAAGTGTTCTGTTCTTTGTGAACAGAACCTGTTCTTTGTGAACAGGCTAAACACTTTATGGAATATGTTTCCAAGTCATCATGTATTGTTTTTTACTACAAGATCAGTTTACAAATTCGAAGACAAAGTGGAAAACAGAACATCTCAGCCTGCCCACGCTGTTCTGTAACATGAAGACAAAAGGTTATTTGAAAATGGGTGACAGACCTTTTTCTTATATCAATATAGGCCTTTACAAGGAAGAAAGACGCAAAGTTGACATTCCTAAATTAGTTAAAGGCAATGCAACAGTAGACAAAGTGAAAAGACAAAAGTTCTGCACATGTGAAGACAAGTCTGCTTTTCAGAAAAGTGCAGAAAAGGTTATGTTGTCTTTTCAACAAGACTTCTCCTTTTTCATTTCGTCCAATGAAGATGTTTCTCTTAGATCCTCTGAATGGGTATAAAAGGAAGCTTCTAAGGACAGAAAGAAGTGTGAAGAAAGCTAAGTGTTGAAACCAAGAGTGAACGTGCAAGTGTGATTTTCATGCATGCAAGCCTTCTGTGTAAATCAGTATCTGTGTGTCTAAGCTGTTTTACATAAGCTGTTCCCTTAAGTCTTGTAAACACAGTGAGTGCTTCTTAGTGAGTGTATTCATTGTATACTAGTTTGAGTTTGTCTTAGAATAGTGAACATACTGTTGTATCTGTCATCTCAGCTTGAACTATTCCGCATTCAAGCTTGTTTGTAATTAACAAATTGTTGATAATACATACAAACATTGAGAAAATAGTGTGTAGTCTTTAAATAGCTGTATTCACCCCCCCTCTACAGCTTAAAGCTATATACTTTGGGAACCTCTCGGGACCTACAAAAAGTAATATTTAATTAATATTACTACATAGTTCTTAAAATGTGCTATTTTCTGTGATTTTAATCATTATCTAACTAAAACATGATTACAAGTAAAATGATGACATTAACTTAAGTTTCATTTTATATGAATTGCAATGTTATTTAGAAAAATTAATATTTAATACTACTATTTATAATATGGACTAAAAATAATAAAAAAAAGAATAGCAAGTTAATTATTTATTAATTTTAAGTTGGTGATGTTGATAGAGTATACGTATTTTAAATCATTGAATTAAGAAATTAATATTTTCATTTTTTTATTATTATAACGATTTAGTAAATTAAGATTTATTTTTTTTGGTTTTACTCTTCATTTTATCGTGTTAAAAAATCTTATTTTTCACTGCTTTATACATGTATATTATGTCTCGCTACTGTGTACGTGTAAACAACAATTTATTATAAAAATATTTAACTTCTTTACATTAACTTAAGTTTCATTCTATATGAATTGCAATGTTATTTAGAAAAATTAATATTTAATCTACTATTTATAATATGGACTAACAATAATAAAAAAGGAATAGAAAGTTAATTTTTTATTAATTTTAAAGTTGGCGATGTTGATAGAGTATACGTATTTTAAATCATTGAATTAAGAAATTAATATTTTTATTTTTTTAATTATTTTAACGATTTAGTAAATTAAGATTTATTTTTTGGTTTTACTCTTCATTTTATCATGTTAAGAAATCTTATTTTTCACTGCTTTATACATGTATATTATGTCTCGCTACTGTGTACGTGTAAACAACAATTTTATCATAGAAATATTTAATTCTTTACTTAATTTTGTATACAAACTAACCGTAAAGCAACATCATTAATTTATATGCTTTTTTAAAAGATTAATTTATATGCATTTGAATATGTTCTTTAAAATTTTTAAGAAAACCAGGTTACTCCATATGTTAATATTTAACTTCTTTACTTAATTTTGTATAAAAAGTTGTCAACTTACAAAATTGCAGTTATATAAATATAAGTTTTTCTTAATTTTTAATTTCCTATTCTATACAACATGTATGTATATATATAATTGATTGAATTAGTATTATTTTTTAAATAAAATGATATTGTTTCAAAATAACTTAAACATTGCTAAATTTTGGTTCTAATAAACAATTCAATTCAATATAAAGTTTTAAGATCTTTAATTCACTTTGATGGTTAGAGTGACCCTACTACAAGATTTCTTGAACTTTATTATAATTCTTCTAAGATCAGATTCAAAATAGATGTTACTATTATTTGTATTTTTTTTACATTTTATTACAGGCCAAATTACCAAAAAATGTAACATAAAATACAAAAATTGACAATAAAGGTAATGTGAAATTTTTTAGACCAATAAAGATAACATAAAATTCAAATTTAACTAAAAGGGTATTGATGACCAAGTATAAATGTAAATTTTTAATTTTATGCTCCATGTTTTGGTAAAACAATAATATTTGGTTATCTTTTTTGGGCTAAAATTCGAATTTCATGTTCTTTATCGGCCACAATAGAATTTTACATTATCTTTCTCGATCAAAATTTTCTTGAATACCTTTATTGTCAAAAATTATGTTTTAGATTACCATACTTGGTAATTTTTCCTTTATTGTATAATATCAGACACACATTGCATTATTTAAAAAGAATATCTAAATTTAATAAAGCAAAATAATAAACCAGTGAAATCGCACGGGTCTACATGACTATTACTTCATATATAGTGTAGTGGCAATCATTCATACTCTTGATTTGATCGGTTCACAATTCAATAAATACATCTTTATGGTGACACTTGAGTTTGTGATGCAAGTTTTCCGTAGCATCTTCACATAAAACACAAGCCAGGACTTGAGAAAGAATACCTTTAGCAGCCATTTTATCACCAAAAGGAAGTTTGTTTGTAAAAGCTCTACATACAATGATGTTGACTTTGATTGGAATCCATGAATTCCAAACAAAGTTCACAAAACTCCATATCTTCCTTGAGGACTCGTGTTTTGAATTTGGCGATGAAGGTTTTGAACTAAGAAGACCTTGGTGGGATCTCCACGACTCCACCCCCACTCGTCGTCCTTGCTCGCTTCCAACACTCAGTGTTCTTATTAAGCTTGTTAAACACAAGAGTTCATCCAACGCCCTTCCCCTTGGAGGGGTTCACCGGTCCCAGTTGTCGGTCCAGTTCCCATTGATTGTTTCCACCCGACACAGATTACACATTCTTTGTCTTTTCTAGAAAATATAGATTAGGAAAGGACATCCTTAGCGGTTCAGATAGGTTATCCCATAAAGAGTTCCGAAAGCTTGTGGATTTACCATCAACAACTTTCTTTCTTGTCGCATTTAAAAATGAAACTTCGAAGTTTTGTATCTCACCACAACTCTTTACAACACGTCCCCACCATATGTTGCTTGCTTGCGAAAGATTGAGATTCAAAACCCCATGATCCTCATATAAAACTCGAAGAACTCTATGTCAGAAAGCATTTTTCTCTGCTTTAAAACGCTAAAACCACTTTCTGAGATTCTTAGATTTGAAGCAGCCTAAATGCAGACCTCCAGTTTTTTTTAGAAGCAGCAAGTCTTTTCCATGCCACCCAGTGCAATGTATCCGCAAAAAAAGTGACATCTAATTCTTTCATGTTTATCTATCACACTACTCAAGGCTTTAATTAAAGAAACGTAACAAATAGGCGATGAATTTGACACGAACTTTAGAAGAGCGTTAATGCCCCCAACAATAAGAACTTTGGAATATTAACAGAGACTTTATCGTCAAGAAATTTGAAATATAACGATATAAATATATTTAAAAGTTGGTTATCCAAACGAGATATTTTGTAATCAACTCAAAGCGCCTCCAAAGGCTACATGCTAAATTGAGTTGTTTTATAACTTCATTACAAAGAAAAGTAAAACTGAATGCGAGTGTGTGTTGTGCGTGCGATCTTGACGAAAGAAAGGAGCAAAAAAGAAAGGAAATCAATAAAAATATCATGATCATCAGCTTATCAAAGTTATTGGAGTTAACCATCATCACAATTGCGAGCTTTAAATGTGAGCATGAAATCGTGAGATTTATTCGAAAGTTGAAATATACGTTAATTTTATCAATAAACGAAGTTTAATATGTTCTAGAGCTAATGAACATGTTTATTTAAAGTTCTAGTGAAAATTCTGTCGACATGTAAGTTCCTTTTTTCTAACGGTTTTTCTATTTTTTGTTCAAATTCCCAAGAGTTAGGATGAGAAAGAAGGATATCATGAATTTTATTTAGTTTCGAATTCCCAGTGCAATTTTCAATTAAAGTTCCATTTATGATAGATGCTAAAAACAATTTCTTCGTTCTTCTACGATACATCACAATAAAAAAGAGATCATACATTTTAACTAGGCAAATAATTCTTGTTTTTAGTCTTAACATTAGATAGTTTAACTAAGACTTTTTTTTGTTTCAAGTCTTAATATCAGATAATCTAGTATTTGTTTCAAATATATTAGAGTAATAACGACTTTCTCTGAAGTCTCGATTCTATCTATAAATTTATTATTTTAATTATTTTCTGTCGGAAGGTTGAAGATGATAGGATCATGACGAATCCGAAGTCGGTTAGGGACAATCATTAGTGGATGGCTGGTATCGTAGCCCGAGTCACGATCACTAGGCTATCTCATCGTCTGAGTTGTGGTCACGAGGCCGTGGTAGCGAGGAGGTTTGTCATGGTCAAAGTCACGATCATGACTTCCACCTGACATAGTTTTTTTTTATCAGGTTAGATTTTGATTTCCATTTTACCAAACTATTGTTAGTAGTTAATATCCATGTATTATTTTATGATATCGTTGAACAAATGAGGTTGTTAATAAACATTACTAGTGCATTCAGTAGCAATTGTAGTATAAATATAGTTGTGCTAATGATACAAGTTGTTTTTTAAATGCAATATTATTTAATGGGGAAATTGCGCAAAAAACCTCTAAGTTGGACCGTTTTTGCGATTAAAACCTCCAACCATTTTTCATTGCACAAAAAACCTTCATCTGGTTAAAACTTTGTAAATTTGGTCTTTTTTCCAAAAATCTGACTTGCAACCGGTTTAGTCGGTTGCAACTTGATGACGTGTAAAACTTTTAAATAGATTTTTGCGTAAAAAACCTCCAACTTGTTTAGTTTTTTCAATTAAAACCCCAAATCATTTTTAATTTGATAAAAAACCTCCAACCAACAAAGATAATTAAAAGGGAAATTTGCGTAAAAAACTCTAAAGTTGGACCATTTTTGTGATTAAAACCCCTAACCATTTTTTGTTGCACAAAAAACCTCTAACCGGTAAAATCTTTTGAAATTAGGACGTTACCTGTTATAATAGGTTGCTATGCTTACATGGCAAACCCGACTTACGTGGCGCCTATGTGGCACTACATGGATAATTCTTAAACTGAATTTTTGCATAAAAACCCCAAAATTGGTGACTTTTTCGATTAAAGCCCTTAACTATTTTTTTTCTTACCTCTAACCAACAATCATATTTACCATTACTCTTCTCCTCTACCTCCGGCAACTCCGATTATTCTATCCTCTCTATATGTTCGGCGCTGTTTTTTATGTATATATGTTCGATTAACTTTTGCCTTTAATCTTGAATTTTAACTTCAACTGTGCCGATGGAATCGATTTCATTTCGTAATCACGAGTTGCATTTTTTAGGTTCAGTTTTATGTTCAATTTCGTTTATTTATGTTCCATTTCAGCTTCTGATTATGATCAGTCAGAGCACTAAGGTTCACTAGAGTTAGAGGGTGGAGATTTCATTGGGAAACGAATTCTTTGTTTAATAAATAAAATTCTAATAAATATCCATGTCATCAAAATGCAATAAAAGAAGACTCAATTTAAATTTTCTTTTTTGATTGGAGGTTTTTTTTATCAAATGAAAATTGATTTTGGGGTTTTAATTGAAAAAACTAAACAAGTTGGGGGGTTTTTTACGCAAAAATCTATTTGAAAATTTTACACGTCATCAAGTTGCAACCGGTTTAGCCGGTTGCAAGTCTGATTTTTTTGGCAAACCCCCAAATTTACAAAGTTTTAACCGGTTGGAGGTTTTTTGTGCAATGAAAAATGGTTGGGGGTTTTAATCACAAAAATGATCCAACTTAGAGGTTTTTTGCGCAATTTCCCCAAATTAAAAATGAGTATTCACTTATTGCATTTTGATGACATGGATATTTAATAAAACTTTTATTTATCAAACAAAGAATTCGTTTCCCAATGAAACCTCCACCCTCTACGCTACCGAATCTCACTGCACTGGTTGATAATATTTCAGATGCTAAAATGGAATATAAATAAATGAAATTGAACATAAAGCTGAACCTAAAAATGCATCTCGTGAACACAAAATGAAATCGATTCCATCGGCACAATTGAAGTTAAAATTCAAGATTAAACGGGAAAAGTTAATCGAACATATATAAAATAAACAACACTGAACATAAAAGAGGAGATAGAGTAATCGGAGTTGCCGGAGGTAGAGAAAAAGAGAAAAAGTAAATATTATTGTTGGTTAGAGTTGAGAAAAATATAGTTAAGGGTTTTAATCGAAAAAGTCACCAATTTCGGGGTTTTTAATGTAAAAATTCAGTTTAATGAATTATACATGTAGTGCCACGTAGGCGCCACGTAAGTCGGGTTTGCCATGTGGACGCCACGTGTGTGCCATGTAACAATAGCAACCTATTATAACCGATCAAGTCCTAATTTCAAAAGATTTTACCGGTTAGAGGTTATTTGTGCAACAAAAAATGGTTAGGGGTTTTAATCACAAAAATGATCCAACTTTAAGGTTTTTTACGCAATTATCCCTTGTTTAATACATGATCTTTCCTATTATATCATGCTACCATAACTATTGATATATACTACATTATGTATTATTCGTGGCAAAATTATATACTAAAATGAATAAAATAAGTTTGTCATTATCTAACCGCTTTTAATTTTTATTTCACATTTTCGCTTTTAGAATTTTCAATACATTTATACTTTACATGGAATGGGTTGTCTAATAAACATATTCTTTTCGTTCTCCTTCATTTTTTAATTCTTTTTTAGTGTTAAATATGATTATAAAAATAATATTAGTCATAATAAGAAAATTCTAATATAGTAATATAGGACACTTTATACAAATAAATACATTTTCGGATGACTTTAGATTTGTATTACTAATTTTAGACAAATTTATATTAGTTAAGTTTTTTTTAGTTATAAGTTTTAATTGTTTAATCGGTTAGAAATAAATTATAAACATATGTTTATTAAACATTGCATTCCATAATAAATGAAATGAAAATTTTAATTGCCAAAACAAAAAGTAGCTAGAAAAGGACAAACTTTTAAAGAAAAGATTTATGAACTAAAAAGAAGAAAATAAAAGATTTATGAACTAAAAAGAAGAAAACAAAGGAAGCCTTTCTTTTATATCAAAGCTTGGTTTCGATCCTGGGACCTGTGGGTTATGGGCCCACCACGCTTCCACTGCACCACTTTGATTTGATGTCTTTTAGACCAATAAGCATTTCTATCTACTTTACACTTTAAAGTGTCATGGACTCATGGTTGATGGTCCCCGTTTCTTCATAAACTCTATTCGCATTTTCTATGTATGTGTGTGTGTCTATATATATATATATATATATATATATATATATATATATATATATGTGTGTGTGTGTGTGTGTGTGTGTGTGTGTGTGTGTGTGTGTGTATAAAAGGCTTCAGGAAGTGGGTTCGGTACCCACCTCGATATCGAACATGACATTGACAAACACAACCCCTCACATTGGTATTGACATGACATCATAGCAAAATGGAATCCGAATATCGAGAAAGAGGGAGAGAATGCCGTGAGTATGTGTGTGCAAATATGCGCGCGTGTGTCTGTGTGTGTTAAACTTTTGATTCACATTTAAAAGTCGTAATTATCTAAGGCATCCAGTAGCAGACCCAACCACTGAAGCGACTCGCAGCACAAATTTTCGTCGTGTTCCTAGTTCGAAAATTTAAATGAGTATCTTAGTTGGGTGGGACCAACAAATGAATATTAATATTTTCACTGGAACATATAATCTTAAAATAAAAAATATACTAACAAATGATGAATACAAACACATTTATTAAAAAAATACAAGTTAACATTAGGGCGGACCCAAGTGCCGGGGTGGCACGTGTCACAGGTCCTTCCGTCAATAACTTTATTTCGTAATGTATTTTTTTACGATTTTTGTTTGTGCAACCGTGCTTTTCAAATATTAAAACATTATTAGAATAATCTAATCAGAATGTTTATGACCTTAAATCAAATAAATAAATTTCTAATACAATTATTTATAATTAATGCAACAAATAAAAAAATAATGAATTAATAATATAAAGTCCAAAACTAAATACCCAATAAGGCATTGCTATTTATCATTTTTGTTCATTTCACCAAACGCAATATCATTATTTTTATTTATCCCAAAAATTTATGAAATTTCGATTAATATTATCGGTTGTTAACCCGACCCGACCAATCTAATTAATAAAATTATAAAATCCAAAGCACGACTCAATTTTGTGCCACCGGGGACCGAAAATCCTGAGGCCGTCACTGGTTAACAAGTTAACCGTCCTCATCTGTCGGAAGGATCCCAAGGAAGGCCGTTCATATAAAATTGGGGTTGAAGAAATTGAAGAATTCGAAACTATTGATTGTGTTTATATTTTGTAATGTTATCGGATTCATGTTTAATCTAGCTCTTTTAAGATTGACATTCGTCACTATCACTTTCCGATAAATTTTTTTTGAAAAATATATCCATCGATAGATATTATAAAACCTAAAATTAACAATTAAAGATTAAGGAGTAAATTAAGCAACTAAATACAAACTTTCAAGTCTTAAATTTTTAATAATTCAATTAAAGAGTAAACTAATTAAGTAAATACATTAAAAAAAACTTTCAGGACTCCTATCGGATTAATTTTTTTGACAACCGGTCCAATTATTGGGAGATACCGGACTTTAATTGGGCTAAAAATAGCAGTGAGTTTTGGCTTTAATTTGGGCTAACATTATTGGGTTTTAGTTGTTGTTTCATTTTTGTTACTTATTTAGTTACTTAGGCATTCAACTTCAATTTTTTTGCTTCATTTGAGGGATATATTTTTTAATTCAAGTTGCTCACTTAAACTTTTTTATTTTTTTTTGAATAGTATAAGTTGCACAATTAAATTTTCACCGGTTACACACGTAAAATTTTAAAAATTTTTACACTACGAAATGAGGTTATGCCTAGCCCTCTCCCTTTAGGTCCTCTCCTGAAGGCATCAAATGCATTTGAATAATTACTATATGTAACGTAATATTTTGTTTGATCGATATATAACTCTTTGAATATCTCTTCTTCTATCGAAAGTATATCGGTTAAATAAGATATATATATATAGAACTAAGAAAATGTGTGAGAGTATGATGAATGAATATAAAAGAAGGACGTGACAAAAGAAAACATAAAAGTAATGTAAATAACAATATGGGGTGTATGTAGAATCACATATAATAATAACATACCGCTAATGGATCAAAGATAACAATCCATAGACCAAAACAAGCGATCTTTTATGTCTGGTCACCTTCAACATGTTCATCTCTCACTTCTACAAACCTTGATTTTTGACCCAGCTTCCATAAGAGTCATCAAATACCAAACATAAAAAAATGATCTTTTATGACTTATCACGTTCAACATGTTCACCTCTTCTACGGACCTTGACTATGTCCCATGTGAAGCATTTATAGATGTCCCATCTATTTCGTGTGATATTTCTGTATGTGATTCAGCTTCAAGTTTTTGATGAATTTGGTTTTATTTTTGGCCATGCATTCGGTTTCTTGGCTGCATCATTTTGTTTCTGAATTGACTTGAGTTGCGTGTCTGTGTATCAATCGTATCTTTTAAGTTTCCGAACTGCTTCAACATTAGAAAGCAATGACATTACTCTAGTTGAGCCCAGTGATGTTGTTTATGAATCAGGGATCGTTAATTTGTTATACGAATGAAGCTAAGTATATGAATTCAAGAATCATTAATTTGTTATACAAAACAAGGCTAATTATATTTTGATTGTTGTGATGGTAGTTATATCAGTTTTATCTTTAACTATCTGTTGATTTAATATGGAATACATTGGTGTCATGAAAAGTTTCATAATCTTAGTAGGGATAATTGCGTAAAAAACTCCCAAGTTGTCAGTTTTTTATAATTAAAACCCCAAACCATTTTTCGTTGCATAAGAAACACCGAACTAACTAAAAATAAGTAAATCAAGGTTTTATCAATGGGTAATCGGTTGAAACCGGTTATTTATCCTATGTGTAATACATTTTAATTGTTAAAATCGGTTGCAAAGTATTACACATCATTTAAACCCCCGTTGATAATTTTATTTGTAATTTTTAAACGGGATTACATCATCAACGGAGGTTTAAATGATGTGTAATACTTGGCTACCGGTTTCAACAATTAAAATTTATTTCACGTAGGTTTTTTACCAGTTCATGTAGGATTAATAACCGGTTCAACCGGATAACGGTTATCCATTGATAAAACCTTAATTTACTAATTTTTAGTTAGTTTGAGGTTTTTTATACAACGAAAAATGGTTTATGGTTTTAACCATAAAAAAGTGACAAGTTTGAGGTTCTTTACGCGATTATCCCTTTTTAGTATTAGTATGTTGTGTGGTACATATGCAACAATTTCAACTTAGCTGTAGACTGTAGCATGTGTTCTGGTACCGTACCAACACTTGCAAACCTCAAGTTTAGCTACATCTTTTTATCAAATTGGGTTGTGAAATATTACGGGTTTAAATCAAATACTGTGGTAGATGCTTTATTTTATCTTCAAATAATTTTTTTTAATATAACTTAATATAGATGGATATCATAGGAGTTAAAAACATTAATACTTATACAACCGTTAAAATAAGGGTTAAGTACTATTTTGATCATTTAACTTTCAGATTTGTCTAATTTAACCATTAAACTTTTTTTTATTATGATTTAACTACTAAACTTTAGTTTAATGTTCTATTTTGGGAAAAAACGGATAAAGCAATGGCTAAATCGATGCACATATGATAGGTAAGTGGTCAAATAGGAACAAATTTCAGTGGTAAAATCAATAATAAGAAATTTTAGTGGATAAATATATATACAAAAAATAGTTTAGTGACTAAATCGGGACAAAAATAATTTAATGATTAAATAAAAAAATCTGAAAGTTGTTAGATCAAAATGACACTTAACCCTTAATATAAACATACAGATCAAATAGTTTATATTTTTTAATTAGATAATATAAATTACTATACCGATACTTTATTATTTATATTTAAAGTTAGTTTAACTTAAATTGATGATGAACGATGGAAAAGTAAATTTGTGGTGCGCTAAAAGCATGTCACGTCACAACTTATTAATTAAGTTTTTTTTATATTATATATTAGTTTATCCATCCGTTTAATACACAAAATAATTCATAAATAATTTTTTTAATAACATAAAAATAACAATATTAATGTAAAGAAAATAAATAACAATCAAGTCATACTACTTATATTATACTATTATAGAAGAATAATGTTTACGAGTGATTAATGGAATAAAAATTAAGTTTCAGATGATTAACCAAATATATTGGTTCGAGAATTCTGTCGACCTATATCTAAAACGAAATGTTTGGTTGGTATTTTTTGAGTTTATTTATTCGATTAACCAATTAACCGTATTCTAATTAAATTAAAAAAAAAACTCTTATGATTATTTTTTAAATACCTTTAAAAGTTCAAGCTAGAATAAATTATAAAGTATTAATAGGATATTGCTAAAAGATAAGTTATTATTGTTAAAAATCTAACAAAAATATAACAAAGTCTTGTAGTTTTGGCAACTTAAATCGTAAACAATATAGTTTTAATTGATTTAGGTTATAAAATTATGTATATTAATTAATGAGTTAAAAAATTATATTATTGTTGTTATAAATATTAATATCATAGACCTAAAAGCTAAATCTATAAATTTTACTTATTTTCTGATTTTTCAGTTAACCGTCTATCACTAAAATGGTGACCCCTAACTAAATCCGAAAGTTTTTCGTTGTTCGGTTAACCAATAATAAATTATCGAAACAAACCAGTTCATTTAATCTCAATTTCGAAATGGTTTGTCGGTTTTTCTTATTCTTTTTGGGTTTCGATTTTTTTTTTTTTTTTTTTTTTTGCATACCCTAAATAATGATATATAAAGTCAGAAATTAGAAATAGAAATGCATGCATAATTCAATAATTCAACAACAATTAAAAAAAAAAGATCGACAACCATATTAAGATTTACATATTTTTCTTTTGTGAATATATCATGTGCAAGAGTTTTAATCGGCATGGAAGATGAACGTACTGATCACCCATTTTTTTTAATACACAACTGAACAAAATCAAAATAAAGATTTAGCATGTTATATTAAAAGAAAATTTAAGAGAAAGATTTCATATGCTAAAATTAAAAATGTCATTCTAATTTAAAATGTCGTCACCACACTAAACCAAATGGCGACATTTATTAGAATGTATAAACGAATAGGAGGACAAACGAATGCCATGTTCGTGTATATATTAATAGAATTATTAAGATGTCATTTTACATTGTTGCATCGACAACTAAACAATAAAATTGGTTTAGACGTTGTTTGTTTACCTCTTAATGGAATCATCAAGATGTCATTTTACCTTTGAATGATTTCTTAATGATTTTATTAAGAAGTAAACAAACAACCTTTTAGATAAAAAAGAGCGGCCCAACTAAATGAGTTTATATGGACTTATTAATTTCTTAAAAAAGGACCGAACTAAACACGAGGACAAACGCACCTGGGCAAATTTTTCCTCAGTCTCTACTTCGTAGCATCAGTTTACCGCCTCCCACTTCGCCACCATCGCTGCCGACCCTGCGACGCCTCCTCCTCCGCCGCTTGACTGATCTTAAATCGGTTGTTTTTGTCAATCAGGGCCGGTCCTGAGGTTTTTTATGCCCAGGGCGAAACAATAAGAAAAATGCCCATCTAAATTCTTAAAACAAAAACACACAAACTGATGTTTGCTTGCAAGTTTAGCTAGGCAATTAACAATTTCCCTTGATGGTCCAGGAGTAAAGCAATGGAGCTAAAAGTTAGATTACCACACAAAAACAACCATTGCATATTGATTGAAATTAGTTTAACCCATAAATAGTAATCAATTTAATCACAGTGTATATTATGCAAAGCTCAGATTCTATTTTATGAGCAGAACCTTCAACCATATTGCTGGTTAGCATTAACACTACAAAACAAAAGAGATCCTCAAAATCACATCTATTATATGCTTGATTACTCATGTCAATACAACAATCTACACCCATATTTTTGCTTAAAAATGACAGCCAAAGGCAAGGTAAACAAACATCAAACCAGGAGCCAAAACAATAACTCAAAAAGTCAGACTAGACAGATAGACTTTATTTCACAGAAATCAAAATTAGACTTGAGACCATGTTGAATAATAAGAAGCTCACAACTACGCAAGTGGGCAAGCATGAAGAAAAAGTTACCTTCCATTAAAGAAGATGATAGCACATTAGCACCTGCACCAGTGTTGAACGATAAAGACACAGCCTTTTAGCTTGCTACAGTGCTTGTGCTTCCAATCGATCGATGAAGAAAGATTGTCCCAACAGGGTACGAACGTCGACCGGTGCTGGCTTGGTTTAAAAACAAGAAATCGATGAAGATAACTCGACTTGCTTTGATCCTTTGATTGTTTGAAAACTTGGTTTGATTCTTTCAGATTGAGCAAGACAGTTTCAAATGAGTAGAGCACCAAATCGATAAGATTATTCCAGATTTGAGATCGTCATACTTCGAAAATTGAAACGTTTAATTGATTTGTTAGAGTTCCAATACTTACTTCGAAGATTGAAACAATCTGTCTTCATCGATTTGGTGGAGCCGATTGGAATCCCTAGCACAACACGTCCCTTCTGCTTCACGTATGTAATGGAGGCTCTCAGATGGGTATAACTAACGTGGACTAAAAATTAATGCCCCATCAACATTTGTTGCCCTGGGCCGAGGCCCAAGTCGCCCCCCCTATTGGGCCGGCCCTAGTCAATTGCTGCAGGGCCTTAGCCCTCCTCCTCCCCCTTTGATTGATTCTTCATACTTTTGTTAACGTTAGTTGATTTTATTGCCTACTCCGATTGATGAAAATATTTAAAGGAATTTAGTGAAATCTGTGAAGGATGTAACACCCCGATCCCGAGTGGGCCGACGATGTTATAATTAACAACCTTATCAAATAAAAAACAAGCTATATTATTTAATAAACTGCCAAAGCTTACATAAATTCCAAATGAGCTCAACTATCAAATTAAAAATAAAACCAAACTTAACCGACATTCACAATCACTATATGAAAGATAAAAAGAAAATAGCTAACATAAACTAGATCCTCAACTAGTTGTTCCCTCTCTGCACACTTCCCATCATCACCCCTGAGTACCTGCCAGAAGAAAGAACACAGCATGGGCCAAACGCCCAGTACAGAGATCGGTTACAAGTGCAACGTATGTGATTTCAAAGACGAAGGAATGTTTTGAAAATGATTTTCTTTAAAAATAAATATCCACCTCCACACCGGATTAAACAAAGAATCTAATGGCAGAAGCAACAAAGGGTTGTGTTATGTTTACCGAACGTCCTAACATCATATATAACAATCAATCTCATACATAAGACTACACTGAGTGTGCCACCTCAGTGCATGGAAGGAGTGTATGGCAATACACTTCACTTCTGCAAACCACAACATAGCCTAGGATACATCCATACGCTTCCCTGAAATAATCAACAGCTCATTCCCCGAGCTAACATGGTCTCAATCAATCATGAATCATAATTACAAACAAAAGGGAGACGACGTAACCGATCACATTGTTACGGAAGTGTCATGCCATTGATGCCGCAATGGCATGCCTGTGGTACCTCCACAAGTAGTTCACTCGGTATTCCTATCTCCTGTCTACTACCTAAGGTTCACGCATAACAAAAGGCCCGAATAAACATCTCAAAATTAATAATCATTTCAATACAAAAGAGCCACATTCCACAAAGCAATATCAACATTCACAATAATCCATGAAAATAATTGGTTTCAAAATATGTGTTTCGCAAATGTTTTATGAGCATTTAAAATCGATATTTACTTTCGATAATATCAACAAGGAAACTGAAACGAGATAAAAATTTGAATGGCAATTATTAGCATGCAAGACACACATTGAACAACTCAAGAGTAACGCTGAAAGAAGTACGGAGTCTGTACCTTAATAGTAGCTTAGCAAAATCACGATGACCACTGAGTCTGCTACGAATCAACTCGATCTATAAGAACGAACTTAAATTAGAAATTCGATAGCACTTAGCTAGGTTGGTCTTCTAGCTACCCAATCCCACTATCTCATTTAATACTTACTTTAGTATTTAATAATTATTAAGTTCGATTTGAAATTATGTTTGTTCACTTATAATGTTTCATTAGTTATTATTAATCTAATTGGTGTTCCAATAATTAAGTATGTAATTTTATGCATACTTTAATTGGTATAGTTTTAATATTTATTTTAATCTCAATGAATATTTAAATTAACTTCCCTAGCAAATGGAGATTAATATTTAACAAGTTATTAATTATGTAATTAATCAATTTCAGGTTACAGTCCACTTACATTCAATTAACAATTTCAGCGACTAATAAAAACAAATAAATGTTATTAATCATAAATATACATGTGAATAATTAATTAATTCATTAATAAAAGGTTAACCTAAAGTTTGGTCCTAATTATATAAATATGATATTAAATGTCACTTAATTTATTCATATTTGTTCCAACTATATATTTTAGGTTTATTAAATAAATTTAAAACTAATTATTGATTAATGGAGAATAATGATTTACAATAAGTTATATATATATATAGGGGAGGGTTCTTCTAAGAACCTTAAATAATGTGAGAACCTAAGAACTAATCTCATCCATTGATTTCATGAAATCAATGACTTAGATGTAAGATGACATTTTTGAAATTAAGAAGGCTTTAGGGGTTTTTTTTGTTGGAAAAATGGGTGGGTAAGGGATATATTGGGGATAACATTGAAAAAGAAACTGCACGTTTTTTCACACACAATTAATTCCCTTCTCTTTTTTCTCTTCATCCTTTTTTTTTCTCCAAAAAAAAACCACCAGAGTTTTTCTCTTCATCTTTTTTTTTCCTATGAATAATATACAACTTTATATGTAGATTAAGATATATTCTATGGAGTCAACATAATATTCTATGGTGAATATACAACATTCTATGACGGAGATACAAAGCAACACAATCCGATCGAACATTCGACAATCACAATCAATGGTGTCCATGGTAGAATCTTTTACAACCTGCATTAAAACAATGGATTCAAAACTATGATGCAAAAAAAATGTATAACATTTCTAGTAACATAGAATAGCAATATTCTATGTAGAATATATGAACTATCTACGTAGATTAGTGGTATTATATGAAAAATATGTGAACATTCTGCGTAGAATTGTGGTATTCTATATAGAATATATGACACTTACCTAAGATCTATATAAATTTGCAAACAATTCTACATAGAATGCAAGATATTCTACGTAGAATGCAACATATTCTACGTAGAATGCAACATATTCTACGTAGAAGAAACGTTAAATAAATTTGCAAACAATCTGTAAAAAACTATAAATGTGAGAAGATCTATATAGATTTACACTGACATAGAAAATATGAACATCATAAGATAACATAAAATCTGAGAAGAATACAAATTAAAGAATCCAAAATCTATAAATGTTTATTGAAGATCTATTCAAACAACATAGAATACAAAACTCCATATTTACAGACAATCTATAAAAAACTACGAAGAATACAAAATAATCTACGAACAATATATCTTTTTTGTCGTGCCTTTCCTATTGTCTTGCTCAGAGCCATCGTCGTTTAGCAAGGTCTTGAGCGTTTCATATTTACCCGATTCTGCGATTTTAAAATATAAAATAGACTAGAAAATATGAACATCATAATATAACATAAAATATGAGTAGAATACAGATTAAAAAATTCAAAATCTATAAATGTTTATAGAAGTTCTATTCAGACAACATAGAATGCAATATATTCTACGTAGAATGCAACATATTCTACGTAGAATGCAACATATTCTACGTAGAAAGCAACATATTCTACGTAGAATGCAACATATTCTACGTAGAAGAAACGTTAAATAAAGCAACGAATACTCGAATAAAATATAAACATGACCTGGATTAGGAGAAAAACAATCGTCGACCTCCTCATCGGCTGCAAAACCATTTGGAAAAATATTATACGGTGTCTGTTGAAATGTGTCGGTCGACTCCATGGATTCAGGTGAAATAAAAAAAACGGAATGGAATTCCGGCGACGGAACTGAGCTTCTTCTTGCCGAAAAAAATGGAAGAAAAAGAAAAAATTAATGACAAACTCATTGATGATTGCATAGTTTAATTAAAGGACAGAAAGTTGGAAACTTTTCTGAAAAGTTGCATTAAAGGAAGGAGGAAAAATGACTGATTTGCCCTTAGTGGACCCAGCCATACTTGAAAATATTTACAACAATGCCATTGATTATCCACCCTTGATCCTATTTATCCAAGGGCTGAAATTGGTTCTTATGTTCCCACATTATTTAAGGTTCTTAAAAGAACCCAATCCTATATATATATATATATATATATATATATATATATATATATATATATATATATATATATATATATATATATATATATATATATATATATATATATATATATATATATATATATATATATATATATATATATATAGGGGTAGGTTCAATGGAAAACCACTATGCACCTGAAAACTATGGAAACCTACGCCTACCGTCCGATTGAGTGCATTTAATGAAAAATGCGGTGGCATGATCGTAAATAAGGTGATGCATCACGCGGGATTTTGATGCATCACGTGGGAAATTTGATGCATCACGCGGGGAATTTGATGCATTTGTGGTGGTGCAATGCGGTTTTCACAAGTTTTCAGGTGCATGGTGGTTTTCCATTGAACCCCCTCCTATATATATATATATATATATATATATATATATATATATATATATATATATATATATATATATATATATATATGTATATATATAGGGGTGGGTTCAATGGAAAACCACTATGCACCTGAAAACCATGGAAACCTACGCCTACCGTCCGATTTGGTGCATTTCATGAGAAACGCGGTGGCATGATCGTAAATAAGGTGATGCATCACGGGGGATTTAGATGCATCACGCGGGGAATTTGACGCATCACGCGGGATTTTGATGCATCACGCGGGGGATTTGATGCATTTGTGGTGGTGCAGTGCGGTTTTCACAAGTTTTCCGGTGCATGATGGTTTTCCATTGAACCTCCCTCTCTATATATATATATATATATATATATATATATATATATATATATATATATATATATATATATATATATATATATATATATATATATATATATATATATATATATATATATAGGGATGAGATCCATTGTGAACAAGTTATTCGTTGTGCACGTTGTGAACAAATAAAAAAAATACATATAATCATTCATATATATCAACAAGTGTTTGTAATATGATTCATATGACTCAAAAGGTTCATAGAAGTGTCTATTTAAGATTCAGAACATTCAAAAGGTTCATAGTACGTAGTTTTTATAACAAGATGCACAAGATGCATAGGATGCAACAAGATTCATAAGATTCGACAAATTCATAGGATTCAATAAGATCCAAAGGATCCAATAGTATTAATAGGTTAATAGAAGAGTCCAGTACTATTTTTAACAAGATTCATAAGATTCAGAAGCTATTTTATGGTTGTTCACAATGTTCACAACGAATAAAGTGTTCACAAAAGATCTTTAGTCTATATATATATATATATATATATATATATATATATATATATATATATATATATATATATATATATATATATATATATATATATATAGAGGGTCGGGATCTATGGAAAACCATTTATGATTGGAATACTGGAAAACCATTTTGAGCCAATCATTTTCATTAAATTCATATATAAAAAACACAAAAAATCTGATTTATTTATTATTTGTTAGAATATAATTAGGGGTAATTTGGGTATTGTATTATTTCAATAAATTAGAGGATAATATCCCTGATTTTGCTCCTTTCTGTTTCTTCCCTATCGATGATCATCTTTCCTATTTTCGAGGGCTTTTAACCTTTGAACTTGTTCATAACATGTGCAGTGCAGTCTGCACATGTTCAGGCGTAAATGTGGTTGTGCAGTCTGCACATGTTCAGATGTACATGTGGTCTGACTCAACAGCGTTCTGATGGGTTTTTTAATGCACAAGTTCAGTAGCCAAAACATCACCAAACGTAAATTGTTATTCAATAGCGTTCTGATGTATTGAACAATTCTTATACGCTGCACAAGTTAAGACGTACATGTGCAGTGTAAATTCGGTTAATGCACAACTTCAGCAGCTAAAAAATTACCAAATCATACATTATCGCGTGGATGCAGGCGATGAACATGGTTCATCTCGATATCTGATTCTTCGTCTATGGAATGCATTGATTTCTTTTTTTCGCAAAGATGGATTTTTGCGGATAAATAAATTTTGACTAATTTAAGGATGATAGAATAAAATTGTGATCCCATTAATTTAGGGATGAGAGAATAAAATTGTTCAGCAATCCCATTAATTTAGGGATTTCCTAATCTATGTTGTAGCATTTAATATTCAAATTATTTTGATGACTAAAATACCCTTTTTATGTTTGTAACCAAACAAAGGACAATTATAACCAAACACAATAGTTTTCCAGTATTCCAGTCAAAGATGGTTTTCCAGTATTCCAGTCAAAGATGGTTTTCCATGGATCCCGAACATACATATATATATATATATATATATATATATATATATAGATATATATATATATATATATATGTATATATATATATAGTGGGAACCTAAGAACTAATCTCATCCATTGATTTCATAGAATCAATGGCTTAGATGTAAGGTGGAATTTTTGTAATTAAGAAAGCTTTAAGGGATTGTTTTGTTGGACAAAAGGGCGGTTTAGGGGTAAAAGGGGGATAAAAAAAACCATTCGATTCTTTCAAACCCCCAGCCACGTTGCTTCTCCATCATTTCCCTCCCTCGAATTTCTCAACCTTCTCTCTTCTCTCAAAAAACTTCCGCCGGAGAAAGTTGAGACCTCGCCGGAAGCCATGCATTCGTCGTCGGCGACAGAAGAAGAGACGCTAAACGAGTTGTACAACAAAGCAAAGCGTAAGAACAATGCGATTCTTTTACTAGAAAATGGTTTTTTTTTTTGAAAATTTTCGATGACCTGCATTTGGCGAAAATGCATTCTACAGAGAAGGGTGTTTCTAAACTAAAGGGAAAAGAAGATGACAGAGTTAAGGTGAAAAGATTTGTTTCGAGTAAGCCAGTACGATTGTCGACATCTGATGAGTTTGGTAAGGGTTTTTGTATAGTGTTTTTGCCTTCTATGATCATTCTATGGAAGATAAACAGTCGATTTGATGATTATGATGATTATTTGGAGAATGTTTTATGTATTTGACTTATTGGGAGGGAGGGAATTTCTGAAATGTATATATAAAAACCCTAGATTTTTGGGTTTGGGTCAATTTTTGTTTATTTTTTGGGGATAAAAAAGAGTTAAAGAAGACGACGAATATGTTATTCTATGTAGAATGAGAAATTTTTCGTGGTTATTTTTAGGGTATGTAATGTTTGATTCAGGTTAGAAAAGTATTCTACAACCCATTGGCCTGTGGATTCTGGTGAAATGAATGATATTCTAAATAGAACTCAAAATACTTCAAGAAAAAGAACTTTAATGTTATTTCTCTTTATTTCTCTTAATACTTGGAAGAACGATAACTTGATTATGATGGTTATGATGGTAATGTATTCTAGGTAGAATACTGTCCGTTATACGTAAATGATAAATGTTTTCTGTTTAAAAAATTTGCTATTCTACGAAGATGCTAAACATTCTTCATAGAATGTTTTATAAAGGGTCTGATTTCCCAAGGGATCTATAATAGTTCTACGATATTTTTTATAGAATAAAATATTCTACGATAGGATTCTATGCTCAATAACCGAAAAATGATTCATATACAACCTCTGTTTGGCTTTTTAGAGGATCATAATCTTAAATAAGTCCTATAACATGATTTGATAATTTAAATTTGGCAGAGTCTTCCGAAGAAGAAAAACAGAAAACAAAGAAAACCCGAAAGGGGGGTAAACTAAAGCAGGTGAGGACCGATGAAAAAGAAGAAGGAAGTGAATCTAGGGACACGATTTCAGTGTCCTCGAAAAAGTCGAAGAGAGGAAAACTGAAAAAGATTCCTAGCCGGCGGACGAAACGAGAAAAAATTGATAGCTCCGATGATTCGGAATCATCCGTCTCATCATCATCTGAAGGTAGAATTTATTTATTTGAACAAATAGGAAAACGCTATTTTTTTCATAAACTACGTGTAATATAAAATTTCATTCTCTGTATAAAAATTCTCAATAGAATGTGTTTTATCTACAGAGAATAAGTTCATTCCCCGTAGAATATATTTTAAATATGTGTAAGAAATTGGTTTACTCTAGGTATAAAATATTGTTAAAACTCCCCAGACCTCATTTTTATCTTCATCTTGCTAATCATTTTTTCATTCTATTGTAAATGAACTATCGGAAAACATAATGTTGCAAAGCCGATGTAGATGATTTATAGAAATTTCCATTTTATCACAGATAAACGAGCGAAGACAAAAAAGAAGAAGGAGCGTAAAAGGAAAAGAGAGGATACATGTTTTGATATTTCAGACAGATTCTTGGATGCAATTGTCGAGAAACTCGCATCTAAAACCAAGCAACATACTTTGGGAGAAAAAGGGACCAAAGGAGGGAAAATTCAAAGGGATAAACGACCAAGATTGACTCGAGACAACGTTAAGCGAGAAATCAAGGAGGAAGCATCGGTCAAGGATGAGGATGTGGATGATCAAACCGGAGTTAGGGTGCTGAAATCGCGCTTCTCACCCGGAACGTTGATGAAGGCTGCGTCGATGATGACTGAAGGGCAAAAAAAAATTGTCAAAAATCTAGGCTTGGGGAGTCTTTTAGACATGAAAGTTTCAGGGATTCCGTCAAAACTTGGATACTACGTGATTGATAATTTCAATCCAGAAAGCTGTAGCATACTGCTGGAGCAAGGAGAGCTATTAATAACGAAGGATAGGATCCACAGCGTGTTTGGCATACCCAAAGAAGGGATTGATATATCCAGGGTAGCGGTGACGAATAAGAGGGACGAAGTGACAAGAATGTGGAAGGACCAATTTAAGAGTTCAGAAATAAGGCCGTTAGATGTTTTAGAGGCTATTTCGGACAAAAACATTTCTGACAGAATGTTCACTCTGAATTTCATTGTTTTGGTTTCGACTATTTTGGCTGAAGGAACCCGGATGGGCTTAGTCAACCAGAGACTTTTGCCATTGATGAGGCCGGGAGAAGAGTTTCAAAAGTTGGATTGGTGTGGATACATACTTGACGTCTTGAAGCAGTGCAAGTTTTATTGGCCGAAGGTAGCAAGCGGATTCTGCCATTGCGGCCCTCTGGTTTTATTAACTGTAAGTACCAAATATTTGTTTTTGAACCAAAGATTAATGCATGAAAACTTATTGGTCATATTCTATGTTAAAATCTTATTATTTCTGGAATAACTGAAATTGATATGTTGCATCATTCTATTAAATAATTGGAAATTCTATAAATCATTTTCATAGAATAGGGACAAATGTGTGATTCGAAGTATTATTTTAAACAGACTGAAAAAATATTCTATGTAGGATGGAAAAATTTATTGATCATCTATGCTTAAATAAAAAACATTCTATACTAGAATGAGAATCTATGAGGGAAATCGACATATTATTTTTAATACAATGAAAAACATTCAATGTATGATGAATAATTCTATAAATCATTTATGAATGAATAAAAACATTCTATAGTAGAATGACAACCAATGGGGGAATTAGATAGATTATTAAAAAGAGAATAAAAATATTCTATGTAGGATGGAAAAATTTATTGATCATCTATGCTTTAATAAAAAACATTCTATAATATAATGAGAATCTATGAGGGAAATCGACATATTATTTTTAATACAATGAAAAACATTCAATGTAGGATGAATAATTCTATAAATCATTTATGAATGAATAAAAACATTCTATAGTAGAATGACAACCAATGGGGGGATTAGATAGATTATTAAAAATAGAATAAAAATATTCTGTCAATGATGGAAAATTAAGTTGATCATGTCTACATGATTGTAACATCGGGAAACCATTTTATGTGTTATGAAAAAACATTCTATGGGAAAGGAAAATTTCTATGTATGATTACTCTATTTCAATAATCTGTTTTTGAAAATGTTATTAACAGAAATGTTATTAACAGAAATAATTATTTTTTGTTCAGCTGTTATACGTAGATTATGTTACTTGTCAACACAACTCTGTGTCGAGGTCTAGACCGTTGATAAAGACCTGGGAGTATACAACCCTAAGGAGACGAGAGGGTGATGAGTTGAAGAGTGGGGGATTTGGGATTGGCTCGATTCTTGATGATGTTGAACAGGAAGACGATGACGTTGACTCTGCAACAAACCAAGAAGATGATGAAGAGGCTGCTGTTGTTGGGGATGTTGCGAGAGATATTCGGAAAATTGAAAACAAATACAACGAGGCTTTGGAGGGCAAAGAGATTCTGACAACGATGGTTAGGGAAGCTTTAAATAAGTTTCCGGAAAATGATGACTTGAAGCAGCTGGAATCGAAAGTGATGCGGTTGTTTGGGGAAGAAAAAGAGATCCAGGGAGCGACCGTACTAACCGAGACCCAATTCTGGAATTCCCCGGGGGTTATAGCCGAAGTTGACAAAAGCTTGGACCAACTCACAAAAAGAAAGTCAAACGTTCTGGTGGGCCAGATGACACCCCCAAGCTTCAGTCTGGGGCTAACCCAAGACGAAAAAAGGGGAACTGAAGGAGATGAAAAAGAAGACAGGAAGAAGGTCGGGGAGGATGTTATGCCCGAGAAAGAAGAAAGTGTAAAAGAAAAGGAGACTGCACAAGCGAACAAAGATGTTATGAAGGTTGTTGAGGAGGTCATGGCCGGGGATGAGCCACCAGTTTCAATCCCAATAGCTGACAAAGGAAAAGAGGTTGTGAAGGATGTTGCGGACGAAAAAACACCAACAGATGTTCGAGTACGAATACCGTCGTCGTTTTTGAGGTCACCGTATGTCTCGCGTATGGTGAACAACCTTACAAAGCTGGACGTCGTGGAGAAGACTGCTTGGCAATTCATTTTATGCTTTAAAAACACGGATCCATGGTACTTTATTTCATATCTATGATTTTCAAGTAACTTTTTATTATTTATAGGTAATCGGCTGCATTCAATTATTTTAAAAAGCCTAATTGTATGTTCAGTGCCTATTGTCTCATGTTCTCGATCTGTATTTTGTGACAGCGAAAGCATGTTCAAAACAGAGAGTTTGGGTTTTAGTACCCGTGTCCACTTTGAAAGCCTAGCTCATGATGCGTGGGTCTATTACGGGGTTATAGACCTATGGGCGATTGTGCTGAATGAAGAAGAACCAAAGACCATCCTCCGGAAGACAGACCCCTTCCGCTTGTTTGTGAACGTTGCTGCTTTGGTAAGTTATTCCTGTTTTCGGACGTTAATGAAAAAAGCAATCTGTGATTCTGTGCAACGTATTTTGAGAAAGTAGTTTCTTATATTAATCTATTCAAACATATATTAATCTATAGAATAGATTTTCCATAAAACTGTGACTACCATTTTATTATATATATATATATATATATATATATATATATAGGATATGCAAAAACTCTACATATAATTCTAACACATTATATGCAGAATGGTAATATTCTATATATAAATGAAATCCATTCTACGTAGAATCTAAGGCATTCTGCAAAAACAGTGAGTATAATTCTAAAAACATTCTACGCAGAATAGGTAATATTCTATATATAATAGAAACCCATTCTACGTAGAATATAAGACATTCTACAAAAACATTGGGTATAATTCTAAAACATTCTATGCAGAATAGGTAGTATTCTATATATAATAGAAACATATTCTACGTAGAATTGTTACCCGACTTATTTTTATTGTTTTAGAAACGTGTATGCTTATCTTTATATTGTATCTTATTTATCTCAGAACGACGCCATGGTAAAGACTCATGAGTTTGATATAAAGCTCCAGAGTATATTCAACGCAACCATGAACTCTATGTGCGAAATTCCTGGGTTGCCAAAAGTAGAAATGTTCAAAGTTGATATGGTATGACCGCTGTATTCTAATAATAACATATTATGAACATCATCCTGATAACTCTTCTTGTCATTTTGATAACGCAGGTATTTTTCCCGATAATCCGCTCCCAACACTTCTATATAATAGTGTTCAACTTGAAAAAACCAAGCATCGACGTTATCGACAACAGTGGCATGGAGGTCGATTTTTCTGCGAAATATTCAATAATACCGGAACGCCTGGTACTAAGTATAATGTTTCATAATATAATATATGTTTCTTCCATGTTCGAAATGTATCATAACATATTAGGATTTTCTCTGTTGCTGCAGCACACGTACTTCTCGCACTACCTAGCGTTGATAGAACACCCGAAAGCAGTTGCGATTGAAAAGTGCACCCCAAAACGTTTAAAGGTGAAATGGGTGACTAAGAAGAATAGCGTGGATTGTGGTGTCTTTTTGATGAGACATATGGAAACATACAATGGGCAAAAAGGCTGGGATTGTGGGCTGGAGACCGAGGGGAAGAAACAGAAATCAATACTTCGGAAGCTGAGGGCGAAGTACCTGACAAAGATAATTCTATCGGATGTAAACCAGCTAAAGAAGAAGTTTCTGCTGAAGTGTGAGGAGTTCTGGAAGATTGGTGAAGATAAGGTGAAGGAGTTGGTGGAAGAATCAAAGTTGGAGGCCGAGGCCCGTCTATCTATTCTTGATTAAAACAATTAATGAATTCTCAAACAATGATCTAGGCTTATGGTTGGAAAACATGTTTCGTTGTCGATTTTAATTTTATTTTGAAG